>CM049401.1:24240000-24702500 GCA_026929865.2 Hyperoplus lanceolatus | reverse complement strand
CACCAGAAAATAAATCTAATTACTTAACTGTCAACACAGACACTGTTGAATGAATCTCCACTGTAAAATCAACGTTGCACTCACTTGTAAGGTCACCAACACCAAACAACAAACTGTCTGTCTAGGATTCAGAAAAACATCAGGTCAACTCTTGTGTAGTTGTGAATGGTTCAGTGGTGATAAGAAAACAGTTATGTAAAAGGGAATTTTGGTATCAAGGTAAAAACTGAGTATTATTTGGTCTCATTACTTTATATCCGGATATTTTAAAATGGCATAATACATTCTCCCTTTTTCAACAGTGTGATCTACTACTGACCAAAATGAATTATCTTGGCTACCGTACTTACCTTATAGCAGTAAACGGACAATAAAGCTGTATCTTTTCATATTTAATACTATACTATCCGACAGAATTTAAACTTTTATTTCCTTAGGACTGATGTGATGCAGGCACAACGAAGAGAAGTTATAATAACAACATTCGGTTTTAAATTGAGATACCAGTAGTATGCATTTTAACAAAATACATTCATGTTAGGTTCAATAATCAATGAAAAGTCTTAAACGCATCCTCTAAAAATATTGGCATGAAACTTCATATTCTAATCAGGAAAAAGCTTAAGAAAAACGTAATGAAGCATCTAGCTTCGCTGCAAAGGATTATTCAAAAAATAGATGTGAATCGGCTTACTGGTGTTGCTTTCGACTGCCTCCACTTGCGCTGTCTCATAGTGTCCAGTTATGCGTGGCTCTCTCCCTTAACAAATGCCTCCAGGCCTTCAAATTCCCAAACTTTGTTACATGGCAAATTTCATGTGTCTCAGGGTCTGCTGGCTCCTCTTTAAATTGTTTACAGTTAACATCGTTCTAGCTCATGCTGTTCATTTTTCAACTCTCACAAAAGCTGATTTAAGAGTGTCCTTGTCCTCTGTAAGGTAATCTTTTCGGGTTACCCAAGGCCAGGTCCCTTTTTGATACAAATTATTTTGTTTTTGGAGAACATTCCTCTATAGTAGTTTGGCATCCTCTTCTCTTTTTGGTAGTTTTACTTAGCCTATGCAGCAGGAATCAATTACAGTTTGAACAGTTTTGATTCATGAACAATCAGATGACTTAGACAAACTGATTATTCATCCAGTCGAAAATATTTGTTCCTCGTCCCCTGGTATAGTAAGATGACCCTGTCGAATGAGTGAATCTTCATCTTACCCACGGGAGTTCTCTCTTCAGCCTGTCTTGGCAAGCAGGCTCATGTCATCTGCTTATCCTTCCTCTTCAGCTTTTCATGAAAAAGACAGAAAATAATGAATGTGCATGATACTTTGCAAAATAGGAAATTATGTATACTTGATTTGAATTGTTGCCCATTTTCTAGCTAAATAAAACTTATGCAATACATTATCATCACATATTAACTGATACTATAACGTCATAAGTAAATATGTACACAACTGACTATTTCTGATGATAGTTTTGTGCAAACACACTAAGGCTGTGGCATTGAAACACATTCAAAACAAATGTGGTTCGGTTAAAGCCACTACGAGTAAGTCGGCACGTTGGCGACACCTTTGAACAAAAGCGGTAGTATTTTAACGACGCCAGCTGTTGTGAAGCTGTTTTCTAGCTCGTGCAGGGAGTGCAAGATTCAAATAATCAGGAAGCAATATGGTGCGTGTCCGTGTGTTGAAAGTGTGGAGGGCACCGGACTCTTTTCGGCTCTGTGAGTCTATGGGTGACACAGCATCAACTAATGGCAGTAAGTGCTAAACACACCTGATTGCAATGAGTTGATGCATTGTCACCTCTCACGGAGCTGAACGAGTCCGTGTCCTCACACCAAGCGAATGAACGAGAGATGGCAGTTAGTTAGTATGGATCACGATGAGGTAATGTGTTTATGTTGTAAATAATGACTATTTCAGATGAATAATGGTCATCTGATGATGCTGGTGAGGCAAAGTAAACTTTGTTTTAGTAGGCTACCGCTCATTCATTTAGGAGTAAACACTGCAGTCTAGATTCGCTGCGTGAAATTGTGTATGCGTTGCTTGGCAACGCCCTCCCGCCGCCTATCACTCTCCCTTTTAGCTTTTCTTCATTGCATTTTCTTTTTTTTCTTTGATGGTTCAGCCCCGTTATCAGTCATTATGAACAAACAACTGTCTCAAACAAGGCTCCCGCTCCCCTTCCCTCACCTGGAGCCATAGGCTTCTCAAATCGCGTTCCTGCGCCGCACTGAAATCTGCGACCAATACGGATATGTGACCATAGAGCATGCACGCGTGAACCGAAAATCGGACTGGGTGTACGACCAGATCAAATGCAGTAATAAAAACTATATAAAAAAGTATTTCTTTGCACAGATGGTCTCATTTGCTGTTAAAGGTAATTTATGATTATGAGAGGAAACATGAGGCTGTTTAAAAGATATTTAAATGTTACTCGTTGCTGCTTTAATACTAATAAAAAATGCCACTAGAGGTCTCGTTTACAGAGGTTTTATCTTTATCTGGCTGTGTGTGGGTTGTAGAGGCCGCTAATATAGCCTACAATTATCCAAATCATTTCAATCTCACGTAGAGTTACAAAAGTAACAAACTGTGTCACATCCCCCCAATCCATTTTAAATACAGAACGATTGCTATTGATCATAAGACTAACTGAGGAGGTTAATTCATAGGCTATATGACACATAACCGAACCAAAAATTAGGAGACAAAAAGAAAACCAGACTTGTTTGTCAATAGCATGTGAATTATACATAGGCCTAAATACTTTGTTCCTGTTGTTCCATTTTTAAGAGCAATTGCATGTGGGCTGACTGGATTTTTAGCTAGCCTAAATAAACTATTCTGTATAATTGGCGATCTGTTTTCTAAATAAGATACAGGCTACACATTAATGTGAAATGTTTAATAATAATAAAATAGCCTACATTTTAATAAAATTACTGGTACACCGACTTACTTCCCTCAACCATTAAACTGACAACTGTAAAATCTATTAAAATAGGCCAACTACAAATGCTTATTTAGTGTGCCATTTTAAGCCTACCGCTGGGTATCAGAAAACTGAATGAACTGCGAACTGTGTGTTTTGGTGTCCCTTGACGCGGGAAGTGTAAACTAGCTTAACTTCGCAGAGAGCTTTGGGTGGATTTGTAAACTCAATTAACCACTCTTGATACACAATAAGACTGAAGTGTAGCTTGTTAAAAACAACTACGCCATGTTAAATGCTAGTTTATAGATATTTTACGTCTCCACACCAAACCCACTCATTCCTTGTTAGCTTCACAATGTGTTTGAATCGAATTCGACGCAGAGCCGGGCACGCTCAAAACCGTCAAAGTTGTTCACGATAAAGGGAAAGAAAGAAACACACGCGAGGGAATTGCATCACCATCACCATTATTAGCCTAGCCTGGTGCTACCAGACCATCGTACTTCATTTCATTTGTACAGAAGGTCTGGCAGTGCTTTAATTGGCAAACGTTCACTCATGGAGGCGGGTGTCTGTTAAAGTTTAAAACTATTGGATCTGCCCAGTACCACTCTGGATTAGCCAACCAATCGCATAACGTTTGGTCGTCACGTGTGTCATGAGCCGGCTTCTGGCAACTGAAACTGGAGCGCGACTTTGACGTCATCGTTCTCAGCCTGTTCTCGCTCTGTTCGCTGATTGGACCGGCTGTCGAATCTCCAGCAAAACTGGGAAATGGGCTGTACACCCAGACTGACTACTGAAGGGAAAATAAAATTTGGCCGGAAGTAGGCGGGCGGGCGGAGCCAGGCTATTATTAGCCTACATTATTAGCCATTCATCGTCAATCAGAGATACTGTCCAGCAAACCTTTCTGCCAGAGCTTTATATAAGAAACTCAGATCCTTTTTTGAGTATTAAAACAAACAATAGATGTATAAGGGAATTAATACAAAAAAGCACAATTAGTAAACCTGCCTCTGTATTTTTTTGGAATAATCAGTATTTACATATAGAATGGGAAAAAACATGGTCATTACCCAGGAATTTTTCTTGTCTCAAATAAGGTGCGAGAGGTGTCTTTGAAACTATTGCACAGATGTTACCCTGTTAATTCTGTTATTGTAAGATATATGTTAGATGTTGATCCTCTCTGCTCATTTTGTCACGTCACAGATGAAACAACATAACATCTTTTTTGGGAATGTTCCTTTAGTCAAACTCTGTGGCATGAAATTAACCTCTTTTTGAACAGAAAGTTAGATATACGACTCAAACTCAAAATTGATTTTATTTTATTTGGTATTTTTGAAAATATATTTTCTGTTAAAAAATTGTTTGTTATTAATCTTATGTTATTATTAGCTAAATTCTATAAACACACCACCAAATTTGGAAATCAGAAACCTAGTTTTATTGTCTTCATTACATGCCTACCTGGACACGCTTAAGTATTGCAACAACTGCAAAGCTGTGAAAACCAAAGCTATTTGTAATGAATTTAATCTGTAATGCACTACGTTTTGATGTTTGCCTCTGGCGCTCTTGTGATTGAACAGATCGTTTGTTTTTGTAAATAAAATTTCTAATAAAAAAAATATATATATTAGCCATTCAAATGTTATTTTAGCTGCTAATGCTACCCTTTGCATCTGTGCAGTAGCCGCAACGTTAAAATTGTTTCTGAAAATGATTAGCCTAACACACGTAGTCTTGCCCTTATATTGTACACTTATCATTTCTCAGTTTACTGATAATATTGCACATATAGTAAGAAATTCATCTCATTTGCAATGTATTTACTTTTCTATATTATACCGTTTGGTCTTGCCTTAGGCCTACTATAATCTATTTATTGTATATGATACTTAGACTTTCCTAATTTATTCTCTTGTCTTGTACTTATTCCACCATGGGTCAGCGAGAAACTTAATTTCAATTCCTCTGTACAATATGTCAAATATTGCAGAAATTGACAATAAAGTTGACTGGACTTAACAGGAAAAAGGTTTAAATTTGTTTACCAAATTAAAAAAAGAAATCATAATCCATCCATTTCAGTTTTCAGCTAAATCAATTAGTCCTCCTGCTCCTAACAGCTACCCCAGGTCTGTCTTTGAGACAACAACACCTCAATTCTAATTCTAAAATAATCATCATGTATAATCATTCTAATTCTAAAATAATCATCATGCATAATCATGTAGAATTAATAGCATTTGTATGCATGCCAATTCTCCAATTTTGTTTTGTTGAAAACAGCAACATAGTGTCCATGTATTCATCAAGTAATTTATTACATTTTCACAAATAAAACAGCATTTGATCTGTTGAGGAAAAACAATCAGGTATTTGCATTTCATATTGAGCACTGCATCTAACCACGCCCTCAAGCCTCCTTTATAATAGTGTCTTGCAGAACCAGTTTACCTTACCTGCAAAAAAATTCATACAAGGTCTGGGGTAGTGCTGTATAAAAGTTCCATGCAGTAACAAACATGATTCATGTGTTCAATTAATTTTTCACAAGTTAGAACAGTCATCTGAGTCAAGAAGAGGGTTCCAGAAAGTTCATATAAATAATAAGACTAAAAAAAAGAAATCTGGTAGATTCTCGTCTAGACTATACAGCTTACATAATTACTACTTCATTATCCCTCACAGCTAATTTACAGTCCTCTTAAGAAAGTTCAGCGACATTTAGCCACATGCCCAGAAAGATGGTGTGAGCGAGCAAACCTGCGAAGGCAATTGGGGCAGGAAAATGGCTTCTCTCCTGTGTGAGTTAACATGTGAGTTTTCAAATGGCCTGACAAGCGAAAGCTTTTTTCACATTCCGGGCATGTGTAAGGACGCAGGTTAGTGTGACTCCTCCTGTGCTTCCCCAGGTCACCAGAGGAGATATAACGCCGATGGCAGTCTGGACATTCGTAGGGCTTTTCCCCAGAATGTATCCTTTTATGCTTCACCAGGTCGCCGGACTGAGTGAAACTCTTGTTGCATTCGGTGCACTTGTAGGGTCTCTCACCAGTGTGGGTGCGTTGGTGATTTCGCAGATGTGAAAGACGTATGAACTTATTGCCGCAGACTGTGCAGTGGTATGGTCTTTCTCCGGTGTGTGTCCGCAGGTGTATTTTCAAAGCCCCGAGATCTCCGATTTTCAGCCCACAGTCGCCACACTGGTGAGCTTTCTCGTGGGTATGGATTTTGCTGTGAACCCTCAGGTTTTTCCGCGTGTTGAAGTTCTTCGCACACACATTGCAGTGGAAGGGTTTCTCGGTGGAATGTGTCCTGATGTGGAGATCCAGACTTGACTTGAATCCAAACTCCTTTCCACATTCAGGGCAAGAATACTCCTTCTTGCCGGAGTGTGTGGTTAAGTGGCACTTGAGGTGGTGGGACCTTAAAAAGGCCTTCCCGCACACCTGACATATGTACGTCTTCTCCCCCGAGTGTATTTTCATGTGTTGACGCCAGCCACTGCGCTCCACAAACTTCCGTCCACAATCCTTGCAGACAAACGGCCGGTCGCCTGTGTGTGTGCGCATGTGATCCTCAAGGCTTTGGGGTGTGCGCAGCTTCTTACCACATTCTGTGCAGTCCACACCAATGTCCAGACAGATTGGTTTATCCTCAGGTTCAGTGCTTTCCGGTTCATGACACAAATGAGGCCCTTGACCCCAGGTGGCTTTGAAACTCTTATCACAGTCGGCGCAGCTGAGATGCCCTCCCGTTATAACCACAGACATGCTGTGCCAACTCTGACAGTGATTCTTCAGATTCTTCAGGTACTGGAAGCTACGTGCACAGGTTGGACATGGGTAGAGCTTGCGGGGAGGGGCAGAAGGGTGTGCATCATGAACATGGGCCCTGAGGTGTACTTTAGAGCTAAAGGTGCTGCTGCACACATTGCAGGCGTGTTTGGGGATTTTTAGTTTGCGGCTTGAGAGGCATTTCTTCAGGTCGGCAAGATACTGTTTCTGATGGACCCACTTGACATGCTTCTCCAAGAACTCCAAGTCAGTAAAGGAGACATCGCAGTGAGGACATGGGAAGAACTCGGACGATGACTCTGAGAGGAGGAGAGGAAGACACACATTAAATAGATCACACTGTAGAAAAAAGGAGAATTTATGAGTGCCATTTTAAAATATCCGGAGTTAAAGTAATGAGAAAGAGTAAGGCTAGTGTGTGTAGATAATAGAAATGCACGGTAACTAGTCCGACCCTATCATCTGACACCGAGAGGCCTTTATGTGAGACACTAAATACACTGCGGGTGCCAAATTAATGTTTTTCAAACATTCGTAAAGATAGAACGTACCAGAAAGGTCTCTCGTAAATAAAATAAAATAAAAAGTAAAATGTGACAACAAAGTCACTAAAGTAGTTGTAGTCACACTCACACACAAGGCTAAATACTGGCTATCTATGGGGCTTCAAAAGCTGTGTTATGAAAATAGATGAATATGTGTTGAATATAATAAGCAAATAAACACAAGCAATTTAAAGCATATAATATCCAGGGATTTGGGGGTTATAGAAACCACTGGCTCCTACCTGCGCCGACAGGCTCCTCGCCCTCTCCATAATCTTCTCCGTTGATGTCTGCTGCATCCTCTGCCTCTTCTGCGCTGGGTCTCTCCTCTTTAACCCATGACTCGGGCTCCTCCTTGACAGCAGATTCAGTGAATTGATGGTCCGAGTCACACTCGTCCTTGATGTTTGTCACAGCGTGTGCACAGCTGGGTGCGTCTGCACTGTGCTCCTCGCTGATCTCCTGTGAATCTGGTTCCTCCTTGATTTGGATGTTGAGGTCATCTCCGTTAGTGTAAACTTCCTCCGATTCACATTCAGTCTTAACTATGACAATGTCGTGTTGTTTCTCTCCTCTGTTTGTTTTGGCTCTCTTCTTAGATTTCGTCTTCATGTTGTCACCTTTAGTAGTAGGTCTTTTTAGTGTGCTGTGGATCAGAGAAAGACAATGTGTATCTTGGAAGGCAGACATCTACATGCAAGGCAATGCCAGCGATATTTAACAAAAACATGCAGCAGTCATCATCTAGCGTTAGCGTCGTGGCTAAGCTACACTACCGGGGCAGCATTAGCCTAGCAGCAGTGATGTCTTTTTACTGCAGTTTTCTTCTAGCGATGCCGCTGTCAGTGTCATTCAGCTTTTGTCTGCCATAGAGAAAATACTCACCGTTGTGAATTATGCGATTCAGCCAAAGCAGTTATTCATTATTTGAGCAAACGTTTACTGGACCAGCTGTGTAGTGATTATAATACAGGAAGAGCACCACACTTCCTAGGTCCTCCTGGCCAATCAGCTCAGATCATTGTTGTTTAGGTTACAGCCCACAATGTCATTAAAGTGACACACACACACACACACACACACACACAAGTCAAGCATAAAACAAAGACAATAATACCACCCGTTTATACCGTCTCCAGGATTGTGAAACACTTATTTATCATATTTCTTCACCAAAAAACGTGCCATGGTAATGTTTAACGAGTAGGCCTATTAATTCCCCTTAGCTTTCAAGCCATTATGTCATATGGTTGTACATTGGTTTTGAACTAAAAACTACCAAAAGCCAACATTTTCCCACAAGATTACTCTTAAGACATACATTTGTATTTTAGGATATTTTTAGTAACAAATTCAAATAACACTTAGAAGATGCTGCATCAACCAGACACACTGTACAGATTTGTCTGTTTTCAAAATAACCTACCGGTAGTAGGTTTAGGTAAGTTCCTGTAACTGAAATTCACAATCTTGACCTTCACTGTAAATCATTATTTTTGTTAAAAAATGAAATATATGCATTATGGCAGCATCATTTTTAACAAAACCCCAGTTAATACTTATATTTGAGGTCTCATCTTCTCACTTAATATCGGACCCAAATGAAACCATTGACCCAAACAATCACTTCTACACTATCGGAAAAAGAGACTGTCATTACCATACTGAGGATTAATTCATCAGATGCTTTCAAACAAATGGGAAATTGTCCATCTTTCATTTTTAATAGCACTACACTAACTTTTCACAAATTAAGGAATATCTACAGAAATTCTCCAACCAGTTCAACATCATTGCAGTGTCAGAAACATGGATTAAAGAAGGCAAAAGCATGGACTTTGAACTAAAGGGATTTAAACTGGTTTGTGTCAAAATATAAGGTTTGAAATCGTAAATACAATGTGCTCTGCAATTGATAACCTAATGGAATGTGTGACTATTGAAATTAAAATGAAAGATAAATGTTAATTATCAGCTGTGTGTACAGAACACCCGATTAAAAAATGGAAGACTTTATAGAATACATGGGAGAATGACTTTCAAAGGCAAATCAAAAGAAGATATTTATCTGTGGGGATACAAACATTGATTTACTTTAAAAAAAACTCATTCACTGACTGAAGCATTTGTAAATACACTGCATGTTATGGGACCGCAGCCGAGGTCAGCAGACAGACTGACTGTTTGAATACTTTTGCAGATGTGTTTAGACTCCCAGAGAAGAAATGGACAAGGCCATATCACTATCTGCATTGTCACAGGCAGAGAGGAAAATGGAAAGCATGTCTGTTGTACACTGGCAATGAATAAGGAGACCTAAAATTGTCTGTGTATTGGACTGCATCTTCTTAAAAAAAAATAAAAATGTTTTATCTGTATCAGTAGCTGTGTATC
The DNA here is from genome assembly GCA_026929865.2 of Hyperoplus lanceolatus. Lineage (NCBI taxonomy): Eukaryota > Metazoa > Chordata > Actinopteri > Uranoscopiformes > Ammodytidae > Hyperoplus > Hyperoplus lanceolatus. The sequence goes on along the minus strand of CM049401.1, from coordinate 24,692,800 downwards.
TGAATCTTATGGCAGTGGGGGCGGGACCTGATAAGCCTTTGGCTTCTTCTGCCACCCTTCGGACGATAACACAAAGTAATATGTGTGAATATGCAAAGAGAAAATTGTGTATTGTGTGTAATTGTCCGGAATAAAAATAATAATAAAAAAAAAATTAACGTATTTCATGATTTTCTCTTTTGTACAAAACACGCTCACATTCACGTTCCACAGACTTTATTTCAGTCGACTCAAGACAGAGAATCTTAGCGCAATCTTCTGTTCGACACTGTTCCCTTCTTTGAAAACAAGACAAAAAAGTTATGTACAAAAATAAGGTATGTTGAAAAGAAAAACATCCACAACAATACACATCAAAAACAAACAAACAATAACAGTATTAATGCGTATTTGTGGAGGGCAGCTATAAATAGTGAAAGTATTCATTTGAGCTTAAGTTTTCATTAACTATGCTTTGAGTATTCAGTTCATGAAAAAAACCTCTTACGAGTTTGTTCATTTGATAAGAAGCCAGAAGCACCATTCTGAGTTCATCATGCCACTGTGTGCCTGTCTGAGGCTGGACGACATCCACTCGTAGCGTTTCACATGAATAATGGGGCACATTGCCTCCATGCAGTGCAACAAAGGAAAACAAAGGGAAAACAAATAAAATACTAACGTCAACACCAACCAGTGAACAAGTTATTCAGTCTCATTGCAAATTTAAAAAAAATGCTGTCAAATCTTGTGAAAATCTCTCACCAGGAGAACTTCCCATAGTATACTTCCATACTGTTATTTTTATTTCACATCCAAATGTTAATCAAATGGTAGCTATCATTGGCTAATACAATCGTCTAAGCAGACAAGTTGCCTAAAAAAGCAGTCCAGCGAAACTAGCCAAACACTAAACATACATTTCATGACAACAAAATGTAATCAATTGTTGACGAGTTGGACGAGTTCTGTTTTGTGACAGGAAATGAAAACTAATGTGGACAACATCATTATTAATTTTCTTTTTTTTCTTCTTCTTTTAAAGAAAAACAATGCATGAAACAAAATGTAACATATGTTATGGTTATTTTGCACTCCAGGAGCTGCAACACACATTTCCATCAACTCAAGTATTTGGTGTAAGCCAGTTGACTCACAGACAAGGCAAGAAGTGAAGGCAGATGAGCAGACAAAGAAATAACAATGTAACAGAATAAGTGAATGAATATGCAAAGACATACTCAGGAGTCTGTTCAACATAAACATGTAACTTTTAAGCCTGCCATATAATGAGTTACGATTATAAATCACTCATATTGACCATGATATAAAAGAAACCATCTCACAAGCAACTTTGACTTTTTTTTTCCTGCGCTAAACTGACAATCAAAATGTTACACATTATACAGAACCAATTTAAGTCTTTTGTTCTCAATGGCAATGTTGATTGTCACTTTTTTGGGGTATAAAGCACATGTTGGTTCCAAAGGGAGCGGATGAATTTTTTAAAACATCTGTTGGACAGTGAGAACTTAACAACCAACCAGCTTTGGTCTTTGTACAAGACTAAATATCGAGTGTGTGCTCATACCTCTTTAGTGATCACAGACAAGATGCAACATTGTTTTGTTGATACGTATAGCAGTTGTAGTGCATTCTAGAGACAGCTGGCTTGGTCATGTGAAGCACTGAAAGTTACAGTATAGCAATACATAATACAATAAAAGACACTTAATAATTCATTATACAGTATATGTACAACTCTGTTCAAAATGCTCATGTCACTTTGTCAAAATGCTTTCTTTTGGACTTTGACTTTCGTTTTTTTTTTCAAAAACTGTATTTATTATCAAACACTTTACAGATTTCTCCAATCTCTTTTTTCCCCTGCCCTCTTTAATTTATATCTCTATTTCCCTACATAGCCATAGTGGTCAGGTGCTGATGCCCTAGCAGGCCCTTGCGCCCTCCTCCAGCCCCTGGGTGCCCCCCTGCATTGCCATGGCCACAGTATTCTTGCAGGTTCTGACGCAAAGTAACCAGAGCAGAGCCCAGACAGGCACGATTTGGAGCCAAGACACCTCCAGGCAGCTGGAAGAGGACGGTGGCCACTCCGGCCATGCCATCATCCGTGGGCTCTAGGGTGATGGGCCCTACCTTAAAGGAGGAATAGGAAAAGCCCATGAGCTGAGAGAGGAAGGGGTCGGAGCGGCAAAAGTGCTGGTAGCCGCTGTACGTGGATGGGTGGTGATGGTGTGAGGCCGGGGTGCCAGCTGTGGTGCTGGCATAGTGGTGGGTGTTTAAGTAGTGCAGCGGAAGGTGCTGGCCACCGTTGCCCCCTCCACCCAGAGTGAGGTGATGATGGTGGTGGGCTGTGGTTCCGGAGCCCGGGTCATGTTTGTAGGAGACAGCTCCTGCTCTGCCCCTCTGGCCCACCACCACTCCTCCTAACTTGCTTGTGCGGGCGTGAGCAAGCGATATAGTGCTACCTCCCACTCCTCCACCGGCTGAGGGCAGGTATATGAGCTGAGGCTCCTCTGGCTCAAGGTATATGGTCAGTTTAGCGAAGGGCCTGGACGCCATTTTAGTCATCTCCTGAATGTGGCGACGCTGCTCCCGGCGGAAGTCCAGGAACTGCTTTACCTTCCATAGGAGGACACAGACGGACAGGAACAGGAAAAAGCAAGAGAAGAAAACTGAAAAGAAAACAAAAAGATCGATGTGGGCTTGGTCCTGTCTCAGGAACAGCAGGCCCTGCGACTCTCCCTGTTTCTCATCGGTTCCTACACCTCTGAGAGCGATGTAGAAGCGGCTGGATTTCAGGGAGTGCACTTCATGGGGAAAGGTGATGACCACACGATCCCGCACACTGCGGACAGTCAGCACAGTCTGTGGTTTCCACACAGTGATGTAGGTGATCAGTCCTTCGCCTCGTTCTTCCCTGATTTCTCTCTCTGCCCCTGGGGCTTTTGCCTGCAGCTGCAGAGGGTTTTGCGAGAGCAGGGGTCCTCCAACACTGGATGAGGCATTGGCAAACACTTTTATAGGGGACGGAGGTGAATCCTTATCCGCACCAGTCGTTGTGCCCCGAGTCGCTGATTCGTCCTCAATCTTGATGATGTGAATCCCTGTGTACCGGTTCACATCGACAATGAAGGTGTCATGAGAGTTGGACACGTACACCTCCACCTCACCAAAGGTAACATCAATGGTGACCCGGATGTCAACATTGGTAAACTTTGGCTGTGCAGCGAAAAACACTGTGCGCCCCTTGGGAAGGTTGCGAATGGTGGGATCGTGGAAACAGTTGGTCTGGGATGTGGGATCGAAGCAGCACTCGGTGTCCACGTTGAACTGACGGTAGCACTGGCGCCCATTCACAGGTGTGCCATTGAAAGAGTCTTTGCACTTGGCACACTGAATAGAAGAGCAAAACAAATACAATTTGAGCAAGTATTGTTCAGTACAAGATCACAGTTAGTTCCTCTATTTTAACTACTGTTTTTATAAATGCAGAGAAATAAAATCCTAGGATATATTGCGACACAGGCCACCATACTGGTTTGGAAAGATATGCTGTCAACACTTTTGGAAAGGGAGAACTTTATGTGAAATGACCCTTTGTATATGCATACCTGTTGTCTGTAGCAATCTTTTCTGTCACTCTGAGGGCTGCTGAGACAGGAGGAGGTCTCTGTGTTGTTTTGGCAGGGGCAACCAGTGCCATCGTGTTCATTGCACGTGTCTGCATGGCCGTTGCACTGACACCTGCAATTAAAAGGAGAAGTCACTAAAATGGAGCGCTTTTAAAACATTAATATACTTGTATAATTGTAAAAAGCATATACATACTGAATGAAATAGTGTAATTACTCACTTATCACATTTCCCCTGCAGCAGGAAGAAGCCACCGAGGCAGCTCTCGCACTTGTCCCCCACGCTGTTGTTCTGGCAATTCACACACACAGCGCTCTCTTCTGTGGGACCTTCAGACACCCAGTTCTGAATCTAATAACGGGACAGAGATGGACCCCTGAATGAGTTAGAACACAGATTGTGCCCAAGGATACAAGTAGTCGCACATTACAGGTGTATTTGTGTTTACATCATCAGGAGAACAGACACTTACGCTGTTGGTCGGGTCTAGAGGGAAGATCTGTGGGCTCTCAAGGGCCTTCTTATGTTCATCTCGGGATAAACACACAGCACTGTTTCCCCTGCAAAACTCCCGACATGGACGACAAGTGCCACCGCCTTTTGCAGAGCCCACAAACAGAGGCTTACACTTTTCACAGTGTTTACCCTGAAAAATGGGGGAAGTAAAAATCATCACATGAGGACATGGAAAACTGTGTTCACAACATATGAACCTGTTTTTTTCCTATAAGCACTTACTATGGTGTTATTATGGCACTCAAGGCAAACATCTGGTTTGCTAACGCCAGCGCAGTTGCTGTGTTTGTTGCAGCTGCACTGGGAGGAACAGTTCTCCCCCACAAACCCAAAGTGACACTGGCAAATTCCTGGAGACACGCATGTCCCGTTCACGCAGCCTTGCGCACACACTGGCTCACACTGACCAGAAACACTGTACAGGTGAAAAACAAGAAGAGGAGATATGGGTAAACCTGTACAGTTAATTACTATAAAAAAACAAAGACGGTATTTTTTTATGAACTATCCTTGTGCATTCCATTCCTACGGCATATATGCTGACTCCTGATCCTACCTGCTGAGTATGTAACCATGTTTGCAGGTGCAGTGGTATCCCTGGGGAAGGTTGTGGCAGTCCTGGGTGCTGTTGCAGTGGTGATGGTCGTTGGCACACTCATCCTCCTCTGGACAGTGAAGGAAGGACCAGCTGCTGTTTCTCAGGGGGCAAACGCCCTCACTCACACCTGGGAGACAAGAATGGAGAATGTGAATGATTAAAGGGATGAGAAAAGCATACATTTTGATTTATTAAAGCCACTGGAAACCTGGTCTAAAATAGTAGAAATCAATCTGAAAAAGCTTTTACAATAATCTGATTGAAAATAAATGTTCATATTAACAGCTTTCTTATAGTTAGGCACGTGTGGGCTGGGCTGTATCATTGGTATCCATGGCTACAGTCATTGTTTTTATAGAACGTTTAGGCAGAAACCTGCTGTGATTGGTTCCAAATACTTATTGTGTAATACGCACCAGAGCATAGCCCGCCTCATCTAAACCAAAATTCTGTACATCTGTTCAAACTTTAATGACAATATCTTTCATTTGGATTGATAAATATGCCTAGTTCTTTTTCAGATACTTACTATCATGCAACTAACTCCTAAAAGTGCATACAGTAGTTAGAAGGATTTTGTGGATTTGGGTTTATAGGGGCTTTAAGTGAAAAATGTAACACTGAACTGGTTACACCCTAAAATAGCCAGCCTTTTCATCTTTCTCACCATCAAGTCCTCCTTGCAGGCAGCGTCCAGCACCATTGCCCCCCCGTGTAGCACACCAGCCACACTGAGGCCTGCCAATGCACTGGGAGCACTGGGTGAGCTGGGAGCACTGGGGAGAGCAAGAGTCGCCGCCAGAGAGCAGGCGTCCACACTGACCCGCCTCACATCGCAGGGGCACAAAAGAAGGGCTCATGCACTAGAGAGGAAGGGGGCAGAGAGATTAGCTACTGCATAATTATGAACATGCTTTTGTTAAAAAACTCAAAATATTCTGCAAAGCTCAAGCGGGGCATTCTTACCTGCTGCAGAGCCATGCTCCACACACAGTGCTGCCAGCCACCATCCGAACCTCTGGAGCCCAGACAGAGGCTGCAGTTATGGAGACTGTGACATGGTGGAGGGCATGGCAGGGGGGGAGAAGACTCCACCTGCATGGGGGAAACGTTGAGCAGGGCGTAGCTGAAACACGTCCAGTCGTAGGTGGGGTTGACACTCAGGATGCGCCTCGTCTCACCTGGAAAAATCACAACACATAAAAACTCAGCTTTTTATTTGAGCTGCACAATTATTTCCAACAGAATCATTTATAACAGAATCACCATTTATGTTGCATGGACATATATTTTCAGCTAAAGACTGGAAGAAATAAAGAAACTATTGCCAGAACCTGTGCGCTTGAATTGGCGAGTCCACATGCATTTTCCAGAAGCAGTACACTTGGGACAGTCAGAGGCCTCACAGCTGGTCTCGGTACAGTTGCTGGACAGGAAGATCTCTCTCTGGTTGATCCGACAGTCATGCTCAGACGTACAGCTGACAGAGCTGCTGATACAGGCGCCCTCTGGACAGTTTGTGCACCACTTGCACTGTAGAGCAGGCTAGACAATTTCGGTAAAAAAAATAATAATTTTAGTTGACAGGGAATAGTGGTCTCTTTTTGAGCTAGTGACTGCATTAGAATAGGGGTATTCTATTACCTGTGATGGACTGGAGAATGTTTTAGGGTGTCGGGCAAGGCATTCACTGCAGGTCTTAAGTCTGCGACACTGGTCTGGCTGACGAGGGGTCGGGGAACAGGGAGACTGGCCAGTGAGGCAGCCCATTCTGATGTAGAGGGAGGGGATGCATTTTATTAAGCAGCTGCACAACACGTCCAAGCTCAAGAACAGAGTGTTATTATTTAGAGTTGCTTTCATCCAATGCTTTACCTCTCAGCAGTGTCTGAAGAGGCACAGGTTCCCCTACACCAGACGCAGCTGCCCGTGGTGGTGTTGCAGGCCTCCGGTGTGGGCAGCAGGGCACAGGGGTCAGTGGGCACGGACAGGGTCAGGAGTCGGCCCAACGTGACACCATTGAAGCCACCGGACAGAAAGAAACGGCCAGCCCAGCTCGTCATGGCAAGAGACACTGAACGATTAACTGGATCCCCAACAGCTGAGGCTGAAGGAGGGAGAGAGAGAGAGAGAGAGAGAGAGAGAGAGAGAGAGAGAGAGAGAGAGAGATGAAAAGTGGTTAGGTTATGGTGAGTTAGGAATTGACCATCATTTATTCTACAGAAAGACATTACATGACAGTCACCTGGTGTTATCCAGTTGTTACAGTTGATCTGGTACAGAGACACTGAGTTACTGTAGTCTTCTGCCTCTGTCCTCCCCCCAACAATGACCATTGTGTCTTTGATCAGGGCTGCGGCGTGGAAGAAACGGGACAGGGGCTGCGAAGCAATGAGATGATACAGCAAGAATAGATAAATTATCTTTATGCAGTGCACTGAGAGAAGATTATGCCTGGCTTGTCTAATCTCCTGGCCTGCAAGGAAGACAGAGACTAGATGAGGCTGGCCTTTTACCTTATTACCCTGTGAGGGGACCAGCAGAGACCAGGTGAGGTTGGGGTAGTACAGACTGTAGAGCTCGCCCGAGGGCTCCACCGTCTCCACGTGAAAGCGGAAGCCTCCGAAGACATAGATGGCATCAGTCTGCTCATGGTAGATTGCTGAGTGGCCATATAAACCTATAAAGGAAAAAAATAATGTAATACTGAATTTCTCCATGGGGCACATACACAAATTAACTATTTCTTTTTACTTATATAAGTGATGCATCAGTCAATATATTTTTGACCAAATGAAAACTACAGTATGTTACCATGGAATATAAAAACAAAAAGGCCTAAAACCTGTAGGTGGAGTGCCAATGTGGGGGGAAATGGTCCAGTTTCCAGAAAGAGGGCTGAACTCCAGTAGATGGTGGTTGAAGCCGTTATCTGGAGAGTAACCTCCAATCAACAGCACAGAGGAGTCTCGGCGTACGGTTAACGTGTGGCCCGCCAACGGGGGCAGCACTGAGCTCTGTCAGAAGTGGAAGAAAATTAGCAAGAAGTACAAAATAAACAACACAGGTTGTTCAGATGTATTTACACAATAAATCTAATCCTAACCTCATGTTCTCTCCAGACTAAACTGCTGAGATTGAGACTCCAGGTATCCGCAGCAACACCGTTTTGAGTGACACCGCCCACCACCAACATGAAGTTGTGACTGGCTGCGTGGCTTCCAGAGCCAGACTCGTGACCAGTCAGGAGGGCAGAAGCGTGGCGATAGCGAGGCCTAGGAGTCGAGCCTTCTTCAACAGAGCTCGTCAACATCTGGGTCCAACGGTGCTCTGAGACTGAATATCTAATCAAAGCAGGGAAAATATGCATTATTATGCACATATAGACAGCACACATATACATACAACATAACAACGCCTTAGAAGGTTTCATGACATTAATACGGCTCAGAAGAGAAGGATAACATGCCCCCTACCTGTAGACATTTCCCAGAATGCCCTCTGCCAGAGAGAGTCCTCCATACATCCAGAGGTTTCCCTGTGGCCCAGATACCAGAGAGTGGCCCATCCTGTGGAGGAACCTATGGGCTTGGTTCTGTAGAGAAACAGTGAATAATGATGTGTGTTTGTGTGTGCTATGGTGTTATATTCATAAAGGTTGTTTATAATATTGTTTGTGTTATGTCCTGCCCATACCACTGTCAGTTGTGTGTCCAGCAGTGTCTCCCAGATCAGGCTGTTGGGGTCTCGAGGAACAGAGCAATCCGAGCCAGCCCAGCTGTCCGAGCACACGCATACACCCAGAGACTGAAACAAACAAAAATATGATAAATAGCTTACATCTTAGATATTTAGGGAAATGTGTTTACTTGTTTCTTGAAAAACTGGCAAAATGGCTGGGTAACATTATGTCATTTTCCAGCTGATGATTATAACTAAAGAGTAGATTATTTCAAATATTTAAATTCTTAATGTATTACCACTTCTAGTCCTAGAAATAAATAAATAAATAAAACCATGAGTAAAATCCTTAATGTAAATAGTCACAGCTCCTACCATATTACAAGCGCCTCTTCCTTCTGCTATTCCACAATCGTGAGGGCACAGGGGCCGGTCACAGTGGGGTCCACCATATCCCTGAGGGCACTGACAGAGACCCCCTTGGCACTGGGCTTCACCTGGACACACAGGGGATCCCTCTTCACCCTCATCAGAGCTCTGGTGACACCGTCGCACCCAGAAAGATGCATTGAAGCCTTGTGGTTTGTTTGACGAGACGTTGGCCTCAAAGTAGACTGAGATCACACCTGGCGGAAGAAGACGAAATGCAATATATTGAGGTGATATTACTTTACTCACTTTAACTTGATTACAACAAATGATCAGATTAGGGTAAGAGTTTTTATAACACGTTTCAATGGTTAACAGTTAATGGACTTCTTCAATGCCTTGAGGTTACATCATTTGCTAGGTAATTAATAGTGAATGTGTTAAGTAGGGTGTGTGGTAGCCCCCAAGTACCATTTTAGTACCATGATAGTTGCTCAACGTTTACAGTGCTTCTTCAGACAATATGTTTAAACTGATTGAATGTAAAGGTGGATACCTGAGGTGGCCTCCACAGTGATTGGCTGAGTTCTTGTGGTGCCACAAAATGCCCCGATAAGGTTGTGATCTGAATGTACAACTCCATTGCTCAGGAAACGAGGAAGGCCATCAAACACATAGACAAAAGAGCTCTGCAAGACAAAAAAAAAAAAACAGGGATTGTACAGAGACAGTTATACAGAGAGAAATACTGACAATGTTTGTGATTATATCCAGCTGAATTTATACTTACTTTACAATGTGTGTGGGAGTCTGGGAGTAGAGTGAGGGCTACAGGGGGACACAGCTGTCTGGGCAGACAAGGTGCCAGGTTTTCAGTCACAGAAAGGACCCACAGGCAATGAGAAAGTCCCCCTCTCCCTGCTGTGCCACTTCGCCATCCCAAAGAAGATGAGAGAGGCATGGCAGAGGAGGAGGTGGAGGTAGATGAGAGAAGCACAGAGCGGCCTTGGCACTGGCGGTAGCAGGTGCCATTGTTCCTAATGAAAAGAGAAAGATATCGGGAAAGACAGGTCATGATTAAAATATATGAAAATACAAAGATCTACCCAAGACCAACCATTTACAATGTTTTGACACTTTTTACTTTTAGCAATATCGCATCGGTATCCACACTGCTTGAATTCAAATTTCAATCAATTAAGATACAAGAGTGTGCAGTACACCTAAGGTACAGTATGTGGTTAGGATCTCCTTACCTGGGGTCTCCGTAGTAACCAGTCAGGCAGGACTCACAGTGTGGCCCCTGAGTGTTGTGGGTGCAGTAGCACTGGCCTGTCTGGTTGTGACAGTATCCTTGGAGTGGGTCACCATGGCCGTTACACTCACATTGCACACAGCCACCACCAGTAGCAAGGGCAGAACCAAAGCTACCTGGACGGCAGTGCTCACAGTGGGGACCTGTAGTCCAATCTGAAAGACAAAGGAAGAAAATCTCAACAAATGCAGTTCTGTTTTGTAAATGGTATAAGTCTGCCTTATAAATTGACCTGGTTCAGTATGAGACATGTATAAAGGTCTCACCTTGACATTCGTCACAAATCCCTGGTGCAGTTATACAGGTGGAATGGAAGTTGCAGCCACAGTCTACATCACATTCAACACCACTGAGAACCAGAGTAGCAGGGTCAGACGTCCAGCCAAGGGAACATTCACACTCAAACCTTGGGCTGCCACTGCATTGGCCCTCGCGACACTCATTGTAGCACCTGCGAGAAAAGGGAAAATAATGGACCCATCAAAACCTATAATTTTCCAGATCTACAATAGCAGTCCAGACCAACACATTTTTAGGTAAAGACTCTCACGTCTGGTTGCAGTGAAGTGTGCCATCCCCTGTGTATCCTCTCTCACAGTGACACTCATAGGAGGTGGGAGTGTTGATGCAGGTTGCGAAGGGGTGACAGTTGTGGAGACCCAGCCTGCATTCCTCTACATCGGGGCAGGTGGGGTAGGACCAGATGGCATCTTGCTCTCCGTCTTCCAAGTGTTCCAGCTCCAGCTCCATTTCTAGGGGTCGAGGCGGTGCCGAAGTCTGAGGCTCGGGACTTAAGAAACAAAGAACACTTTACTTATAGTCTAAATGGATATACAACTGATAATGTTGAAAGAATAGGGTTCCATTGAATAAATAGAAAAGTATATGTATCCATTAGTCTCTCAAAATTGTACTCAGGGAAAAAAATAACTTCTAACTAATAATTATACTCAATGTTTAAAGAGGACCTATGATGCTTTTTGACTTTTATGACCTATAAACGTTGTTATGATGATTCATAGTCATGCTTAACCATACTAAATTATCAAATAATGACTTACATGCATTTCGACATATTCCCTGCTGACCGTCTGGGGTGTCTGTGCAGAGCACTAAACACTATTCTAGCCAGTCGAGAAGTCACGTCTTCAAAGCGGTCTACCCTTTCATAATTTGTGACGTCGCATAAAACTTTGTGACGTCTCCACGCGGATGTTTCCATGTATGGTAAGGCTGTCACTTCCCTGTTCGCGTCTGCCTCGCGCCCTTATAGGTCCATGCTCGCGCTTCCCGCCACTGAAAGTGTTTTCCGGAAGGAAGGTAACCAATCACAACGGAGTGGGGTTTGCAGGAGGGGGGGGAGGGGAGCGGAGATGGCCGAAGCACAGGCGGAGGGAGCCGAAGCACACACACTCAAGTGTTGACAGGATGTGCTGGATCGCCAAAATAAGAGAAAGAGCTTCCCGAAAATCTACATAGTTTTTTGTGATGTGATTCGTGTCAGGTTGCTCTATAGCAGTGTAAAACAAGAAATTAAGACCAGAAAAGTAGCATAATAGGTCCTCTTTAATGCATTTTGTTCCTATATTATCTTTGAATAATTTTATTGTGAGAACCAAGTTAAAAGACAACTTCCCCCTCTAAAGGAGTGGACCAAGAGAAATACATTTCTCTGAGAAACACTATCTACAATATATAAAGTATAAAAGTAACCATATAACAAAACCCCTTATCTTATGAGTAAAGTAATCAAGTCATGAAAGTGGAATAAGAGATATCTTACTTTGCAGCCCGTGCTTCAGCCACAGCCACACTGCAGTTATACAGCAAGGGGTCGTCCATTCCTCCCCAGTCTCCCCTCAAACATCTGGAAAGATGGGTGGAAGACATGGAATAAATCGCATCAAAAACAATGCATATTAAAATAGCAGCAATTTGAAAATAAGAATAATTATTTATCAATTATCATGCAGCAGGCAAAATGGTTGATGTTTGCCATACTTACTTTCCAATGGTGGGATTGTTGTAGTCACCACACCAGCCACACTGGAATGTCCGCAGGCAGTCTGTGCATGTGTTTAAAGCTGAACATTGCTTACACTGGGGAACCGAATGAACACTGACGGGTAACAGAATAAAGAATGAGAATATTAGGTTCTTGGTCTAAGGATCATTTCAACTCACTGACTGGCAAAATCTAACTAATTGCACTCACAAAACCTAGCCAGTTCTTCAGTTCTAGTTTTTGTTTAAGCAATGTCAGTATATTACTGTATGTGATCAAGCTGAATTCAACAAAACTACAAGGAAAGCAGGTAACAGTATATGAAACTGCAAATAGTTATCATATCTATCAACTGAGCTGAAAAACAGGATGAAAAAAGTTGAAAAAATGTCCTTGTTTTACCTGTCGTACCAGTCCCTGCACTCTCCATAGGGGTATTTTGTGAGGTAGGCAGCAAAATAGAAGCAGGCCTGGGCTGACTCACACCATGCACACTGGCTGGAGTTAGAGAGGCACTCACCACACGTCTTTCTCCTTTGCAAGACAAAGAGATAACAAAGGAGGTGGAGGAAAATAAGGGTGAATTGTAGATTATTTTTTAAATATTTTATGATCTGCGCAAATTTATAGTTTTTAACTCACTGGTTGCAGACTTTAGGACAGCCCCTTGGGTCACGTATGGATCCATCTAATCGTCCTCGTCGACTGCACTGGTAGTCGCCTTTCTTACTGGAGTTTATCTGCCACTCACAATAAGGGTCCTGCAGACCAAAGTTAGCTTTGCATGAGTCAGGGATAAAGCAGCTCAAAATTAAGCTACATAAGACCTGAAGCATAGCGACACTATGTAAATCTGTTGAGGTGTTCTCTGTGATGTACCTGAGTACAAGCAGAGCAGTCTCTGTACTCTTCACACAAGGTGCAGTGCTGCGGTGCCAACAGCAGATGGCGTTGAACTTCTCCCTTGCCTTCACTATTCTCTCCCTCAGGACAGAGCTCCAGGCCGGGGTTGTCTCGCAGCAGGCAGCGGGACAACGACGGGCACCAGCCACAAGACTGGTCAGACAGACAGGCCAGACACGACATGTAACCAGAGCAGGAACCAGAGCGGTAAGGCTCCAAGAACAGGAAGGAGATCTCCTACAAGGAGAGGGATTTGTGGGAAAAAGAGGACATGAGGTAAGAGAGTTATTTAAACTCATAGTGCAAAAAAGTGCAAAAGAAAATGACATGAATTTTTGTGTAGGCCTACTGCTTATTCAGGTTAAACTTCTTTGATTTTGTATAGAAGTGCAGGTTTAACTGTGCCTGTACTCACACTCCCTCCAGGCAGTGTTCTGTTCCAGATCAGGGCCATCTCACTGGTCTGTCCTGAGCCAGAGTTGTTGAGGTAGCCCTCAGCCTGAACAAGGTAATGGTTGCCCCTGGTCAAATTAGAGAACAGTTTACTCCCATCGGCGCGAGCCAGCAGCTTCAACTCCTTCTCCTGCTGGGCTGCCCAACGACCCACCACCTCCTGCTCAGATAGTCGACAGATGCAAAGAGAGTTAGAGCAAAGTAAAACGTGGAGAAGAGGTAAGCAAACCTTGTTTTAATTAAATTAGCACACCAAAAATGTGCACAATATAATATTCCATAATAGAAGGCAGGGAGCTTGAAAGTACACCATCACAATCCATTACACTATTGCACATGTTTAAAGGCCAGGACACACCAGTCAGACTACCCGAAAATGGTGACTGCCGATTCAGGGAGCTCCAGTCTTCCCGTCACGGCCGAAAAAGTGCAAAGAACACACCAAACCGACTGTTGCCTTTCCGTACGCTCTGCGCTTGCGCGGGACGTAATGTCTCCATAACAGCAGGCGGCGCTAATCTGTATTGTGGCCCGAAAAAATACGGAAGCCGGAAATGATGGGACGGCTCTCTAGACCATAAACATAGATAGAAATACGTATTTATATTTACGGACCATAAAGAGCACCATTTTTAGCAAAGAGTGTCGAGCATGGTGTCGAGCAGTCAACAAGGGTTGATGCATGTGAGTACTCGCTGAACGAAACAAACAAACACATTAAAACGATGGCTAACTGTTGTTAGCTGTTTGTGCTACCCGCCTCACTTCCGGGCTTCACTGATTCGCTAGCCCTCCACAAATCAAATTGCTCAAACTGAAAGACTGTCCGCCGCCGAAGAAGAAGAAAGAAAGAAGCCAAAGAAGCCCGACGACATCAACTACGACCGATTTCACGGCACACACCAAACAGATTCGTGTCTCCGTCCCCTCGAAACTCTACGACGGCGATTATCGGGCCGGTGTGTCCTGGGCTTAATTCTGTGTGACTCCAACCAGTATGTTTAGGGGAAAACGATATGAAAAAATAACAATAATAAATGTAAACATAAAAACTAACCCTGTCAATTATTTCCAATTTAAGATATGTTTTAAAATCATTTATTGAATTTTTATTTTAAAAGTGTTGATGTGCTTTTTTCCTCACCAGTTGGCTATTGTTGGGCCCTGACGCCATTCGAGCCTCAAAGTGGAGCCTTTGGATGCGAGCCCACATGGAGACAGTCTCGGCGGGAGGGGATGCAGGTGGAGGGGCCCCCCACAACGGGTGGACGAAGCCCCTGAACTGAAGGGCTACGTCCATCTCTGTGGTTGGGCTAAGGATGATGGTGGTGCTGCGGAGGATGGACACCTGGCGAAGGGGTGAGGAAGATGGAGGATGGTGGAGGATGGATGGAAGTGGAAACACATCAACAGAAGCACTATTCTCTACAAACTGCTCCACAAGTTGGACAAACTATTTGAAATAAGGAATCTTCTCTATGTGAGAATTTTAAAAAAGAAACAGTGAAAAAAGAAAAGAAAAAAGAGAAGTGAACATTGGGGTCAAGAGGTTGAAAAACCTATAGCACAAGGTAAAAATAAACAATAAAATGGAAACAATCAAAGTATTCAAGTAGGAGAACAACAGTAGAGTCAAAGCAAACGTTGGAGGAAGGGAGGAAGGACAAATATAAGCAGAGAAGGGAAGTAGTTGTACAACCAAAACTAGTAAGAGTTAGCACTTGGGATTTGAATTCTGTACCTTGTCAGGCTGGGAGTCGTTGCGGGGGTGCTGGAAGGTGAGCAGGTGCAGTCCCGGGACATAGTTCTCGGTGCGACAGGAGTGGAGGGAGGTTAGGAAAAGGGTACGCTCCCCCCACCAGCCGTACGCCCCTGAGATCTGGTCCACACGGCACGCACTTCGCTCTGTGAGACCGAGAGGGAGAGGTCAGCACACACAAAGAACACATCTGACCTCTTCAAAAATCTATCATTTAAGAAAAAATAAAGTGTGTACTACTGTTCTGACATTAGCCTGATCTGTGACTCTTGTTTGACGTGTGTTCAAAAAGAGTAGAACGACATGACCTCACTGCGCCTAAGGGATGCATGCGATTGGTCGGGGTAGCCTGTCCAATCTCAGGGCTGGGTGTACTCAAGTCACTCTACCCTGTCATTGAAACACGCCCAACATTAGTCCAGTCCCTCCCATGTCAAGTCCCAACATCTCATCTTATCTCAGGCTTAGCCCTTCTCTTCTGCCCTCCTTCTTCCCTCCCTCCCTGGGTCTCACCTGAAACTGGTAGGCAGGACTCATTCTGAACACACCAGCCAAACTCTCCAGGGGCACGGGCCAGATTGGCCGGAGTGCCGCTGAAGACCAGACAAGACTGGCAATCAGAGAGGAAGCGAGCCAGACCCAGGCAACCAGTACTGCCACACTGTGAAACACAAAACAGGAGTACAAAATGACAACGATAATCTTTCATGTTATTATTATCTATAAATTCATTCTTACACAATAAAGTGAACAAATGGTAGGTGTCTCACAAAGTGGGCATAGACATAACAACACAAAGGAAGTGTTACCGGATTAGTGGGCTGGTACTCTCGACAGCGGCCTTCACACCAGCTGCACTCTGGGTTCTTGAGGCACATACTTTCGTCTAACGCCTCAGCACAAACAGCATCCTGGTAACGAAACACACACACACACACACACACACACACACACACACACACACACACACACACACACACACACACACACACACACACACACACACACACACACACACACACACACACACACACACACACACACACACACACACACACATATATTTTTACAATCATTTAGTTATCACTAGTTGCTCTACTACAACACTTTTTACCTCTTGTTTTTTTTTACACTTGCACTTACCCTATCACCCTGATCGCTACTGACAAACAGTGGAACTTTGTATGCCACCAGGTCTCCACGGGCAACACCACTGTAACCCCCAGCTACCAGCAGCACTCGTCCCTCCATCACAGCAGCAACATGCGAGTAACGCCCCCTCACAGCATCCCCACCTTAGAAAAATGAAAGTAGTACAGTAATGAAAGTAACAACCACATCAAGAAACTATTTGTAAATGAAAACTGGACTATGTGTGAACTCACTGAGAGCCCATCTCTCCCCGGCAGACACCCATTGGTGACAGCCCAGATGGTAAAAGAAGATCTCTTCATCATAGCACTTCTCCTCTTGGTAGTGAATATGCACATTCCCTCCTGGTAGATGAAGGCAGGAAAAAAAATCAATTAATATACACAGGACTACACTGATTGGCTTTTGACTGCTATGTTTCTCAATGCTCACCGTAGACCACCATGTAGTTTCCAATGACAGTGGCAGAGTGGAAAGCTCTCTCTCTTGGCCCAGTTGCTGGAAAACGGGAACGGAAGGATGTCCAAAACCGCCGGTCCACATGGAACACGTCTGTGTTGTTCACCCTCACACTAAACCTTTGAAAAAATATACAGCAGTGTAATTTTAGTATCTATAAAGATGTTGTCAATTTTAATTTACCTGTTCGGTTATTCTTAATAAATGTTCTTTGGCAACCACTTTACGTTTTTTTTTTTAAATCCACTATTTTTACTTTTTGTGGAGAGTCTTAGTTAAGTTTTTCAATGAAAACATCAACTTTTCTTTATACAGTATATAATCTAATGGGACATATAGTGTTCAATTCACTCTGTGTACAGGAATACAAATATATACAGTATAACATCTGCTACACAAAGAAAATGTATCCTCTTTCTCATTGTCCATCACCAATAGAAAAGTGTGTACAAGATGTTAAAACACCAGTTACAGTCCATGTTTCATCTTACTCTTCCTACTGGCTTTGTGTGTAATAACGCATGCAGAATGCACATGGACAAGAGAATGTATACCTGGCAGTGGTAGGCTTGTGGCCTCCATAGACCAACAGTGTCCTGGATGGGCTGTGGAACACCATGGAGTGACCAGCGGTGGCCGGGGGCTTCCCACCGGTGGGCTGAACCGCCTCCCACCGTCCAGAGCCATGCAGGCCGAACCGATACAGACTAGAGGAAAACATATCCTCCTCAGTGCGACCTATGAAATAAGGAGAGAAAGAGGAAGGATGATGATTAAGTATGATTTATTTCGGGATACATATGCAATCCAAATGCAGACAACATAAAGTGAAACACACCTCCAAATACATAGAGATAATTGTCTACTACAGCGGAAGCGTGATTGGCCAGTTTAGGAGCACCCTGTGAACTTGAAAAGCCCAGCTGTTGCCAGTCATCGTTGAGTGCCCGGTACATCCAGACATCACTTGCCAGGGAGCCGTTGGCTAGCTCTCCTCCAAAGATAACCATATTTCCCATCCACTCTACTGCTGTGTGGGAGTGACGAGCCACCTGATAACATGGGAGAGGCAAACAGTGCAGGTAGGATGTGAAGGAAAAGGATATGTGGAATAATACATGGGAGCATTTGTATTCATATTAACTATGTTTACATGTGTATACACAAAACAGGTAATTGGGAGAAAACAGAAGAGAACATTTATATGCACTATAATAACCTACATTCATGCACTTGGTGAGTGATCAGAGGACCACCCTAGGGAAATGTTTTGCTAGGGTATCTGCACTGACAACACAGTGAGAGGACAGTCTCTATGAAAACAATGTGCATTTATATCTGAATCCTACAATTGATCTACTGTTCAGATGGAATTTACTTGCACCACTTAGTTGCTAGAACTAAGTGTGTTTCCTTTCGTCCTGTTAGAGCCATATTCTATGTTAGTTTACAACCTATTTTATTGCAATTATTATATTAAATTAATTCCTATTTTATTTAAGGGATGTTTATGTTTTATTCTTATTTATTTAAATATTAGATTTACGTTGGATTAATCGGAGGTATAGCCTAATTAGAGGCAGCCGGCATAGAGTGGGTTGGGTCACCAAGCAGCCAGGTTAAGAACGAGGACATGAGCCATTGACAGGGTGGAACAGGGGGAATCGAGACTGCTTTAAACCTCATGCTCACACTCACTTAGCTCATGCTCAATAAGATGAATGAAATGTTCTGTGATAAGAAAGAAAATAAATCATCTGAAACGAGAAGCAAGACTCTTGAGTATAATTGAACAGAGTATGCGAGTCCAGCGAGCGATCCCCTGTACAGTGAAAAGTTTAAAACTAAGGTTAAAAACTGGCCACGACACGTCCCTTATCCTAATTAAGAAAACCAGCTTTCTCATTCACGTGACGTTTAAACTGCAGAAGGCTGATGGTAAAAGCGGGTCACTGGCGTACATGGCAACACTGTATATGAGATTCAAGAGCAGCAGGGAGTAAAAACTTTGTGTGTGTGTCTGCAAACCACTTACAGGAGAGTGACCATAAGACCTGCTTTCCCATTGGTTGGATGTGAAGTTATATTTGATGAGGTCACCAAGAGCACTGTTCAGGTCAAACCCTGGGGGGGGATAATAAACCATCAAATTTGATTTCAATAATCATCAAAAACAAAACACAACAGATGCTATAGACAGGTACAAGTGAAATAAGGAGCCGCAGATAGACAATAATATTTAAGTTGGTTAGAATCTAACCCTTAAAATTGGAGTTGGTTGATAAACAGTTTTACAAATTACAATTTAATAAATTAGCAAAAGAATAAAGGACCATTGTATTTAAAACTAAATGTTGAATGATTAGTGGAAAATCAGAAATTCACTCTCACCGCCAAACAAGTACATTGCTCCAGTGGAGGACAGGTACACGCCAGCAGAGCCGGTCCTTGGAGGTGTGTAGGGGTGTTCCTCACTCACCCTCCACCATTGCCCTGCCCCGCTGTCATCATGGAGACCGAGCTGGCAGCTGTGACCCAGGAAGCCTGGGTTACACAGACAGCGCTCCCCTTTCTGAGGCAAAGAAAAATGGACGATACAAATGGTTATAGACCATAACCAATGTTTCAGTTGGATTCACAACTGACAGACATACTGTATCTAAAGCTTATTCAGGAAAAAAAGTTACCCTTTGGCTGAAGACTGTTTGCTCTGTGTGTTCATTAAACCTTCACCCCCCCACTCTTACCTTATCACACTGGCCATTCACAGAACAGGCCTGGGAGCACAAAGGGGTTGTACAAGCTGCTCCTCCCCAACCCTGATGGCATTGGCACTTGAATGTAGTGGAATCACAGCGACCGTGGCCGCCACAGGCGCCAGGGCACATAGAAAAGGTGTAGGTTGCATTGAAGCCCAGGAGGTTGTAATTAGCGTCGCTGAAGAGATGAAGCAACATCTGGAACATGGAAGTTCAGTCAGACACAAAGTAGACGTGTGCCATAGTTAAAATGCTTCAGAGCTTTCTTCATTATGTCTTATTTAGTTACCTTGCCAGACTTGGATTCAATTGGCTGGGGCAGAGTGTTGCCGCTGAGACTGGCAAGGAGAGGGCTCTGGTACGAGTCCCCATCGTACACAAACAGGTAATCATAGGTGCATTCGGTGTCCATAAAGGTGAAATTTAAGACAATGCGGTGACTGTTGCTGGGAGCTGAAAGATATAATAGAGATTGAAAATATAAATATGATTCACAATGATTGACAGTCTTATTATCTGTAAGTTACTTGTTTCTAGGGCTGCAAGATATTGGGAAAACATGCAATATCATTGTTGAATAGTGGGATGACTATATCTGTAATAACATATGTAGATATACAGTAGTAATGCTTTCTGCTTTGAGTTCACTGCCAACATAGACCCAAGACATTTAGTAGTTGCATATTATTAGCGGATCAGTTTAGTCTGACCCAGTTGTTGAGTTGGATGGCCTTCATGACTTTTGCATCGTTGTCTGTGGTGATAGGCTACACAAAGTAGGGCTTCATCTGATTGGCCAAATATATTGACAGATTGCATGGCAGATGGAAAAGGCTGTAATTTATTGTAGTACAAGCAGTATTTGCCATACTTATACTATAAACATTTGCACTAACAATAAGATATTATGTAGCCCTACTTGTTTTATCGTCAACTTTCCTGTGCACAACACAATATTAAATCAATAAGCTCTTCAAACCTTTGATGAGCCATTCACAGTTCCCGTTGACAGAGTAGTTCCCTGGCCCATCAGTGACATAGCCTGGTGGTCCTCTCAACACCTGCCTGTGGCCCTTGCAGTCCCCTGCCTGGCACACAGGAGACAGCAGAACCACCAGGACGAAGGAGACAGGGAGGAGGGAGGCCATCACTGGCACTGCCTGAATGACAGTAAAACAAGAGGTGAACAACAATAATTTGGGGTGGATCCTACTAGGCAAATCTTTACCAAATATATGCAGCAGCTACTGCACCAAAATGTGGTCGAACTTCTCAAATTTTAGTTGGATAAAGAACTTGATCTACAGCCAGGACAACTATGCCAGCAGGATGTAGAAGAACATTTCTATGGAAATCCGAAAGTGAAACCCTTTTCGTGTGGGACTTGCAGTCCCCTGTACGTTTGCACGATCCAATTTAGCTAAATTATATCTCTGCAAAATTCCAGTTTATGTTTGCATGAAGTACCATTTAAGCTGCAAAGCATCATTTATATGCACTTTATATATATATATACATTTCATACATGTAGCCAAATTTAACAATGCTTCGGGCAGCCTAAAAAAATAAATTTAAAAAAATACTGATTCTGGAAATGCTAACTACTGTTAGCCTGATGTACAGTAAGAAACGTCAGCAGTGTACCAGTGACACAAACATAACAGTAACATTACACGCAGCAGGGTTTCACATATTGTTAAAGATACAATGTAATAACGATACACCAGCATATTGTTTATAACGTCCAACTAACTAAAGGGTGAACGAACTCGGTCACACCATCAACAAGGGGCTCTGCGCAGGCTATCACAACAAAGCTAACGTGAAGGGTTGCTAAGCTAAGCGAGTACCATTAACAGCCAGAGGCCGTTAGCTGACCACTTTGTATAAACTAATCTTACTCACCGTTTCCCGTCTCTTTGGCCCCATGGTAATTTACATTTTCGGCGACTCGTTAATGCTAGCTACCACATGAGCTAACTTGTCGTCAGTGAGTGTTCAAGACTGACAGCCAGCTAAAACAGCTAATAGCTCTTGGTCAGGAATCACCGCAAAGGACAGCCCTGACTGCGGCTAGCTTGTTCGCTAGCTAGCGTTAGCGGCTCAGCCAAATCCAGATGCGCAATCTTCAGTGGCTTCAAAATGCACCAAGATAAGTATCTCTCGGGTTGTTCATTTGGTAAATTATGTAATTAGTCTCTAGAAACATGACCACTACAGCAGAAGGAAAAGCTGTCAGCTAACAGCGAAACATTTTAACTGTATCGAGCCAATGTCTGCGGTCCATCTTGGGGACAGATGCCCGTTGTTTTGGTGTTTATGGCTGGCTAGCAGTAACCGGTGGTTGCCAACACAAAAGACAGCGCTGCGAGTGGCCTGTCCCATTACTGACACCTAGTGGAGATGGGAAGCAACGTTTCAGCATCTGGAAACTGTAGGCTGCATTGCATGCATTCATCCAGTCCGTCCACCTCTGCCGAATAATGCATCCACCCTGGAGGTATTTGAATAAAACGGTGTTGCCAGCTCGTATGCTTTGATTGCATGACAGTGTCAATTCCATACATGTAAGTATTTTTGGCTGAAAAAAATTGGGATTCATATGTCACACTGCAGTCCTTAGTCAACTTCTGGCAAATCATTTGACCTAATTTCTGGAGGTCTTCAAATAAAATGGTTTTAACATTTTTTTTTGGCTTACAGGTGGATGCATTATTTAGGCAGACCTTACTCAAACTCTTCCTAAAAGTATAGATTGACTCAATATACTTTTGGTAGCTTTTACATGTACATTGTTATACCATTTGCAATGCAATGCAATATAATCATGTGTCAAGGATGAAAATATTGAAAATAAAATATCTCAAATGTTCAGCATTTCCTTTAATTTTAACTAGCTAATAATAGTTGTGTGTGGTTCCAATTGAAGAAACAAAACAAGTTTGATTTTAACATTTTATTGAGAGATCATGTGGAGAGATCAGATTCAGAACAGCAGCTGTAGTAAGTTTGTCATTGTGTCCTGCTCTGGTCCTGCTGAGCAAGACTACTTCTTGGCTACACTTTGTGTAGTGAGTTATTATGATTATTGGCAACCTAAAACAATTATCACAAAACCACCAAACAGGCACGATTCAGTAAAAGTATACTATTTGAGCATAATCAACAAAAGTTAAATCAAATAAAAATAAAAAAGCATTATTTTGATTCCTGTTACAATAAAGAAGAAATAACTGCCTTCATTACCGCCCCCAAATGTTAGTTAAGCAAGCAACTAAAGTTATTGCATTCACACTCAATATTTATACAACTTTATTTGCTTTCATGTTGCTAAGGCACATCTAAAAAGATTTGGTTTGTATTCATTTCTGCTGACCCTGGGGGAGAGTAAGTCACGCTTTAGTCACATCCATTTCAATTTTTTGCATTTCCTGTCAGAACGCAGAAAGCCATTTCTACTTACAAACGTAGGCTTCATGCAGCTGCAAAGCTTTTAATCTCCTACAATACAAGTCAAGTCATATTTCTGACAGACTGTTATGACATTTATTTTATTCACACATTCATCTGTGGCGACAAATCTTAAAAGTCAGTCTCATCATAACTGTCTTTTCTTGTTTTTTGTGAAGCTTTAAATGAATGTTATGATCTTTAAGTCATTCCATTTCACTATATTTCATGTCACTTTTAATATGCTTATCTCTATAGTCGAAGCCAATTTTACTATGTTTCATCTCTCATTGGCAGATTGAAATGATTAATTTGATGTTTTGTCGAGTTTATCTTGATTTTAAAAGGTTTCTTATTTAATAAAAGATCATGTATTATCAATCCTACAACATTTATCCCTCTGCAGTATAGTGGCCCATCATGAGGTGTGTACAGCTATCTTTCCTGGCGCTAATGTCATTGGCGTCGCTTGGAGCCCAGGACCAAATATAGGAAACACCTTATCATCGAACTTGTGCGTCAAAGTAACCAGGTGCTTTGCCGTCCCCCCATCCCAAAATGACACCTCTCCCTTTTCTAGATTTAGCTTGATGCGGATCCTTTCGGGACGCTGCTCCACCTGCAACTCAGTACGCTCGGGGGTTGAGGCAGTGAGAACCCCTTTGCTCAGACATAGGGCCCACACACCGCGGCTCGTGGAGACTGTGAACTTCTTTTTACGGGCCACAGACTCCGTGCACACTCCCACAATCCACTTGGGGTTGTCGCCAACAAAGACATCCCATCGGTGTTTCCCAGAGTAGTAACCTTCAGCGCCCAAGACAAAGACACAGGGATCAAAGCGCTCCGGGTTGTCAGGTTGGGTCAGCCGCTCCTCGCTCTCTTTCACACTGGTCAGGTCGGCACTCAAGGACAGCCAGGGGGAGGCTGCGTTCGGGTTCAACACCACAGGATCTGCATGCAGGAAGAGACCAGACAAGACGCAGTTATGTTACATCACTAGCATTGGTTGAATATAAAAAAAAAATGGATGGCCGCGGAACACAGCCTGAACTAAACAGGCAGAACCTGGGTCCAACCTCAAAAGGTGGTCTCGGTCGGGATTATACTGAACCTTGGTTCGGTTGGTACCCAGTGTGAGAATGTTTTTGGATGGTTTTGGACCAATTACAGGAAGTCCTGGCTAGAGGGGAAATGAAACGCTGATGGCCGAACTGAAGGAGCGGGGGCAGGGTTGCTGACAGGAGATGGGTGAGTTTAAAAATAAATCAATGTATGTAACTGTAATCAAAGCGGGAGGTGTGTGTTGTCTGGGCGGCTGCCTGAACTATACAGTGCTGCGGGAAATTAATCTAATTATACATTTCATCATTCATTCAAACTGATGAAGGCTTTATCACCAAATAGAAACGCATCAGACGTCAGAGGCAAGACCATCTACAAACCAATCAATGTCCAGTATAGAGGGAGGCAGCCAGCATACGTATTCAACACATTATGTAGGTATTTCATGGAAAGTTATTTAGTGTGCTGGAAAAACTGCAATGTGAAACCAAACATAAGCAGTCAAATCCATACAGTGGATGAAAAAAAAAAATCTTGGTGCGGACTTGAAGGTCTGAAACACCCTAAAGGCTGTTACATACATACGCAAGAAGAAAGAACAAAGTTCTCGGTGACAGAGCTGCGAGAAGAAAATGACGTCATTTTCTTCTCTCAGCTCTTGTTTAGCTGTTCTCGCAGCTTGTTCTCGACACATCACCCGGGCCGAACTTTCTTCTCGCAGCTTGTCCGAGAACTATTGTGTGATTGGTCAGTCTGAAGTCAATGAGGAAAGCGAAGTGAAATCAGCTGGCGCTACTGAGTCAATTACCATGGTAACAATGCGCCGCGGTGAGGAGTTCGGCACTTGAGTTCTCGTGAAGTATGTAATGTCAGACCAGAAAGAACTTCTCGCAGCTCTGTCACCGAGAACTTCGTTCTTTCTTCTCGCGGAGTATGTAACAGCCTTAAATTGTTACAAGAAACTTTTCAATCAGTGACTACTCAGTGACTACGTTTACATGCACAGCAGTACTCCGATATTAACCCGGTTAGGGTCATATTCTGACTAAGACATCACCATACTCTATAAACAACAGTTTCTGCTAACCTTAATCAGAATAAGGTCATATTCAGAGTAAGCCATAATCAGATTAAGACATCTTAATCACATTATTGTGGCATGTATACACCTTAATCGGAATAAATATTCAGAGTTTTTGCTGCATTTTTCAAAATGTACCACAGTTTGTTACCCATGCCCTGGTTTATGGCTGTTAAACTATAGTGAAAAAACAAGTAACAAGTCTTCTTGAAAGAAGCTGTGTCAGTTTTGGCTTACAAAACAATGCAAGGAAAACATACGCCAAAGTCAGATATCATGACGCTTCTGCCACAGAATTTTATAGACAGAATATGCTGATTGACATGTTAACGGGAATAGCCCTGTAGCTGCTGAACATGTAAACACCTTATTTGGAATAATGTCTTAACCGCAATATGCTGTGCATGTTAAACTAACTCCCAGTCCTCATAACCACAGGCTAATCCTCACTTCTCACAGTGTAATTAACTCACAAAATTTTACGTCGTCCTGCATTTTCTTCCAGATTTTGTAGCCCAGAGAACCAACATGCTTGCCCGTATCCAAAAGACAGCCGTTAGAGAGGCAAGGGTCTTCACTAGTCCACTGGGCTCTGATGGCAAAGATGGCAATATGTGAGGTTGACATGAGACATGTGTTAGTAGCAAGAACACAGCATGAACCTGGATAAGGCACATCTTCATCAGAGTGGAATAACCAAATTGTGTCTATATTTGCATATCTAGGGACATCTAGAAGTAAAGATTTGCAGAATTTATAGCACAACATATTTGTGATTACTACAGTGAGTTTTGGAGTTACTTACTGCCTTTTTATATTCTGGAAATTCTGAAACATAAAAGAGAGTAATTGAGGTTAGTTTTAAGGTGAAGTAAGCGATATATTTATGTTAATATACGTGTTAAATTGCTCTATATTCATAAAGTGATCACGTATACAGTGCACGTGTTTCATAACTCCGATCTCTCAGTCACCCGCTCTCCATGAAATCGGCAAATAAACTTTTCTGGAATCCCACAACTGATATCCCATCAAAAGAGAGAACGCTACCAACCGGCACGTCTCACTGCCGGAGCACGCGCAGAGCGACAGATGGGTGAATGTTTATGCGCCTACAATGGCGGAGCAGGTAAAAATCCTTCCCAATGTCTGTTTTGATGGTTTTTATCATATTTTATTGCACTTACGGATCTGAGATGATGCTAGATAACTCGCTGCTTGAAGACCGCAGTGCATTAATGTGGTGACGTAGGGACGAGAGAGGGGACTGCTAACTGCAGTCACTGACAGGAAGTTAGCTAAAATAACCATTTTGCTTACAGCACCTTTAATGTAATTAACAAAAAAAAATATATATATATATATATATATATGTGAAGTGGATTAACTGTACAGAGCAAACAATGTTATTAGCAAATAATATAACCATGGGGCTGATTCGCTTTCTCTTACTCGAACGAGGGGGAGATCCTCGTTGCCCATCTCTTTCTTGACAGTCTCAATGAGCTCCTTCAAAGTGATGATGTCCTTGTTTGTTTTGGCAATCATCTCCAGTAAGGAGGAAATCTTCTGGTCCTCCTCATCCGCCAGTTCCTTCAGACGCTGAGCTTCCTGTTTGATGAGTGCCTCACGGAGCCTCTCAAACTCTGCCTTGATCTGCTTCTCCGCCTGCCCGGCTTGATACTGCATCAGGCAAGAGAAGAGACTTTATGCATAGTTCATAACATGTAGGCTACGAAATCAAATCTGTGCAGTGTGTGTGTGTGTATGTATGTGTGTGTGTGTTGCTTGACAAAAGCCCCAAGACTTGACAGTAACTTCACCTTGATGAATTCCACCGTGTTGCTGAGTTTATGGGTCATTTTCTTGTAGGAGTCCACTTTCTTTTCAAAAATCTGGACTTTGAAGCCCAGCTCTTTCTGCAGGGAGGGGTTGAAAAAGCAGAACAACAGGTTACCCAAAAGCAAACTGTTTAAATTATATATCATTTAGCTGACTTTTTTTTTATTATCCAAAGCACCTTCAAACCATGAAGGTACCAACCAAGATCAGTGAGAATCTTTTTTTTTATTATTAGGCTACATAAGCCATGGTGAAGTCACCACAGATGTCTTGGATGTGGTGAATTTTGGAGAGAGCATGAGGCAGATGCCAGTGGATTATCTCTACAGTATTTTATTTATTTCCATCCAGTGTTCATTCTCCCTTCACTTCTGTATTCCTCTACAGTTCATGTATCGCCTCACTATAGAAACCTAATTTAAATTTTTTAAACTGAAATTTTCTTTTCTTGGAGACATATTATTGAGCAACAACACCCAGTTGATATGTGGCCTTGGCACTTTTACCTTACATATAGGCGCACCGTCTTTCATAGACCACAGCCTGTGTGTGCTGTGTAGAGTGACACAGTCCACACACACAGGCTCCTCGTCCTTCTCACAGTATAGCTCCAGCGGTTTCAGGTGCAGTTTGCACATGTCCTCGCTGACGGGCTTCGGCCGCCAGTTCGTCTGTTTTAGGAAGGTCTCGCAGGCGCTGCTGAGCGCGCGGTTGGCGATGTCCTGCCCTTCCTCAAACAGCTTTCTGCATAAGGGACACTTCTTATTTATCTGCAAACTTCTCTGCAGACACTCTCGACAGAAGCTGTGGGTACAGGGCAGCAGCACCGGGTCCCGGAAGATGCTCTGACACACGGGGCAGGTCAGCTCCTGCTTGAGGGCGCTCTGTTCTTCTGACATTTCTTCAGACATGTCTTCGTCCATGGCTTCACGGGCCGTTCCTGAGTTTACTTTCGTTATTGGGGGAACCGGCGGGATACAAACAGATAAATGCGCACTCACTCGGCTCTATGTGGTGTCACGAGGCTTCACAGGTTGGCTAACTCCAAGAAAAAATTAAGATGATTTAGGTCGGGAAGAAACTTTACGATCAGATCACAAGCCCGCATCAAGTTTGTTCCTGTTTGTGTGCGCCATCCACACCCTTTCCGTTTCTCAGTGACAGACAGCAAACCAGATCCGGGTTCATACAACACTGCCCTCTAGTGGATATGGAGGTTGTAACAGAAATGATCCTGATCGGTTCGTCCTGTGTATTTGGTCTGCACGTCTTCACAGAGGTGGACTAAGTAGTAACATCCTTAACATAAGTAAAAGTAAGCTAATAATACAACACTGTAAAAAATAATGTTAAAGCAGAATTTGAGCACATTTGCAAAACAAATTACAAATAATTGTCAGAATAGTCAATAGTAAATTCATTTTCTGTCAAATGACTCAACCAATTTACTTACGTATGTTTCAGCAGTATTTGCATGAACTTTTCGGAAGTTGTATTTAGTTTAGAAAAATAAATAATTGATTGTAAAAAGAATGTGTTTGTAAACCAAATAAAAACTAATAATAATATCAAATATTTGTTTTGGATTAAAAAGTAAACATTTCCCTCTGAAGCATAGTGTTGTAAAAGTATAAAGTAACATTAAAAGATGATACTCAAGTAAAGCAGCAGTATATCAAATTTGTACCTCTTAAGTAACACTTAAGAAGTGTTACTTAAGAAAAAAAATGTTTTACTTAGTTACTTTTACTTACCTCTTAATATCAACATTATGTAGTTATCCATGTAATGGAACACATCACGGCACATATACATTACACATAATCCCATACTGAAAATGAATTTGACTGTTGTTTTATCAAACTCCGTTTTTGATAAAGCCATACACTTCATAGGCTATTTGATGTTTTGTGAAGACTTCAACATGTGTGTGTGTGTGTGTGTGTGTGTGTGTGTGTGTGTGTGTGTGTGTGTGTGTGTGTGTGTGTGTGTGTGTGTGTGTGTGTGTGTGTGTGTGTGTGTGTGTGTGTGTGCGTGTGTGTGTGTGATATTTGATAAGTTTGTATCCCCTGGTCAGAAACAGTGCATCATTCAGATATAATAAGGATGACCATGACATGCCTACCTACCATCCATGTATGAAAAATGTAATCATGTAAATTTCTTTGTTTTTTAAGCACACACTTTTTTGAATTGTAAGTGAAAGATCAAAAGCTTCCTGTTCTCAGTGTCAAACTGCTTCACACATCACAACTTGTTAGACCTTCATGCATCATTAAAAAGACAAATCTCCAGTCCTTTCATGGACTGGTCCACACACACCTTTGATTCAGTTCAATCTAATACAGGCCGTTTATTTGAAAGAGCATTGTGTTGAGATCATGACGCAAGTAGGCCTATGTCCAACAGATGGAGCCACAGTGCCACCTGAGTACTAACACTAGTTCCATCTGTGTCCCTACTAGTCTGAAACTGTGACTCACGTCTGTGCTCTGTTTGATTATCACGATTTTGCAGGATCTTTAAAACCACTTAAAACTGAAACCAAAACAATGTAGTTCAGCATAGTCTCGATTAAACGCATGTCTGCTGCCTTGGGATGACAAGCTGTGTATTACTCAGTGCGAGTGGGCATGAAGGAGGCTGCAGTTGGCATACAGTGCACCTAATATAATGTAATCTTGCTCACAGTCTATTTATCCCATTTAAAATGTAACAGGAAGTTATACAAGTATGGGTCATTCCTTGACTATCAACAACACAATATCCCTATCCATCCATCCATCCATCCATCTATCTATCTATCTATCTATCTATCTATCCATCTATCCATCCATCTATCTATCTATCTATCTATCTATCTATCTATCTATCCATCCATCCATCCATCCATCCATCCATCCATCCATCCATCCATCCATCTATCTATCTATCTATCTATCTATCTATCTATCTATCTATCTATCTATCTATCTATCTATCTATCTATCTATCTATCTATCTATCTATCTATCTATCTATTTGTACCACATCATCACCTTTTTAATAAATGGTGTCACAAAGTTGTGATTTTACATTCTATTCATAAGTTTTTGTGTTGTGTGTTTTATCCGATAAAGCAAAAAATTATCAGCTGTTTCTTCATCTTCTTTTGTCTGTTATAAGTTACAGTATACATGCTATAACATATAAAGTGTGAAAATCTTATTATTTACAGGCACAGTAGCAAATGTCACACAGGAAATCCACAATGAGCTGCACAAATCATCTTTTTTTCCAGTACCGCATGTCATCTCTGGTTTAGTGATCTCAATGTGGGTGCTGTAAAACTAGAGGGCACAGGTTTCACAAGTAAACCAGGGTGGCATTGACGCTGAGGATGGATCTTAACTGATGAAATGTTAAACTTGTCTTTCTAAAATGCGAAACTGAGTGATATAACACAATGGACCCTGAGAAAATACACTAAAGTGTCAGAGTTTTTAAAATGCTGTTAATGACCAGTAGCTGGCCATGTGGGCAATGTTGCAAATCAGTCAATTGATTTTCCAGAAAAAATACTACCCTTATTATAAATATTGTAATATAAGATTACAGGCACCTGTCACAATCCAGCTCATGGCTTGCCAAAGGGAGGGTGACACAACATGAGCTGTAACTAAAAAGATTCATTTTTTGGAAGTGTATTGTTTGCCCGCAAACCCTGGATCTAGAGAACATCGTTATTACACACCATTTACGGTTTAAATTGGCATTCTCCTTTTCTTTTTTGGTGCCAAAAGGATCTTTTAGTCAAATGTAGGAGGTAAGATTATTATTCTATTGGTATTGTTATTATCAGGGGAGTGTCTGGGTTAATGCAATACCTGACAATCTCACACATTTTAAACAAACAAAAATAGCATCACTGCTGTCAGCGTGGGGTAAGGCATCCCATGTATTTGTGCTGTGATGTTTTGACACACTAACCTACAATGTGGTGATACCAACCTCTCAGTCAAAACCAAAGGAAGGAGAATGTTCACATGTGGGGTATACACACAAACATTTCTGCAGGTTTTCAAACGGCGGTGAAGGGAAAATCTTCCTCAATGTGTTTTCGCATTGTATCTCCTTTATAATCTCATAAATGAATCTTCCAAAAGTAGTTTCTTCATCTTTTATCGCTGTGATATCTATCTCCCCATCGTCATCACAGCAGGTCGAAGAGGGTGCATTACTGAAACGTGACTTTAAAGGCCTACTTCACCGGTTTGAATATGAAGGTGTATTGAATTCTGAGATCCTATGTAGTATAAATGTAGCCTGGCTCCGCCAGCCTACCTACTTCCGCCCCAAATTTCATTTTCCCTTCAGTAGTCAGTCTGGTGGTGGGGCGTATTAGTGAGATTTTTCCGAACAGATTTCTGAGTATCCAATCAGCGAACAGAAGAAGTGGCTGAGAACGATGAGGGTCGAAGTCGCGCTCCAGTTTCAGTTGAATGCTGCGTTCCCTTACGCTCGGAACTCGGAAACTTCCGACTTGTTAGTTCCGAGTTCCAACCTGTCTGTGTTCCAGTGCATCTGCTCGGGAAAGTATGGACGCCTACAACCTTTCACATCCAAATAACTAAACGTTAGGCTCTAGAAAGTTACCGTTGCCAGGTACCGGTAGATCCATAGACTACAATATGTAGTGAAGTCGGAAATTTCCGAGTTCCCTGAACGCACCGTCAACAGCCGGCTCACGTCCAAACGTTATGCGATTAGTTGGATAATCCAGAGTGGCACTGCGCAGATCCTATAGTTTTAAATTTCAACAGACACCCGCCTCCAAGTGACTGAACGTTTGCCAATTACAGCACTTCCAGACCTTCTGTACAAATGAAATGAAGTACGATGGTCTGGTAGCGCCAGGCTAGTATAAATGTGCAAAAAAAAATTAAATCGGTTCATCCTAGCCTGAGAAAAGGCAGAAAGAGGGTTTTTTTAAACCCTATATTTCTCTTGCTCGTGACATCACAGAAAGAGAAATATAGGGTTAAAAAAAACGTACTTTGTAAATATTACTGTGATGTCACAGTAAAAGACATCACAGTAATATTTACAAAGTACGTTTTTTTTTTAACCCTATATTTCTCTTTCTGTGATGTCACTAAAAAGAGAAATATAGGGTTAAAAAAAACACTCTTTCTGCCTTTTCTCAGGCTAGGATGAACCGATTTAAATTTTTTTCACACATTCATACTACATAGGGTCTCAGAATTCAATACACCTTCATATTCAAACCGGTGAAGTAGGCCTTTAACTGAATTAGTAAAACTGGCATTATGATGAACCAATGCTATAGTAGCCTACAGGATTACAGGAAACAAAACTAGCACTTGGAAATATTGTTGTTGTATTTTCATTCTTGTCACTTCCTCAAATGAGTGTTTCCATGGCTTCAAAGTTGTACTTCAAAACAAACTAAATTTAGGATTAACTTGCATGCCTTTTGAAAAACATAGATGTGTTGACTTTGTATCACTTTCTTCACAATGGTATCTTAAAAGTTTTTTTTTTTAATAATAAGCACAAATAGGAACATTTTCTGTAGTGGAAAAAACTGGTGTAGCATGCAATGGTGGAGAGAAGACAGTGTTATGCATGTATGGGGACAGGAAAGGCCTATGTGGGTTTTGTGTAGTTTTTAACTAAAAAATCTGAATAGCAGTGGTCTTAAAAAGGAACACTTCAGTGGCTTCGTCTGAAACCACATTCAGGCTATCTGTCACGATGTCAGTTATGTTTGTACCCTGCAAGTCCAACATAAAGCATTTCACAGATAAACCAAACAGAAAAGCACGCTTTTTACGCTTTTTACCATTTTTCGTCAATAACAATTCAATTATTTTCCAGCAGATCTTTTCTCTGTTCGTGGGCAGAAAAAGTCATTTTTATGCCCAGACGCTCTCACTTCCATCATCCCCCATCACCGCAAGACTTGCATACAATCTGCAAAACTGAAAAGGAAAAAAAAGGTGTGAAAAAAACAGGAACACAAGAGACGGGCGAGGGGAAACAGAGACTTAACACCTCATGCCGTAGCAGGTGTCTTGTTTGCATTTACATGTGAGCACTACAGAGAGAGAAAAAAATATGTGATATAAGTCCTGCGGTATTTGGAGAAGATGTCTGCATCTATGAAATCGTTAGTGAGAATGATTTACGGGTAGATTTTACACTGATAGGCGATATATGAGCAGATTTGTGGGTTTTGATAGGGCAATTAAAGGTGCAATTATTTTACCCACCAAAGTGCATTGTGACTGACAAACAAGTCCAGTGTATTTGCTTTTCTCATAGAAAATGTGCAAACTAGATTTTTAAAAGTATATAAAATGCAATATTGGAGATAAGGGCAATATGAGAGTCCATACAAGTTTTTTTCATCCTTTCATCTGTTTTGTATCTTGTTTTGTTGTCCTGACTTCTGCTGTTTTTGCGTTTTTCATTCAAAATAAATAAATCAGCTGTGTGAATGTGTGTCAAAACACAGTTAGAAGATACCAGCTCCAAAACCCCACAGTACAGAACAAATACAACATTATTCAGGGTTCAGGTGCACCTCCACCACCTTAGTAGCTAAGCTCGGTCCTTTAAGGAAAAATGAATGTCCTCTTTGAAAAGGTCTGAGTTTGTGTATGAGTGTTACTACCGCAGTCGCAGTTTCACTTGTGGTCCGCTGTGACACTGTCTCTTTAGCTCTACTCATATTGGGGCTTGTCGATAAAGTTATCTAATCCACATGTGCCAGTTCAGAAATGTAATGAATCTGTAATGATGGTTAAATTCAAATCCGACACATGGCATCATGCATGTTACGACCACGCACATGAATCAGTAACTTGTTTTAAGCTGCACATATAGGGAGATTTATTCATAAAATAAACACCTGAAAGTAAAACAGTCTACACGCTATTTAATGACCAGACAAAAAAATGCAGGTGTTCTCCTGAGGTTGCCAGTGTCACTCATATGACAATGAACATAATAACCACGATGTACTGAACAGAGTCAGCAGGATGTAGACTATTTCTTTGTAACACCAGCAGAATGTGAAACACCCAAACCAAATGAAACTGTGAAACATGTTTTTAGACTCAGTCCCCTTAAATTTATAGAAATGTTATTAATCACTTTTCATAGTGCAGTGTGACACCTCATTTGTTTTTTTTTAGCAAATTAGCATCTTTACAATTCTGTAAAGTCCATTCATAGGGAGCAGCATGGGGAGTCTTTAAAACAATAAGAACGAATTACATTTTGTGTACAAGACTTTTAATCTATGCTTTTATCGTACACTAACCCAATTCAAGACCTCTGAATCATCACCCAAATGTAGGAATTGCCAAATGAAGAATCTGAAAGTAATTGATCTATTAACAGTGTGCTGTTTGAAAAAAAGGAATCTCAAAATATAAATATAAATGTGAGGTTTCAATCACAGAGAATCTTTTTTCCTAATTTCCTCTAAGACACTCATTGTAAAGATACTGACTGGCGTCTGCTTTCGTGTGTGGTTTGAGGTGTTTTTTTTCTCTTTTTTTGTCTGGTCTACAGGCCTTCCTCTGTGGGGGGTATAGATGAAGCTCATTTCTGTTGTGTAGCCTGCGGAACCTGCTCACGGAGGAGAATACATTGTCAGAGAATTACAGATTGGTAAGATATAACCTCAACCATATGTTTTAATGAAGATGTTTATTTTAGCTCATGAATTATTTTTATTCACATGCAAATAGCATTATTTAGTATTTGTGAATTTCAATTCAATTCTTATCTATTTTTAATTTTATTTCACTGTACTCTTGCTTGGTGTGTTACCTTTACCTTATTCACTTATTTCTGATGCGCATACATTTTTAAACTGCACATTTGCTATCTTATTTGTGTCTTTGTTCACTCCTTGTTCTTCTTTGTTCTTTCCCCTTAAGTTCACATTCAGAGATCACAATGAGGTTAACTGTGACGTGATTCATAAGCTTGATCTTTTTTCATTGCATTGTTGTGATGTATGGTTACAAGTTGAATTATTTTGAAGGATCAAGCTATGAGATAATGATGGGATCAACACTGTGTAAAATTCTAATGATGTGGTTTTTGGTGCCTTGTCGCTATTGAGAAAACACATTCAAATTCACACTGGCTTCCTCTTGGGTTTCTATCAATTCCGCTTCCCATTCCACAAACACAGGAACATACCCCAGGAGAAATACGAAATGGTCGTAACTTTTTCCAATCTAACAGGGAAGTGAGATCAGGTTGAGTGACACAAAAGGTTGATACCAGAGTAGAACTTCACAATCAAAATATTTCATGGGCCGTGTTCACTTCTTTGTCCACAACTTTTGTCACGGGTAAGGTTAGATTATTCTAATAATTGACTTCCTGCTGCTGGGAGCCAAATTAAAATAAAATAAATGATGTATGTTTTAAAGTTTGACTTCAGGATTCTTGAAGAATGTTCACTTATGAATTTGGGTAATGCTATCTAAACAGACTACACAAAGCCACAATATATATTTTCTTTCTTTTTTTAGAGAGTGAGAGAGATTTAATTGCTTTGTTTGTTTTTAGTTCTTGCACTGTGGTCTGATTCTGTTTTCTTGTTATTTTGAATGCAATGATTCAAAATTGTGACTGACAAACGAATCCAGTGTTTTTGCTTTTCTCATAAAAAATTTGCAAACTAGATTTTTAAAAGTATATCAAATGCAATATTGGAGATTAGTGCAATATGACAGTCCATACAAGTTTTTTTCATCCTATCATCTGTTTTGTATCTTGTTTTGTTGTCCTGACTTCTGCTGTTTTTTGTTAAAGCAAGTTAAAACATTGTATATATATACAAAGTATATATTTGGATGACTTTTTTATAGTAATGTTCAAATAAAATAAATCAGCTGTGTGAATGTGTGTCAAAACACCGTTAGAAGATACCAGCTCCAAAACCCCACAGTACAGAACAAATAAAACATTATTCAGGGTTCATAGATAAAGAGTACAGACATTTATGGCTTGCTACAGTAGATGTTTAAATGGATGGATAGATTTGTTTAGAGGTACACAGCACCACCATGTGGTTGAAACAGGCTACACAGCTCAAATGCTCAAACCAAAATTAATGCATAGAAATACATTTTTTCCTGTAGAGTTCGATGATGGATGACAGTGGCAAGATGACATTACCAGGAAACGTCCTGGAAGGCTATGACGACTTATATGACAACATCACTGATGGAGACTATTGTTGTGAAGGGGGTGATGTGTGCGACCTGAATGAGAGCATGCATTTTGAGGCGGTGTTCATCCCAGTTCTGTACTCTGTGGCATTCGTGGTGGGTGTCCTGGGCAACGGAGTGCTGCTGGGAGTTCTGGTTCAGAGCAGGAAGACATGGAGCGTGACAGACACCTTCATCCTCCACCTGGGTGTGGCTGATGTCCTGCTGCTGGTCACGCTGCCCCTGTACGCAGCGCAGTCTGTGCACGGGTGGACCTTTGGCACTCCTCTCTGCAAGATCACTGGAGCTCTGTTTACGGTAAGCAGGATAGGTGCATTTAGAGGTCACATATTGTGCTCATTTGTAGCTTCAACTTTGTAATTTGGGTTTCATACTAGAAGCTGCTTTTATGGTGTAATGTCCAGGGCCATTGCTGGATATCCTCTATTTAGCCTCTGTCTGAAACGCTCAGTCTTTAGAGCCCGCTTTCCCAAAAGCACAGTCTGCTCTGATTGGCCCTGAATCTATCTGCCGGTTTGAATCGAACTACCAGTTAGATTCATGGCGAACTAGGTGTGTGCTTAGCACAGGCGGAGGCAGAGGTATAAGGTTAGTAATGACAAGGTGTGGTTTCTCCCCTTATGACATCATGTAAAGGAAAATGTAAGTTTTTTAACATGTTTTCAGAAAGGTGGAGAAAAAGAGAGAGTTGTGTTTTCATACTTTGTGAGTCTCAGACACACCGGGGAACCCATATTAATGTGGAAAAAGTGCATTTTGTGCAATAGGTGACATTTAAACTGCCTGAAAGTGCCTGGTAGTGCATTTTTGGCTGATTTTTTTTCCTACCCTCAGATTAACTTCTACTGTGGGATCTTCCTGCTGGCCTGCATCAGTCTGGACCGCTACGTCTCCATCGTCCACGCTGCCCAGATGTACTCCCGCAGGAAGCCCTGGGTCTGTCACGTCAGCTGCCTGGTAGTGTGGCTCTTCTCCCTGCTCCTCTCTGTCCCTGACTTGATCTTTCTGGAAGCTGTGCACGATGAAAGAAGAGGGAAAACAGAGTGTGTTCGCAACTACGCCAACCCCATCTACTTTGACACGATACGTGACTGGCGTCTGGCATCACGTCTGCTCTACCACATTGTTGGTTTCCTGCTGCCTTCGGTTGTCCTGATCTTCTGCTACTCCTGCATCCTGCGGCGGCTACGCTGCGGCTCCCACGGCCTCCAAAAGCAGAGAGCCATCAAGGTCATCGTGGCCGTGGTGGTGGTTTTCTTCCTCTGCTGGACGCCGTACAACATCACACTCATGGTGGACACGGTTCATTCTGGCAATAAGAGCAGCGAAACCTGCGGAGTAAAAACATCTTTGGAGAAAGCCAAGATAGTCACCTCCTCCGTGGGTTACCTCCACTGCAGCCTAAATCCCATCCTGTACGCCTTTGTGGGTGTGAAGTTCCGGCGTCAGCTCCTGGACATCTTCAGGTCACTGGGCTGCAAGCTGAAGACAAGTGCCAAACTGGGCAGCAGGAGGGGTTCCTTTTGGTCAGAGTCTGGCGACACTTCCCACTCCACTGCTATCTGAGGGAGAGACAGCTGATCAAACCTGAACAAGCTACCAAACTCAAACCATCTGCAACAACATCTGAGCATACAGTGTGTTTGATTTCTCCTTGCATAGTTCCTCTGTTATCATGTAACAGGATACGCTTTCTTTGATTGCATTTAGTGCAGTGCATTGGTGGCTGAACATGAACATGGACCAAAATATATTTGAAGTCATACAGCTGTACTAGTTGGCAGCAGATCAAACTTTACTTGTATAACAGAAAAACATATATTTACTCTTTTTAAGTGCAACAATGTAACATGATACATATATCATACTGTTAAATACATTGTAATTTCATACTGTAGTCGTGTGTACTTTCTTACCTCTTTTTTATACTTTTAAATTACATGTTATATCACAAATAGACATTTATTTTATATGGAATGTTCATGTAGAGAATAAAATGTAATTTTGTTGAATCTTAAAAACAATGCGTTTGTTACATTACAGTACAGGAACAACAAGGCAAGCAGGTATTAGGCTACTTTATATAGTGAAGAGGACTTTCCTGTTTACAAATGCTGTTGCTCAGCTTATTGCACCTAGGCAGCTACCAAGTTTGAATGACCATAGTGAAACACAGCCTCCACTGACGGCAAGGAGTCATCTGACATCTATTTGACAGGAAATCTAAACAAATAACTAAAAAAAATAAAAATAAAATATACCGCACATCCTCCAAGCAGTTAATTCACATGAAATAGATGAGCATACAGCACAGAGATGTGCCATGACTTGTGGGCAGGCTTCTCTCAAATGAATGATGGCTAGAAAAAAAAACAAGTGACACAACTGCTAAACCTCATGACACATCACATCCACGGCTCACATGAGAGGCAAACCTTTGATGACAAAGGGTGGTCGCAGTGTTAAAAGAAAACATACCTTCAACTTTAAAATGTCGTATGAGCAGCCCACTGTGGCTGAGGGCAAAGTAAGCGACAGGTTCATGAAGTCTTTTGTGGTTCTTAGGTGTTAAGTGCTCAGCTAAAAAGCCCATTTAAACACGTCATGCTTGGTTTGGTGTGAGGTCAACAAGTGCAGGTTTTGTTATTAATCATGTTTCTCACCATGCTGAATGTTTGTTTTTAACTTTTGTACTTTTAATGAAGCGGTGTGCCTTTTTCTTTTGCAGGGAATCAATTCTCATTCTAGTGGACAAAACATTAAAGTCTGTGATTCTAAGGACAACAGGTTTGTTATTCATTGAAACAAAGGTCTTGAATAGCAGCTTGTCTCTGTTTAAGCAAACAGATAAGCTCTAACTGCTGCAGGAAATAACACTTCAATTTAATGCAACACTGGACACTAAATATAACCAACAAAGATATAAACTTGACGTGTTGCTGCTGTCAACAGATCAGTCAGATTATGCCACATTTTATCTTGGCCTCTAGATGAACTCCATCACCACTCAAGCTAAAGCAGAAAGAGGAAGGAGAATAGGTTTTAAGCAAACTGTTTCTACAGTTTCTTGAGGTTCTACAAGAACACCAAGATGTAAGAGAACAGCTTATTTTGGGTCACATTTAATTATTTCTAAACATAATTGTCTTTCCTTTGAATTGCAAGTGCACTATTGTGATCCACAACCTGCACAGCAGTTTGAAGGTGAAACCACTGACTTACTGCTCAGCGCAACGTGTGCCGTGATCTTTAAAATAAGATAAGAACTCATTCCGTTTCCTCTATTTGCCACTTACACTCTTTTTTTTTCAGTCAATTCCCATTATGCACAAAGCACTCCACTGTTCCCTTGCAACAGACGACGTCTTTGCATGTGAGTTATGAAAAGGCCGCAGTACCAACAGAGAGCTTTGTTTTCCCAACTCTTCCTCCTCTGTCTCACTCTCTGTCACCTGACTGATGACATCACAACCTGTTTGTGTCATCCCGTGTCCTACAGTCCACACGCCCATGTTGCAACAATGTCGAGACAAAAAAGACAAAAAGGCCAGAAAACCTGTGGGATTAACCGAGGGGAAATTCCCTTGCTGCACTGTGGTAATACACAGGAATACACACACCAGCTGTGCAATCGTGGAATTCACAAGGTAACAAGTCAAAGGAAAAGTGAAACTGTTAGTTGATAAATTAGCGAAATGCCATGAACTGTTCAATGAAAGATAAGAAGGACACTGATAAGATTCATAGTTTCCAACATTCAAAGTTTAAAACATAATGACATTAGCTTTAGGATGATTGTGTAAAAGCTGTACATATAAAGAATAATGTTTTTAAAAAACCTGATTGTTTTCAATTATTATAAAAATAGTCATACAAATAAAAATACAAAATAAAATTACAAAATCCCATGATGTGGAGTGACAAGCTACAGTGATTGCAAAATAAACAGTATGACACACAACAGTATGCCACCATGACGTGGCTCTGAAACCGTCACATTAAAGTGCAATATGAGGGGGCCATTTCCTTTTTTATAAATATGTTTTTCTCATCATTACACAAAAAATAGTCCTCCTCCCCACGATCCCATGACTTCCCACTAAATTCCCCTGAGGGGCGTATTATTGTTCAGGTGCCCTCTGAGTCACAGGAGGGCTTTTTCTTTTTTTTTTGTCTGTCCATTAACACTGGGTTGACTGTGCCAGCTGATTGTCACTTTTCTTCTGGTTCAGCTCTTCTTCCTCTTCAGGACTCTGCTCAGGTAGGGTTTCCTTGCCCACACCCAACTCCCACAGCGAGCTCTCACATTCAGCTGGGGCACATCTCAACATGGCCAGTGCTCGTTTCTTGAAGTTCCCACACAGGCCGAGATAGAGCAGCGGCCGAAGGCAGGCATGACTGCAGCCTAGAACGGAGGTGACCATCAGAGCTGTTCTCAGGGATGAAGCATCACCATTTTCCTTAGAGTTAGAGCCTCTAGAGGTTTCCACAATGAGGGTGAAGTTGTACGGCATCCAGCAGAGAAAGAACACCGCTACCAAGGGCAGGATGACCATGACGGCCTTCTCTTTCTTCTTCTTCTTCTGGAGGTCTTTGGAGCTTTGTTGCAGCCGTAGCAGGATGAGAACACAGCAGAAGATCAGGGCGGCCGCGGGCAGCAAGAAGCCAAGCGTGTGGTGGAACATGCGGGACACCAGCTGCCAGTGACTTTCGGACTGCGGGTTGTTGTAAACACACCATCTTTTCTCTTGTGCCATCCTTTTCGTGGCACCCACGTAGACCCAGTCGGGAATGGTGAGGATCAGGGAGGTGAGCCAGACCAACAGGCAGCTGATATGAGCGAGCCTTGGCCTCTTGTAGGAGTATAGCCGAGTGGCACCGGCCATGGAGAGGTAGCAATCCAGACTGATGCAAAACAGCAGCAGGATCCCACAGTAGAAGTTGATCTGTTGGAAAAGGAAAGGAAAACTTCAGATGTGATTTGGTGTATACAACGGGAACCCTTCCAGACATTATTACTTAACCCTCACTTCTAACCTCCTCGTCCCTCTTCCCAGAAATGCTAAGATGCCTGTAAAAAAATGTGGATGTCACTCGGGGAGTATACTTGCTTGCTCAATATAACAGTATACAAGTAAGTACACTGACACTTGTCTCCCAAGATTAGGAAGGAACTAATGGCCTACAGCTGAATGCACATACCATCCAAAAACAACTTTCTCACGGCCTGCCTCAATAAAAAAATATCTCCCTTTCGCTTTCCAGCCCCAGCATGTTCCGCAATCTGCACAACACGTCCACCCTTGCTTGTAGCTACTTACTTTAAAAATGACTGCGCTGATCTTGCAGAGGAAACCCCCGAAGCACCATCCACAGTACTGA
This sequence comes from Hyperoplus lanceolatus, assembly GCA_026929865.2. Taxonomy (NCBI): domain Eukaryota; kingdom Metazoa; phylum Chordata; class Actinopteri; order Uranoscopiformes; family Ammodytidae; genus Hyperoplus; species Hyperoplus lanceolatus. The sequence continues at coordinate 24,651,112 of CM049401.1, read as the reverse complement.
CCGGCCTGCGCAGCCCAGAAGGGCAGTGTCACCAGCAGTAGGACGTCTGACACACTCAGGTGAAGGATAAAGGTGTCGGATAGACTCCAGGATCGCCTCTTCTGAGCCAGAACGGCCAGGAGTAGTCCATTGCCCAGCAGACCCACCACCAAGACAACAGAGTACAGAAGCGGGATCAACACCGCTCTACTGCCTTTTGTCTCAATGTCCTCCTCATAAACGTAGTCCTCGGCGTAGTCGTAGGTGTCGTTGTGGCGAAACAATCCATCGAACTCCACTTCCATGTCCATGTTCTCCTACTGAACGTCAACACACCAGACAAAGAGAGAGAGAGAGAGAGAGAGAGCGAGAGAGAGAAATCAGAAATGCTGCAGTGCCTCTGAAAAACACCAACTTATAAACACTCCTCTCTCGCTGCCTGCCACTGTGTGTATCATCATCAGTCAGAAAGCCATGTGAGTCTGAAAAATCTCCCCGTGGGAAGCCCAGCAGTGGACTCTTTCAACACGAGGAAACTTAACACATGTATAACTCACATGGTGTGACGTCACTGCATGAAGCAACAGTTTAGAAGTTGAAACGGAAAGCACAGTTCTGCAAGGCACGCACACACTTGTTCTCACATAATTAAAACAACTAACTATCTCACGCACAGAGGCGGTGAGCTTATGGCACTTTTACTGCTGGTATAAATATGGAGGCTAGGTAGGCCTAGATATAAAAGCATGCCACGAAACCAGAAGCGGTAGGCGTTAGATGCGATGATAAGGCGATGACATTTAATTAATAGCAGCTTTCAAAGCAGAGACGAATGAAACAGAAAGGAAAATGTTTGAATATGCATAGCCTATACTGTAATATTGCGACAACTGAAATTATTGTGTCCAGAGTGACTCCAGACTTGTTATTATAAACATACAAATCAATAGCCTAAATGTTTAGCCTACACAATGTAGAATAGAAGTTCAAAGAAAATAGCACTTACCATAAACTGCAGATTGTCAATAACTTCTCTGCGCGGTGTAAACTGATGACCAAAAAAGGACAAATATAGGCTGTAAAAACGTGCACACAGCCCTTCAGCCCGGAGTCACTAGCCCAGGGCGAAAGAACTACCGTCGCTGTTTTTGGAGGGAGGACGGGCGAGCTTCTGCAGCTGTCGAGCGCCCGTCAAGTCAAGGAACACCTAGCCTACATTAACAAACTTTAAGTCCTAACGCTTAACTACTTAGAAATGACAGGGAGTCGCTTGTTTAAATGGGCTGAGGTTGAATCCACGACAACAAAACCGCGGGTGGCGAGGGAAACGAAGGAATCGAACGATGAGAAAGGCTGCGCTTAACCAGCTGGATATCTCAAGGAGCAGGAGCGCACTTCGTGTACCAATGGTCACGTATAGTCTGTTACACGCAAATAATGGACTAAAATGCACTTTAATTACCTCCCTACTCGATTGTTTTGGTTCATCAAATGTCAGCCTTCTCTCACAGCCTCATCTGCCCGAATATAGCCAGATATGTAAATTCGTCATATCAAGTCAGACGAGAAATTGACATTATTTTCAAAATAAATTAAATTAAATTTAGTGTTGCATCCAGAAATAAAAACCCAACCGAAAGAGACTGAAAAATATGCAGCACTATTTTTTCTACTAAGAAACAGGATACATGCTTAAAAATATCCACTGTCCTTATGGTCTAACCAAGGCATTATTGTGGACAACAGGCACTTTATTTTGAAGGCAAAATTGGACAACTTCCGCATACCTGATTTATATCCCTGACTTTTCTTTATAGGTCCATGGACTTGACGCGCCTGCTGTGTGAACACCCCGTTCGCGGAGCTGGAGACAAAGCGGTCAAACAATGCGGCTCACAGGGAGCCGCTCTCCGCTAGGTGGTGCTATAGATCTATCATTATACAATCTATGGGGGATTGTTTTTTTTAAGCCTAACCCTAACTGAACAATAAACTGGGGCTTGTTCCAACCTGGTGGTATCAGGATAATTAAACTGAATAGATTCCACAGCTTCTCTAAATGTTCAACGTGGATTTGCAAAGAGGGGGTGGGGAGGTGGCAGGGGGAGACTGTGTTTACGCAAATGGCTCAATAAAGTAACAGGCCCGGGTAAAATAAATAATAAATAGGCCCAGGCTTAAATAAATAAAGTGCTTCAGAGATAGGAACTAAAACATGCAAAAGCATTTGGAATATTCAACATAGGCTATTGCTGTGAAATATAGGCTATAGGCCTCTGTGAAATACTGACTCAAGTAGACCTAAAATGATGAGACATGTACTTTTTACATGTACTATTTCCATTTTAAGGAATTTAGGATTCTACTACACTGCATTTCAGAAAGGAATCCTGCACTGTTTACGCCTTGTTGCATTTGAGGTGTAGATGTATACAACAAGATATAGCCTATAGGCACTTATATTTTAAGATGATAAAATATAATGTACATAGAATGTTTTCATCACTCATATAGACACAAATACATAATAAAATAACATGTGCAAAGTAACATTAAAAGTAAACTTTAAGATATCATAAAATGATAGCAATGCTCGCTACTGGTTTTGAGCCTTTATGGGGCACATAGATGATCCGTTTGTGCTAGATTGTGCTTATTCTACAGATTTCAAATACAAAGCATATGATCGGTTTATAAAAATAAATGATCATGATGTATTGTTATCGTAATACATTTTTTTTAATATAAAATAAATTCAAATTAGCTCAACATTTAAAAACTTTTTATATATCAAGGCACCAGAGGAAGAAGAAAACATTACACATAATAGTGTGTCTTTATTGAAAGGGCCATATGAATACATTTTGCTGACAATATTTATGTTTTTATGTTTTAACATTGCAGTATCACTAGTGTATCTCCACTGACTGGAGGCTTTGGTTGTTCAATTTCTAACCATGAACAGTAATCCAAAATTAAGTAGGCCTACAACGTGCTTCCTTTACCACGTTACATTTGCATCTGCTGATCTGTGCGCAAATAACTTGAGCTTCACCTTCTTGGATCTGTTACTGCTGTAATGTTGCAGTGGCTCAGAAGCAGATGCATTGTCCTCTATGATGGGAATGTTCATTATAGCTGCAGACTTGAATACTCAGTTGTATTTGCATTGACTGAGTTTTAATGCAACAGATAAAACTCAAAATGACTCACACTTTATTCATTTCCTCTTTTGCAGCACAATTTAATTTTAAAGCAGACAACTGAGAGAAAAGCTGCATATGGATCATTTGACATGTTCAACTTTTCAACATGTGCAACCATGTTTAATATTTGATCTGAAATGGAATCAGATGAGAAAAATCTCCTGATGTGAGATATAAGTTTGACGTGGCCAAGGGCTCTATCTTAAATGCTGAACAAGCTTTTTTTTTCTTCTTTTTTTAAGGAGTATGAAGAAATCGAAATGTTTCACAAGACTTGACCTATGGACACAAAAATCAACTTGTTCTCACGACAAGGTTACACGACAGCATCAGCATGTGGGAAGTGGTGTTCTGTTTTGTTTTATACCCAACCCTTATTTAATGATTTTCCACAGAACTTAAAACATAAAACAATAACAACCAAAAAATGTGTTGTAAGCTGCACCATACTTACAATGAGATGGAAAAGCACCAGTAAAAGAACTACATCACAGACGGAAAGAAAACCTTTCACAATGTTTTAAGTCTTAATGAATCAGATATTTTCATTTAGTCCTTTCTTTCTCTGAATCCCCCCCCCTTCACCTCTCTCTCTCTCTCTCTCTCTCTCTCTCTCTCTCTCTCTCTCTCTCTCTCTCTATCACACACACACACACACACACACACACACACACACACACACACACACACACACACACACACACACACACACTCCTTTCAAACCATGACAGAATAGGAGGTGTTTTCGCTTTCTGCAGAACTGAAAGACCCTGTGGCTTTTCTAAGCCTCCTCTGCCTCCATCCGTCCATGCCTTTCTGTCCCAGCAGCCCCTTACACATTCTGGCCAGCTCCCTCCTGAACTTCACCCCCACAAAGCCATACAGCAGAGGGTTGAGGGCGCAGTGCGACAGCCCCACACTCTCAGTGATGAGGGTCCCTAAGTCCACCACGCGGCCAAACTGGCAACCTCCATCCACCACACCCAGCCTGTGCAGACTGTCTGCCAGCTGGAAGCAGTTGTACGGCGCCCAGCAGATGACAAACACAGACACTAAGGAGATGATGAGGCGGAGGGACTTGCGCTTTTGCCTGCGACTTGCGTTGCAGAGCGACCTGAAGATACGGATGTAGCAGTAGAGCATGATCAGCAAGGGGAAACCAAAACCTAGAACCACACTGACCAGCTGCAGCCCCACCTGCCACTGTGTGGAGTTCTCAGTGAACCACACCTGGCACAGGAGCGCCCTCTGGTGGCCTACAGTGTTCACCTCCACCACCTGTTTGAAAGTGATGTCCACGCCACTCAGGCCCAGGCAGCCCACCCAGATGATGGCACACACAATCTGGGCATGGCAGGTGTTGCGCTTCCAGCCAGAGCTGACAGCGTGAACGATGGCCAGGTATCGGTCGAAGCTGATGCAGGCCAGGAAGAGGATGCCACTGTAGCGGTTGAGGGAGAACAGGGCACCGGAGATCTTGCAAACTGCCAAGCCGAACACCCATTGATGAGCCCACTGCACTGCAAACAGAGGCAGGGTGAAGGCTAGCAGGAGATCAGAAATGGCCAGGTGAAGGAGAAAGGTGTCGGTCAGAGAGAAGGCGCAGGCTCCTCCACTCAGAGAGTTTCTGTAGCGCCGGATCACACACAGCACCATCACGTTTCCAACAAGAGCCAGGAGGAACACCAGACTGTATACAACAGGGGAGTACTTCTGTGCAAAACCGTAGATGTCCTCCTGCAAGCATGGGACTGCATTACGCTTGCTCATGTCAGGGGACAAGGTGTAATTGTCATAGTCGTCTCCATAAAGCTGTTGACAGGAAAGAGGGAAAATGCTCTTTTATATTTTTGAAACAGTTAGCGTATTCATTAAAAAGGCATACTTTGGCAAGGCAAATTTAGGCAAGACAAGTTTATTTGTACAGCACATTTCAGACACAAGGCCATTTAAAGTGCTTTACAGAAGCAAAATTAAAATACATCAAGTATACAGTAGAGGACACATTTAAAAAGCGAATGAAAAACATGAATAGAAATAAAACATATAAATAAAAGCAATAAAACATTTTAAATTAACTAATTGTAGAATTAAAATGACCGATTTAAAAGAGCTGAGTGTAGCAGCAGACCTCAAGTCCCCTGGAAGTTGGTTCCAGGGATTGGGTGCATAAAAACTGAAGCTCTCTCTTTCTAGTCTTTGCAGCATTTTGCAAACTTTATAATGTGAAAACCAACAACTTTCTATTTTCTTTCATTTCTTTGAACCTCTGCAGGGACCATTTTTTACTCCAAGGTTATACAATTTCCAAAAGGTCAGATTTCAGTATTTTATTTTATTGAAAGGGAACTTTAAAGATAATTGATGTATTTGCTATAATGCTGTTTGATAGGAAATTAACTCCTCTGATAATATATTTTGGAGGAATATGTTCTCTAAAATGTGCTAAAGTTGCTCATGTCTCAGTTGGCACTGGAGGGATGGTAAACATAATCACTCACCCAGTAATCTTCTGTGGTTGCCATGACTTGATCCATATGTGTAGAGAACAAGGAGGCAGCAGACCACCTGAAACCCTCCAACTGTCAAGACAGAAAACTCATAAACACATTGGTTAAACATCCTTTTTTTTCTTGGACTATTTTTTTCTAAACTTGTCAAATGTAGGAGGATCAGAAAGAAGAAGTCGTTAATTTTAGGAACTGAATCCTCGAAGATCTTGGATGAAAAAATAGCTGTAGTAGGAATATGTTGACTGTCAGGGAAATTGTGACATATTAATTTTTTTTTAAATAAAGCTCCATCAGACAGACAGACAGTGCATGACTGAAGGGACGCTATGGAAAAAAAACTATTCTATTTTCTACAGTGCACACACTTCTGCTGCCGACACAAGATGTTTTTTATCTGCAATGTGTACAATGCTTTACACATGACAATATTAAAAGGGAACACTATTTTGGGGGGTTTAAGCTTCAAGAAGCAGAAACTGGTTTTACAAAACAATCCTCGGAGAATGAAGGAGAAGTGAAAAGTGCTTGGTTTGCAGGAATTTCACAGTCTGCTCTTCGATGTTTTTTATTTCGTTCAGCTTGCTTCGACATATTACATCCCGACTGTTTTGTAATAACACGTTGAAGACCTTCAGGAGCATTAATTTACTGTCACAAATAATACGAATGTCAGAATGCAAAATTGTTTAAGACGAAATAGTAGTACAAAATACTTCATTCTTCTTTAAACCCCCGTGTCACTTTGAGCAAATAAGAAGTAGACCTTTGTTGAAATGTGGTAGATATTAATGATTGCCACAAACAAATGATTTCTTTATCATATTCAAATTCTATTGGACATTACTACCCTCTGTAATCTTGGAGAAGCCAGGCAGTGAACTGAGAGGCTGATGCAGGATGTAGCGAATACTATTTGTGGTAAACTTAAAAAGAACACAACAGGAAATTAAGTCAGTCCTTTATCTATGTGGTTAGTTATTTTAAACGGTTAGGGGAAATCATGAACATTGTCTTGAGTGCTTATTAGACCTGCTTTGGACAAACAGTGCAAACTCAGTGGCATCTGCATGAATGCGCCACACAGTAAAATAAATTACATTTAAAGCTCTCTCATTCTCTTCAAAACAGAAAATGAGAGAGCTGATAATGAACAAAGATGTCAAAGACCTTCAATGAAAGTTATATTCTATCCACATTATAACTCCTTTGGCCACTTTGTCACACATTTGGAAAGGCAGTTTAAGAATCAGAATATGCTTTAAAGCTGCAGTTGATCGTTTCAGCCGTTGGGATCCCAACGCTCTACCTGCTGTAGCTCCTCCCTCTGAACGACAGCTACGCGCGTTCATGTGAGTTCAGTTACATTGACAGGAGACAAACACCATGTCCGATTCCGAGGTGATTAAACATTAGTATAATGATAACTACATACGTACATATTGAGCATACATTTTAATCACAGACATACCATGTATGTTAGCTTAAAATCATTTTAAGTGTGCTGGTAGGCCTAACAAAAGTAGCTGTAACTGCCAGGCAAGATAGCAAACTAATTGTAACAGAGCGGAGAGGTGTGTGTGTATGCTCCTGCTCTGACCGCAGCTGGGAGGGGCTGCTCGGGCAGTGTTGCCAAATTAGCGATTGTGTCGCTATATTTAGCTACTTTTCAGCCCCCCTGGCGACTTTTTTTTTCAAAACAGCGACAAGCGACACATCTAGCTTTTTTTCTGGTGTAATTGGTGACTTTTTCGCCGAAGCAAATATCACTTGTAACGCTTCTCAATGAGCAGCGGGAGCCTCCCGGCCCGTCCCCCGTCACAGAGCACTGACAGACGGCCCGGTCCTCGCGCAGCAGCCCCTGCCAGCTGCGGTCAGAGCAGGAGATAGGCTACACCTCTCAGCTCGGGGCTGCTGCGCGAGGAGCGGGCTGCGTGTCAGTGCTCCCGCTGCTCGTTGAGAAGAGATGATACTTGCTTTGGCGAAAAAGTCACCAATAACACCAGAAAAAAAAGCTAGATTTGTCGCTTGTCGCTGTTTTGAAAAAAAGTTGCGAGGTCGCGGTCGGAGAGGTCTTGATGTGATAGGGCAAGAAGACATGGCCGGTGTACTTTTTATCAAGCTCTCTCCGTCTCCCTTTTAGCAGTTAACTTTTCAATATTCGTCTTTCCTCGTTGTTTTGCTGTCTTAGCGGTGTTAGTTGTTAGTATCCTGGGAATGGTAAATTGAGGGTTCGTTTGTGAAGACATTGCTAGTCGCTGTCGGCCGTAGTAGCCTTGTACCAAACAGTAGGCTAGTGTCAGACTGCTAGGGTCGTGAACGCTCACGCAACTGACGCATCAACGTCGTTGCCAAGGTCCCACAGCCAATAAGAACGGAAAATCTGACCTCGCTCTGATTGGTCAAAATTAACATGAGCGGTGGCAATTTTGGGGGGCAGCACACAGAGGCAGGGGGGAGCAAAGTGATAAAAAAATATTTTCAGACCACTTCACCTACATATAGCTGAATGGCTATTATGACAGTTTTGCCAAATATTACAGTAAAAAAACTCTCAACTGCCGCTTTAATGGCCAAGTATGTTTGTATACACATACAAGACAATGCAAAATGCTGGACAAAGCTTGAGTGACTCACTAAGCCGTTTTTTGCACCTTCCATAGACTAGCCCAGACAGAGAGACAGGAGTGGCAATTATCCTCTCAGTGTTACTAAAGGATTTATTTTAAAAACAAAACAATTTATGTGCCAAATGTGTGAGGAAATGGACACTCTTGCGGTTACTTCTGTCTCGAACAAGGGGTTTTCTGGTAAATTCTATTATTGAGCAACATCACTGATGTTTTTCTCCTTTATGTCATAGTCGTCTTCTTTGTATGATTAACCGCTTTGCAATACACACCACAGAGGCCTCATGTTAAAGTTAGTTACATACACTGTATGTCGGCAAGTAATATGGAGTGCACAAGGAGTGGCTGGGTGATCATAGTTGCTACTTCTCCAAGGTGCCTAATTGTGGGGGATGTGTCTGGTGTGATAATAACACAGTTCCACAACACTCAGATTTCTCACAGTTTGTCAAAGTGCTGCTCTGTTGTGAACTAGAATGTAAACACTGCTGTCTAAGAAACTGTAGTCAGAACAATACTAGATTGTATTAGGCTAATACTTTTTTCTATATTTTGTAGTTGAATAAAATCCATTAACGATCGGCCGATATATATCCTTAAAGTAAGAAAACCCAAACTTAATCTAATAATCTTAATATGGATCCCTTTAATTTGTTTTTTATTTGATTATAATTAGGAATTGTGACCCAGATAAACAAGGACTTTTCATAGTGTGAAATTGAACTAGTCAGTGCTCTCTGGTGGACAAAAGCTGTCTATACATTTCTACATTGGGCTTCTCTGTGCTGCAATTTGTTGTTATTGTCTTGCCAACACTAAAGATTAAATAAGATATTCCTTTATTCGTAGTACCACAGCGGAAAAAATGTACAGTCACAGCAGCAAAAGAGAGAAAAAGCATAAAAATATGCAATAAGCAAAGATACAATACATTTGTATTATATATAGTGTGTGTGTGTGTGTGTGTGTGTGTGTGTGTGTGTGTGTGTGTGTGTGTGTGTGTGTGTGTGTGTGTGTGTGTGTGTGTGTGTGTGTGTGTGTGTGTGTGTGTGTCTTACTGGGAGCACAGTGGTGGTTAGACAGTCTGACAGCTGCATTGAATGACCTTGGTGATTGCTTTTGTATTGTGTGTCCAGATCCAGTCTTTCATTTAGATCAGGGGTGTCCAAACTTTTTTCACTGAGGGCCACAAACAAAAAAATCTACGAAGGGCCGGGCCACTTGGCAAAAATAACACATTTATCAGGACATGTAGCTGCTCTCATAGACCCTGTTTCCACCTGGCATTAATATGTGGTTCTGAGGAATCCGATCGTTATATGTAAATGGAATATGCTTGTTCACACCTGGTCTTAACAATGCGTCTTCTATACGCGTTTACGATCCGGATTCAAATTCCCCGCGCTGTATGGAAATCAGCTCGTACATCATTTCCGCTTATACACTCCATCTTCAATGTTTTCTGTTTTCTGTTGTCTGTTTACCTGCAACGGTGCGCTTTTATGACGTGAATTGTCGCGTGAATGAGTACGCGTTTCCGCCCAGTCACTCGCCGCAGTTGAGTGGGCGGGGCCTAATGTGTATGAGATGCGCATACGCGTTTCCACTGTTAATGGGTATGTGGATAAGTGGTCTCAAACCACCTCCGAATGTGGATAATTTCAATGCGCATTCAATGCGCATTGAGCGTGTTTCCACCTGTAGTTAGCGCGATCGGATCCTAAAAACCACATATTAATGCCAGGTGGAAACAGGGTCTTTGTGTCTTCGTAAATTGTAATCCTTCTTCACGGCAACACTTTCCTTCAAATTAAACAGAAATAGCCCTGCCCAAATCATTGACTATTGTTAAATGCCTCCAGACACCCAGTGTTTTCTGCTATTGCTTCCAATGTCCAGCTGGGTGAAAATAGTAGCCAGCCGAGTTCCCGACCCTCCTAGGGGAGTCCGGGGGTATGCTCCCCCGGGAGTTTTCTTTTACTTTTTAAAGTGAAATGCATGAATCTGGTGCACTTTGAGAGGAAAATTAAGAAACTTAATCTGAAGAATTTAGTGTGAAAAAATTATTTGGAGACACTGTGTCAGATGAATTAGAAGCTATTGGAGAAGGACACATGGATTTTCCATAATAATATTAATATAAAATAAAATATTATGCAAGGTCCTCTGGGATGGGCTTGGTGCTCTTTTTCTTTTATGGGACATATTTCTTTGTAATATAATTAATGCATTTAAATTTTTTAAAAACTAAAAGGGCCATATTACATTAAATTTTTAAAACGTGCCACGGGTCAATCAATCAGTTTTGACACCCCTGCACTAGTCTCGCAAAGCCAGACCAAACTACAGCAAGTAGTATGGTCTGGAAGCACTCTGTTTAGAGCCGTCTATTCGGGTGGGGAAACCGGGGGAAACTGGGCTAGCCTGTTTGTATTTGATTAAACCAATCACAATCATCTAGGGCGGGGCTAACCCCGGGAAGCAGCAGCGGTGTCCTGCAAAATAGTGCCGGGGGGGACTTATTTTGATGGAACGTCTTCACGTCCAGAGACTGTCAGAGAAATGGCTAAACCCGCAAACGCCACACAAAAACTATTAAAGACAAAAGAAATATACATAGTGTGTTGCTTTCTAACCAGCATGTCAAGACACCATACATTTTAGCCCCCGAGGAGCTCACAGGATAACTTAACCGGAGTTAACTAGCCACGTAGTGTTATCTCTGGTAACATTATCATCGGTGGTTGAGAGGCAAGGCTACGGCGGTCGAGTAGAATTTTTAGCATTCGAGAACTTATGTCACCACCTCCTATCGCTGTAGTCAGAGCCGTAGTCCGTCTGTTTACAGGCAGAACAGGGTTTTGACGTTGTGAGCGCTACACCAACTGCAGCAAGTAGCCGTAAGAGTTGCTAGGTGACAGTGGAAGCCGTTGGAATCTTTCCCCGTCGCTAAAACACCGCTGCTTAGTCCCTAATTCACCAAAGAAAGGGAACGGCGGATCTTAATCTAGCTGGTTATAAGGTCCGGTGCTCAATTCAAACCCCCACGCTTCATTTTCCAGAGTTTATGAGGGTATTTCTGCCCGGGGGTAGTTGTACAATGAAGTTGGACAGCTAGGCTAGGCTGTGTCCCGGACCACCGCCGCCAATATTATTAAGTATTGCCACACTTTATTTCTGTCTACAGTAATGTGACTTCTCACACCCTGTGTGTGTGTGTGTGTGTGTGTGTGTGTGTGTGTGTGTGTGTGTGTGTGTGTGTGTGTGTGAGAGAGAGAGAGCGCTGCACATAAGCACACGGGTTGACTGTGAGCGAATTGTTTCCGAATTTGAGGGGGATCACAATAGGGTAAAGCCAGCAACCGGAAAAGGAGGGGGCTGCGTCAGGGCTGCGTAGCTTGCCGCCGCAAGCGAATAGACGCTGGCGGAAGTGGTCATGCCAGACTACCCCTGCACTAGTGGGTTAACTAAAAAAAAATATATATATTACATTACAGTATATTTTTAAAATCGGCCACGGGCCGCTTTTTATTGGCCTGCCGTAGTTTGGACACCCCTGATTTAGATGCACACCAGGTACCGTGATCGTAATGTCCATACCCTCTATGTTTGGTTTCACCTTTGGGATTCAACCTTCTGTATTGACTTAATGTAATGTAAAGAAATTATTCAAATAACATGTTCGGTCTACAGCTCAATGGGATCCAAAGAGGAGGCTTGGATAAACAGATATGTGTTGTACTTCCCTTTTCACATCACTACTGCATGCACATGTGTTCTGGACATACCATGCTAATTGAAATGTGTAGAAGATGCATTGCGGCACGAGAGTACAAACCCTCTTTCCACTCAGTTCTGTGCTTTAGGGTCATACCTCTCTTATTTTCCCATTTAAAGAGTTGGGCCCACAGTGAGTACACACACCACACCTGCCCTTAAAAGGTAACTCTGGTCTAAAACACTGTGACCTTGTCATGTAAGGAGCATACTTTTAAAAGGTGTCTATGCCTCAAAACTAAACATTTGGGTTTCATCTTTTGCACATTCACAAATGGTCATTGTTTGCTGTTATATCAATAGAAACCGGGCCTCAGTGAACGCCTCACACTGAGTATAAGAGCATGTCCCAGATGCCCTGTTTGAGGACTTGGCTTGTGACTGGCCTCTGCCAGCGACAACCTTTTCAGAAGCCAAACACGAACCACAGAAGGGGAGAGCAGGTGAGCTGTGAAGAAAAATTTCCTCCAAGCCAAGGTTGTCCAGACTTTCTGCATGGAGTAGTCTTCAGGATTTCATTCCAGTTAATTACACTAACCGATTCTACTAATGTAAGGCCTCCCTTTCTGGTTGCTGGTGCACTATTAGTGGAAATGCTTAAATGTCTTTGATGGATTGGTTAGAATGAAAACCTGCAGAAGGTTTGATGACAGAGGATTGTACATGGAGCAGATCATTTGCTTGGTCAATACAATGCTGTTAATGTAAACTGGGATCTTTCATTTTTAATAATATAGTGAGTATACCTAACAAATACCAGATTCTCAGGATGAAACATAATATTGATCTATTTTTGTGTTTTATATTTCTACTTTCTACTTCTACTTGTTGTGATGGCGTTCCAGACAAATGTGATCAGCTCACCGCCTCAGGTCTCTGTTACACAGTACACAGTACACACTGGATTGTCAGATTGGAGTTCAAATGTGTGCGACTGCGCTGAAGACTGCAGCATCTGTGAGTGTTCACGTGTTTGTAGAAGGAAGCAAAAAAATGAACCAACTCTTAAAATGAAGTTCAAATATGACAACATGTCTCTCCCCCTCCAGGCCTTTGTGCATCGTTCCTCCCTTGTATCCTGGCCTGTAAGGTTGCTCAGGACAACGGGGACAGCTGCTGCGTGCCCTTCCTTCCAGGTGCCATGATTGCTCCACGGACAAGCATCCGCAGCAGACACCGCATTGATGTAAGCGTGCTGAAGCTGAATAAAGGGATGAATGAATAAAGGGATGCTATTTTGTGGTAGCTGTGAAATGCTGAGATATAGTCTCTGAGGTTGAGATATGTGTATAGATGGATATACAGTAGGGGAAGGTGGGGTGATTTGTGCAACTTTTTACTCAAAGTGATTTTAAAGTGAGGCCTTGACAGTTATGTCTCCAACTCAAATATGTACATATATTTCAGGATGTTGTCTTGTCACAATGACAAAGTCACCATCATCATCTTTCTGGCCATCTGAACTCTCATCAGTGGTGTCGTTAAGTGGAATTGAGATGTCACTCTCTCCTGAGCTACTGTAGACTATCACTTTCTTTTGGTGACCAGCGTATACAGCCATGCCACTGGCACAACTCTCAGAAATGTACTTTGCACTAGTTGCTCCGTGCTTGTGGAACCAACTGCCACCTGACAAATGTGATTCCCCCTACATTTCTGCCTTTAAATCAAGGCTCAAAACCCATATGTACACCCTGGTGTTTCCTCCCCATTAACCTCTGCACTACTTACTTACCTCTGCACTACTATCTGTGTTTATGTGGATGTATGGGCTTTACGTCTTTTATTTTGGTTATTGTTATTTTACCTTCATTGTTTACCTACTGAATGCACTATGTACAGCACTTTGGACAGTGCAAACTGTCATAAATGTGCTTTTATAAATACATTTTACTTACTTACTTACTTACTTACTTATAACTCACCCAGGCCCTTGCGCACAAATCACCCCATCCCCAGAATTTTGGATAATAGGCATGATGCAGCAATTTAGGGTTGACATTGTGCTAACTATATAGACTCAAAGTGTAGCATACCAAAGCACTAAAACATGTGTCAAATGTTTTCAAACGTGTCTATAATTGTTCAGACACAATAATCAAAAAACCTTGATCATGGAAATTTTACTTTGAAAGGCAAAACACAGTTTTTTGAGCTTAAATGTGCTTATATCTTATTCCTTGTGTCTCCCTTCTTTACAGGATGAGTCAAATGGATGGCTCTTCTTAAATATGTGGTCACATTTCCAATTTCTTCCACGGTTTTCTAGAAACAAGGGGTTTTGCAACTTCCAAAATGCACAAATCACCCCACCTTCCCCTATATGAGAGATGATTTATGTTGGTGACCAGCCTACTGCACCTGTTCTTTTCACAGGGCTCTGTGTGTGATGACTGGGTTATCATGGCCTGCCTGCCCCTGTGTGGACTGTGTCAGATGGCGAGAGAGCAGAAGATGAGAGGATAAAAAGAAGATGCATTGACCACAATTTTGAAATGACTTATTTAGGTATAGTATTTGGACATTTGTGCACAGAATTCATGTCAGCCTGATAATCTGTATGATTGCTCTTTTGTTTTACCTAATCATTCTACATAATTATAACACATTAGATATCTAGAATATGTATTTTTAGAAACCTGAGATGTGAGCAGCAATTTAGAGACTTGGAGCAAGGCTAAATTATTGAGATGGCAGGAAATAAGACAACAGAGATATAATTCGATTTTTCAACACATAGCATTTAACACTGAATAATTCACACTTAAGAATCAAATAATTATTGACTCACTGTGCTTGATTCTCTGCAACAAAACAGGAAAGACGTGAATAAGGAAATGTTGAGTTGTACAGCAACAGTGACATGCAACTTTCTAGTGGTGAAGTAATACAGACTATTTAATTGTATTACAGGATTATGTCATGTATTAATTTTATATTCTGTTTATTTATATGTATAATTAACAAATGTGTATTGATTCAAGCAACCATTTTTCAATAAAACCTCTTGGAATTATCATGTTGTGATTCAGACTTTTTTTATGTGCGGAAACTGAATTCAAAGGATAAGAATGGGTAGCACCCATCTTCCTCTTTTGATTTTAGTCTGTCGAAGACATCCACGGTACAAGAAGCTTTCTGCAGAGGCAAGGTGAGGTGAACAACATTTGAACCGTTAAGGCTGTCATGGCAAAACAATGTTATTGAATGTAAATCCAAATATAGCAACAAATTAAACTGTAATTGGCAGTTAGAAGTGAGCGTGTTGAAAGATTTTATGAGATTGACTTCTCAGAGGACATCAGGTATCTAATATATTGAACAACAGCCAGTTGTATAACTAAAAATACCTCCTTTAAAAGCTGTTGACTGAAATATAGTACAAATAATGGGAGAAGGTCAGTGACAGAAAATGCAAAAGGTATCATTCAGAAGTGTCCGTGTCTCTTCTAATGCTGCCACATTACTCCCATACTGTTAGATGAGGCACACAATATCACAATCATTTAGTTGCCTGTATTCTATTCCTGCATCAGTAAAGTTAGCATATGCCAGGTTATTTGCTGTAGAACCTTTCATGGCATGTTTTAATAGTAACAGGTCTAGATCATAATAAAGAGTGGAAAAATCTCAGGACAAGAAGGAACCGAGCAGAGTGAAAGGGGATATGAAAGTAAAGTAATTATTCTGTGGAAATTCTAACCTTGTATTTTGTTTAGAAACACAACGAAATCCTGAGTAAAGATTAGAGTATTCTTTGACCTGAGATTATTAGTGTATTGGAATTAGGAACCTAGTGAAACTTTAATTTGGTAGTAAGGCAGTATAGGAACATTAAACTATACAGTATTTCATATTTTTCAACATGATTAAAATATGGTAATTTTTTATTTTATTTTGTGGCTTCATATCAATTATTTTTTAAAGCAATTGTGACATTTATATATTTTTCTTTTATACAATGTGCAAATTAACTGACACTTTTTCTTAAATGATGATATTATATGAGGGTGTTTTTTCTCAAAGGTACCAGATCTTTACTTGCATTGCTTTTGCTTGAAAAATAAAGAATTTGGATACAAATGTAGCTGACAAGAATTTTGCTATTAAAATATCATCTTTCAAATCGCCTGCACAACATGACATGTAGTATGTGCTGCTCTTTCCGTCCTCAGATTCATTTACCACCATCAATGTGGCACAACCCAGGAGCCTTGCTTACGGACATTGCAACGTGAAATTTAAACAAACCGAAACAACAGAAAAAAAGAAGACAACCATTTAAAGGACTGCTTCTTTGTACTGGAACAAGACAAAATGTTGAGTCTAAGTTTTCAGCTGTTGTCAGTTCTTGGTTCATTTCAACTCCTCAGCGGTTACAGCTTTAAAAACTGCATTGAAAACCGTTACTCACGCGGACAAGATTTCAACTGTGTCAATCGGAGGGCAAACAACATGTCCGCTATTGTAAATGACCTGCCGCCATCTGCCATCAATCTGACCATCAAGTCCAATCCACTGTGGTACATTCCCAACAGGAGCTTTGTTCATCTACCAAACCTTCAGAACCTCAGGATGGATAATAATGAATTGAGTAAAATCGACAAATTTGCTTTCCAAAACATGCATCAACTGAAGTCTCTAAATCTGTCTTTTAACAGCATATTGGAGCTGAACTCCTCTCTGTTTAAGGACCTCCATAACCTTACCTTTCTCTCTTTGACGAAGAATAAATTAAAGCAGCTCCCCGAGGGCATTTTCTCCAATCTTCTCAACCTGGACACTTTAGTCATGAGGCAGAACTTCCTGACAGATTTCTCAGAGATTGCAGAGTCTGTGTCCCATCTAACAAAGTTGAGGCTGCTAGATCTTTGCTTTAACGATTTTACCTCTCTTCGCCACAACAATGTGTCACTACCCAAATCCCTCTCTGTGTTGTACATATGCAGAAATAGTCTGTCTACATTAGGATGTACACATTCATTCCTTGGGTTTATTAAAGTGCTTGATTTGTCGTACAATTATGTGCTCCCTACAATGGCCTTTCAAGGAGTGGAATTGAGACAAATAAAGTATCTGCGTTTGCGTTCTACAAGTGTCAAGCTAGTGGCGTTTTTAAATATCAGCAATGTCAGCCCAGGGCACGTAGATTTCTCTGGGACAGGTTTAAAAAATGAAACCCTTCTCAAGGAGCTATGCATGTTGTTAAAGAAAAAGATGAAAAGGATTAGAAATCTGACTCTGGCAAGTAATGGGATAACGAATTTAAAAGACTACGCACTAAACGATTGCCCTAATATAACAGGGGCTTTGGATTTATCCCTGAACGACCTGAAAAGCACAAGTTGTCTCGACTTTCTCAGTACACAGACAAATCTAAAAAGCTTCATTGCAGAGCACAACCACTTCACCTCCCTCCCATCTTGTAAAAAGAAAAATGTAGTTAAATTAAAAAATCTTAAAGAGCTCAGCTACCGTTACAATCGCATTATCTCAGTATACGCTTATGCTTTCCATCATACACCAAATATCAAGACGCTAAAATTGAACATAAACTCAATTGCTTTTCTCGATCGTAGGGCTTTGAAAGGGCTAGAAAAGCTTGAGCAGCTTCGTTTGGACAATAACCTCTTAACTGATTTGTTCAAAACCACCTTCGAAGACAATTTTAACCTGAAAAACCTTAACCTACGCAACAATCGCATTTCTGTCATTTTTAATGGGACCTTCCACAGACTCCGAAATTTGACTATACTGGACCTTGGAGGTAATAAGATCACTTATTTTCAGCCATCTGGCCTTAAAGGACTAACAAGTCTGGCCAAATTCTATCTAGATGGGAACAACCTGAGACAGATTGACACTTCCCTCTATCGTGTTTTTCAAGACACACTAACAGTGCTGGATTTACAAAGTAATCAGATTCGCTATTTCACAAAACAGATATTTTCACCATTTATGAATCTCAGCAAACTCAGTGATCTGAAATTGGATGGGCAGCTACCTTATGGCCTTACTACTTTACCCAGGAAATTTTTCCATGGCCTCAACTCGCTGAAATCTCTGTATCTCACCAATAATAAAATCTCCCATCTTGATCATGATGTCTTTGATGACCTGACAGGTTTACAATTCCTCACATTGGATAACTGCTGTGTTGGGGTGGCACAGTTACAACCAGGAGTCTTTAAAAATCTAAGAAATTTGACAAGATTGGTTGTAGAAAATATGGGCATTCAGAACTTTTCAAAGGAGGTTTTTGGGAATCTTACTCAATTAAATACACTGCAGCTCAACCGCAATGTGATGCAGAGCATTCCTGTTGATGCCCTAGAGAGTTTACCTAAACTCCACTACCTTGACATACGTGATATTCCTTTAAGCTGCACCTGCAAGAACAACCTTGTGCAAAACTGGACCAAACATAACCCAAATGTCCAGGTGGTATATCTCTACAATCTGATGTGCCCAAACGATGCAAAACACAAATTCTACAATTTTGATACCAAAGTGTGTTACATCGATCTAGGAGAGTACCTTTTCTTTAGCACAGCAGTTGTGGTATTTCTGTTTACAGTCACACCTTTGCTTTATGTCAAACTTTACTGGAAGATGAAGTACAGTTACTGTGTTTTCCGTTCCTGGTTCAGTGAGCAGTGGCGTCGAATCAGAGAAAAGGAGGAACACTGTCAATACGATGCATTTATTTCCTATAACTCCTCTGATGAACAATGGGTCATGGAGCAGTTGCTGCCCAACCTGGAGGGAAATGGATCTTCTTTTAAACTTTGCTTACATCACAGGGACTTTGAGCCAGGCCGCTATATTGTGGACAACATCGTCTCTGCTGTATACGGCAGCCGTAAAACTATTTGTGTGGTGAGCAGGAATTTCCTGAGAAGTGAGTGGTGTTCTCTGGAGATCCAACTGGCCAGCTACAGACTCTTCGATGAGCATTGTGACGTTCTCCTGCTCGTGTTCCTGGAGCCAATAGCAGAGAGGCAGCTGTCGTCCTATCACCGCATGAGGAAAGTCATGTTAAAAAAGACCTATCTGCAGTGGCCTGACTCAGACTGCACTAACCCCATGCAGGCCCAAGAACTGTTTTGGAATCAGCTACGTAGGTCAATTGGAACAGGAAGCAGACTTGAAGTAGGAGGAATTAAATGATGATAAAAGTTGTGTAACTCCTGAAAGCAAAGAAACTGAATGCATTGAAACTCACACATCAGATGAGAAGGATTACTTGCTATCTTAAACAAATTGAGTTGTGATTAAGACAAAACTTTCTGTATGTCAAATGTATAAAATAATTAGTCTTCTGAAGGGAGAGGGTCATAAAAATATGGTGTAGATGTACAGTGTGATGCATCTTTGGACTTCTAAGAACATCATTCATACAAGCATGAATCAGAAATTTTATTATATTTTGCTCAGTTTTATTTTATACTTAACATTGCTTGATATTACATGTCTCTATTGCACAATAGTGCAAATGTGTTTTCTTGTATTTAAATGTTAAGCCCACATACACAACACAATATGAAATAGCTTAGAACTTTCTTGGCTAAAGTTCTTGGTCTGTAAATAATTTCTCATTATAGCACCTGTGTTGAAGAAGATGTGTGTTAATATACAGTTCTGCATATTAAAAAAAAATGCTCCAAGGATGTAAACAATACATAATTGTGCGTTTCTTTATCTTCGCATGAATAGGACGGATAAAAGGATTTACTTTTCAAGGTTGACAGCTATTGCTATAACATGTAATACTTAGTGTTTAATCAAATATGGCTACACAACTCATATATTCACTGACGGTGAAAAAAAAGTTTAAGTAGATAGTGTGAATTGACAAGAATAGACAAGAATATTTTTTTCTAAGTTAAGCCAAAGAAAGGTTCCCAGGCATGTTTCTATGTAGAGCTTCACCAAACATTAGTACAGTCTCATAGGAGGGAAGGACCAGTGCTCAGGGCTCGGGAAAGAAGAACAGGAGGCTGCTGGCTCTCTTTCAAGCATGTGAGATGGGGGGTAATAAGTCATATCAGTGTGATGGGACCTGAGTGGAGGGCAAGTTGAAGGGTGACCATATTGGCTAAAAGGATAGAAGTGGTTGCTCAGCTGAAGATTGGGATTGTGGGCTGAGAAGGAGGGAACAAAAGAGTATCGTTCCCTTTCAGATGGGTGTTGCTCTTGCTGATAGTGCATTGGCTGTGCAGAATGTCTATCCGGCAGCTGCGTCTGGTATGGAAGGAAATTCTGGTTGTTGCCGTTACTGTATTGAAATCCACTGCTCCTCTCTGTCTCTGCTCTGGTGTAGTTCATAAAATTGTCTTCGAAGACATCAAATTCAACAGCCTCTTTGCTCTTGGGCTCTTCCCAGTGGTGAGATGCTGATGCTCTTTCTGCCCAGCACGAGGTTGGAGAGGGAGCAAACGAATGGTCACTGGCTATAACGTCCGAGGAGGAGAAGCCCATGCTGAACTGAGGAGAGAAAATAAATAGGTCTGAGGATATCATCTAGAAGACTGACTGAATGCTTTACATGAAAACCAGAAAACGTCCAAATTGTCTGAAGAGCACTAAAGCACTAAAAAATAAAAGCAGGGCCACATGTGAAAATAACTTAAATGAGAAAGAGTTAAAGGGTTTGTTCAGTATTTTTAATGTGAGGTTGTATGAGGTACTTCTGCATAGTTAGTTTTTTGCAGCGCAGTCATTATTAGGAGTTTCAGAGAAACGTCACTTTAGGAGAAGTGAGCATTGTACTGTTGCAGAGGGGGCCAGCAGAAAAACACATAAATGCTGACCTAAAAAATAAATCTGTTCAATTGTACACTAAGGGTGTATTCACACCTGCTGTGTTTAGTTCGGTTGAAACGAACTCAGATGCACTTCTGCCTTCGGTGCGCATCTTTCAGGCAGGTGTGAATACAGCAATCGCACTCGGGGGCGGACCAAACAAGCGGTCCGAGACCCAGCTGAAGAGGTAGTCTCGGTGCGTTTCCAAACGCACTCTGCTGCAGTTCGTTTGTGGTGTGAATTTGTCCGGACTCGATCCGACCCAAATGCAGGAGGCACTGTGCCTTTTCTTTCTTTTCTTTTTTAATAAATAGCCGTCAGCTGCACATTATGGGAAAGTGTTGTTGTCGCCATTGTTAGGACGATAAGTTGTGGTTTGACCGGGAGCCCAGAACAATATATTACATTTGATCGAGAGGACGCGTAAACATGCTGAATGTGTTCAGCGATCAGATGAAGGAGAGGGGAGCGTCTCCCGCACAGTGCCAACAGGTTCACGCTGTGCAAGAAGTGTGTGTTTTTATTTTGCTTCCCATGTAGCCTATGGGACCGTCAATACTATACCCGTGTCAGTTTGGAGCTGAACTGCGCCGACCCAGCTGATACACAGCTTAATCAGATGAGTGTCAGCTTGAGCCTATTCTTCTCGTGTGACGCGCGTCCAGCACCAACAATAAAGTAAAAATGATGTTTCACATTGTAGGCTACAAGCCACATAACGTGGCATTGACATAGGGCTATGTATTATAACCATATGAAACAACAATAATTTGATGTTTTTCCTCTTTATTTATAGGTTAGATGTAGGCCATTTTATTATTTTTAACCCCATATTATATCAATTATATATTTCGCAGTTTTAACTTCGTGATTCCTGTTTCTCTCCACCCCAGAATGTCTGTCCAATGAATTAATAACCTCAGATCACGTGTGGTTTTGCTTCGTAATGCTGGTTCACTTGCAAAAGAGGCAATATGAAAGTGGACCACACCAAACAAAAAAATCAAAACTCTATTTGGTCTGGACCAAAGCAAGTGAACTAGCGGACTTTCCCAGTGTGAATACACCCTTAATGTAGGATCTTTAGACCGCTGATTGGCGGACTGATACGCTGCACTGCAGGGGCCGACAGCAATTTATTTTTTCACTTTTTACAAGTGTAGTTTGGCAATGTATTACCAACCCAACTCAAGCCAGTACAGTGCTGCGTATCCGCCTGCAAATCAGCAGTGAAAAAAATCATTAATTTGGCATATTATTGAACAGATATTTATTTTTTAAGTTAGCTTGTATATGTATATATATATATATATATATATATATATATATATATATATATATATATATATATATATATATATATATATATATATATATATGGTGAAACTAGTTTTTCTGCTGCCCCCCCCCCCTTCCAACAGTAAAATGCTGACTACTGCTACAGCAACATCGCCCCCAAACTCCTTGAAATTACTGCACTGATCGCCCTCTACATAAGGTAACAAACTAACTATGCATACTGTAAGAACCTCATACAACCCCACTTCAAAAATACTGATCTATCCTTTTAAGAGTAATCTTAGTGTCTTACCTGTTTTGGGTTTTGGTGTCGCTGTGGACTGGAATTCCAGTTAAAATGTCCACTTCCCTTCATTTTGAAGGAAGTGGTTATCTGGTTGTCAAAGCATGGCTGACTGTCAGTGTTGACTTGAAAGGCTGTTGTGAACACATCTATAAAGAAGAATAGAAGATGCAAAAATTAAGAACTGCTACCAAACTATAATATGTAGAGGGCTTACTAGTGCTTTTCCTAAAACAAATGTACCTTGTGAATCAACGTGAAACAATGCTGTTGCGGTGTACTCATTGTACTCCTGAGAAAGGACACGTTCCATATTTTTCAATACAAAACAATAAGCTGCCCTTGTGAACATTGAAAGAGGTTTCGCTGGCTGCTATTATTCCTCCTGTTAATACTGGCGAAAATGGTGACGCTAATAAACATTTGGTTACATAGATACAAAGGCTATAATTATTATTAAAAAATTCTGCATTGCAACCATATTATAAGAAAATAAATGCATTAAACTTGCCTTTTGGTAAATTACACTGAATGTAAACGTAACTTTGTTGACAAAACTTAAATTTTGGTAGAATGGATAATTATCCCAGTATAATCTCCATGCTATTTGAAGGTAATATTGTAATCTTGATATAGTATTATCAGTATTAGTTTGTTCAAAATAAGATATTATTAAAAAGTTAAGTTCTATTGTGAACACGTTTTAATTAGGGCAGTCAAACGATTAAAATTTTTTAATCAGATTAATCACAGGATTCTATGGATTAATCACGATTAATTTTACCATTCGAAATATTCCCGAAAAATTCGAATTTTCTCTGTGTATTGTTGTATGAACGGAAAGATAAATGACAGAAGGTGGATATCTACATTTAAAATTAGTATGTTTATTAATTGAAAATCCAAATGATGGTTTTAATACTGAAAATAAATTTAAATCAAACTAAAATATATAGGCCTACCTACCAAACCATAATTCAATTGGTCTGTCTCTTTACTACACTCAACACAAATATAAACGCAACACTTTTGTTTTTGCTCCCATTTTTCATGAGATGGACTTAAAGATCTAAAATTCATTCCAGATACACAATTGTACCATTTCTCTCAAACATTGTTCATGTGGTAGCCGAATCCCCCGTTGCGACTAAGACAAAGGGTGAAGCCAGGACAATCATCATTGTAGTTCAAAGAGGTTTATTTCAGGAGATTTCCATCAGACATCAGACATAGGATTTCATGGTAGCAGTAGCAGCAGGCTGAGGCCGCAATGGCACTGAAGTTGCTAGTTACAGAACAGTGTCTTATATTCTCATGTGTGGGGGGTATCAAGTGTATTATATCTACAATTAGACAGATACTCGTCCTTCTAGGGAGGTTCTCTACTCCTTCCCCGGGACCTTAACCTTTAGACATACACAGTCAGCAACCTTCTGGATATTATAGACTACTGAAAACCACCACATTCCTCCATTTTGATGAAACTTCATCAACCAAAAACGAGATGTAACCAAACATATTTGAATGGCCCAACAGAAACCTCCAACAAAACACAGAAACACTCTCTATGAGTAATGTAGAAGACAATGCATAGGTGTAACACATTACTGCAGCAAACTACATATGAATGGGACCAACAATGCAACTGCTTAAACACTGAACGAAGATAAAATGAGAATAGGGTGCGAGAGCCCTCTGCAGCCGAATCTCAAGAGTCTCAAGTTCAGATATTTTTAGCCATGGTCAGCTTGCATGGGAAATGTAGTCCATCCAACTTTGGCACAGAGGATGGCTCCTCCATTTCAAAATGGCAGACTCCGCCAGACGTGGAATTTTGCTGGCCAGCGGCCCAGGAAAGTCCAAGCTGGTATGCGGTTGGTATGCATGTGGCCATCTCCGTTATCAGCCATGACCACGGAATGCACTTGCGACAGCGCGGGGGCAGTAACCCGAGCAGTCAGCTGTCTTGATGACAGACATTGGTCTCCAATCTTTTTCCTCATTTTCTTAGCGTACATAAAGCACAGAGCGACTTAACAAGCTCGAATCCAGTCCAGCCTTTTTCCCAAAGTCTTAGTCAATAAAAAGTGCACACGGTTCTTTGCTATAACAGTGGAACTACGTGGATACCTGGCCATAACGGAGCCTCTGTGTAGTCCCCCAGACCGGACGCTCACGCCGTGACCTTGAACCTTACACAGAGCACTATCAGCCGTTTACACATTATCTCCCATCGCAGTTCTCAGTTACTTTTAGATACTGGAACAGACAAGCACTTTTCAACAGCAACAGTCCATCTGATCTCATTCCACCAGATGTGTCCCGAAGTGTACAGGTAGTCTCATCATCAATGTTCCTGTTATATCCGTCATCGTGACGCCAAATGTGGTAGCCGAATCCCCCGTTGCGACTAAGACAAAGGGTGAAGCCAGGACAATCATCATTGTGGTTCAAAGAGGTTTATTTCAGGAGATTTCCATCAGACATCAGACATAGGATTTCATGGTAGCAGTAGCAGCAGGCTGAGGCCGCAATGGCACTGAAGTTGCTAGTTACAGAACAGTGTCTTATATTCTCATGTGTGGGGGGTATCAAGTGTATTATATCTACAATTAGACAGATACTCGTCCTTCTAGGGAGGTTCTCTACTCCTTCCCCGGGACCTTAACCTTTAGACATACACAGTCAGCAACCTTCTGGATATTATAGACTACTGAAAACCACCACATTCACAAATCTGTCTAAATGTGTGATAGTGAGCACTTCTGCTTTGCTGAGATAATCCATCCCACCTCACAGGTGTGCCACATCAAGATGCTGATCTGACATCATGATTAGTGCACAGGTGTGCCTTAGACTATCCACAATAAAAGGCCATTCTGAAATGTGCATTTTTTTGCTTTATTGTGGGTCTGGGGACTCAGAACCAGTCAGTATCTGGTGTGACCACCATTTGCCTCATGCAGTGCAACACATCTTCTTCGCATAGAGTTTATCAGATTGTCAATTGTGGCCTGTGGAATGTTGGTCCACTCCTCTTCAATGGCTGTGCGAAGTTGCTGGAGACGGCTTATGGTGGAGAAATTAACATTCAATGCACGAGCAACAGATCTGGTTGACATTCCTGCTGTCAGCATGCCAATTGCACGCTCCCTCAATGCTTGTGGCATCTGTGGCATTTTGCTGTGAGACAAAACTGCACATTTCAGGGTGGCCTTTTATTGTGGACAGTCTAAGGCAGACCTGTGCAAGAGTACCTATTTGCAGACCCATGGGGGAAACCATTGAAAGTGGAGCTCCACCGGAAGCCACGCCCCGAACTCATTTCATTGGTCAGAATTGTAACCTACTCTGAATTTGTTGTCTTCTTTTTGTTTTACTGCCGGAGTTCACCTAGCGGTGAATAATAATACACAGTTTCCACCGGTTATGATGCTAGTACACAGTAAAATACGTCTGTTTGTTAAGGGTCCCACGTGGCCAGGACGGTGGTAAAATGTTAAGGTAGAAGATGAATGAAGCAACGAAGCTTTGTGTAAATCTTCTAAAATCCGTCTCTTTAATTCACAATTATCACACTAGGTCAATCACATACAAATATAAACTCTTATAAATGAAACACAAAAAGTGCCACCACATTAAAATAAACAGCTCATTTTAAAAAGCGGGGTGAAAGGCATTAACGTCTGACACATAAGGTGACAGTTTCCATTCTAGATCCTGATTGATTTATTACCAGATCCCTTGTCCTCTAGTGATCACAGTTTTAATTATTATATCATTTCTATATTCATATTAGGCTATTGCACGATCGATGCTCGTCTGTGACTTTGTGATCACGCAAATGAACGTAACAATCGTGTGCAGCCGCAGAATTACATTTCAACCAGACATAAATAGCCTATGTTCATATTAGGCTATTTAACGAGGCTCGTCTGTGACTTTGTGATCACGCAAGTGAACAGTAACGATCGCGTGCAGCCGCAGAATGAGCTAGGCTACAATACAATAGGTTTATTAATCCGAACACAGTTTGCATTAGCCTGCACTGCTGCAACAAGGCTCCAACTGACACTACGTAAAGGCTATTTACAGCTTCGTTTAAGAGGAAAAGACAAGCATTTGTTTCCAGGACTTCTAAGATAAAAGAGTTGATATTTGTATGTGATTGACCTACTTGTGATAATTGTGAATTAAAGAGACGGATTTCGGAAGATGTACCCAAAGTTTCGTTGCTTCATTCATCTTCTACCTCAACATCTACTTTTTACCACCGTCCTGGCCACTTGGGACCCTTAACAAACTGACGTATTTTACTGTGTACTAGCATCATAACCGGTGGAAACTATGTATTATTATTCACCGCTAGGTGAACTCCGGCAGTAAAACAAAAAGAAGACAACAAATTCAGAGTAGGTTACAATTCTGACCAATGAAATGAGTTCGGGGCGTGGCTTCCGGTGGAGCTCCACTTTCAATGGTTTCCCCCATGGGTCTGCAAATAGGTGCCTCTCGACCTGTGCACTAATCATGATGTCAGATCAGCATCTTGATGTGGCACACCTGTGAGGTGGGATGGATTATCTCAGCAAAGCATAAGTGCTCACTATCACACATTTAGACAGATTTGTGAACAATGTTTGAGAGAAATGGTACAATTGTGTATCTGGAATGAATTTTAGATCTTTAAGTCCATCTCATGAAAAATGGGAGCAAAAACAAAAGTGTTGCGTTTATATTTTTGTTGAGTATATGTCTTTGGGAAAATATAGGATAGGCTATAGAATGGCATTTATTTGGTGAATCTATAGGTTGTACATTATTGAATACAACTTGATTACAGTCCGCTGTGTGTGTGTGTGTGTGTGTGTGTGTGTGTGTGTGTGTGTGTGTGTGTGTGTGTGTGTGTGTGTGTGTGTGTGTGTGTGTGTGTGTGTGTGTGTGTGTGTGTGTGTGTGTGTGTGTGTGTGTGTGTGTGTGTGTGTGTGTGTGTGTGCCAGGAAGCCGACGTTATGTTGATGTCTGATCACACACACCTCTGAAAACTGCAGACGTTTGTGTCCTCGCTGGCTCTGAACAGAGCGGACAATGTTTCTCCTCGTGTTGCTTCGACATCAACTGCCACCCGCGGCAGTTGATTTTATATACTATCTATGCCCCCGGCACAGACGTGACCGTTAGCAGTTTAAAACTTTAAAGCTCCCATATTATACACTTTTCGGTACTATTATACATGGTCTTAGTGGTCCCTAATACGTTTTTCTTTAATTGTTTGCTGAAAAAAACTTTCAGATAATTTATTGTACTATGCTGATGTTCAGCTAATCTCCCAATGGCCTGTTTTAAAAAGAGCTGCAGCTCCCCACGTAAATATACAATCTTTGAGCTGCCCCCGCCCCCTGTCCGGAAGCGAAGCCAGATACGCCTCGCCCTCTGTCTGTCAGGGCCGTGGACCAATAAGAAATAGGGGTGTGGGCTGCACAGTGGAAGCTTCTGGCTTTCCAGTTTGTGAGGTCAGAAAAGGGGAAAATTCTGACTGGAGTATATTGGGGGGGAGGGGGTGGGGGTTTCAGAAAGGGGGAGAGTGAGAACAGGAGAGATTGTTATTTTTTTCAATATTTTGGCAGTCTCTAGGCACACCGTGGACCCATGGATATGTTAGAACACATTTAAAAAGTGCATTTAGCATAATATGTGACCTTTAAAACACGGCACAGGCTAACATGCTGCTACTGATCCTGGGTCAGTAGTGACTGTAGTACAGAGCCGGTGGGATGTACGGGGCGGATCATTCTGCATGCGTTAAATGCGTTAAAAAAATTAACGCCGATAATTCCAGAAATTAATCACCCTGCGTTAACGCGTAAATTTTGACAGCCCTAGTTTTAATATATGTTCAATAATGTAGGTGTTTCCTCATACAGATAACGGCGAGAATTGTGTGATTATAAATAAATTATAAAACATGCAATTACGCTGAGTTAGCAAACAATCTTTAAAAGAACACCTTACAAACTGTATTGTTTTATTATGAGTATTTGTGTGCCTGCCTACCTTTAGGCAGGAGCTCCGCTTCCTCTTTCCCAATTGGCTCCTGATCGTTGAGGTATTTTTCGGGAGAAGTACTAACGCCAAGGCCTTCCAGAACCTCCAGGAGGTTCTCCTGAAGCCAGGGCCCGTGCCTCTCCTCTATTGCTCTCAGCAGCACCTCCCTGCTCTCAGCCACCAGGTTTCTCCTTCTCCCAAGGGGGAACTGCAAACAGTCACACAAACCCGCTGCCAATGCACTGACAGACTTAGGCACACAGTCGGTATCTTGTCTTCTGTGCTGTACGTCAAAGCCGTCAGCAGGGTGTGAGCTGGAGAGCTGAATTGGGCTTGGGCTGAGGCAGTGAGCTTCTTTTTGATTGACAGAAGACTCCTGGTTATTTGGTGTGTGCTCCAAAGTAGAAATGAAGTGTCCCTTTACCTTCTTCTTTAAGGTTTTCACATTTCCTCTGTCAGCAGTGGGAGTCGACTGTGACTCTCTGTCCTTCTCAGACATGACAGGGTTGGTCTTCTTGCTCTTGAGTATCACTAAATCGAGTGAGCTTGGTTTAGATGAGAGAATGCTTTTAAAACTTCCAGATGACGGATCAAGTTGTTGCTGTTGTCGCTCCCCCGGTGAAACTATTAATTCCTGACTGAGTTTTCTATTTTTCTCCTGATGATCATCATGGGCCTTTGTTGCATGGTATGCTTCTTTTTCAAATGGCATGACCTCGTCAGTATCAGCAACCAACAAATCATTACAACAAAATAGAGAAGGAACTTGCAAAGTTGAAGATGGACGTGAAGTAGCATTGTTCTTTCCTTGTACTTTCTGTCCACTTTTCTCCAGTTTCCTCTGCTCACTTAACAAGCGCTCGATGTCCATGGACTTCACCTCGTGGTTGAACAGGCCATGGTGTCCTATAAGACGACTGCCTGTGATGATACTGGGCTCTTGTCCGGCAGGAACAACATTTGGAAACGGTGCATCTCTCCTTGAAGTACAATGGCAGCTACTGTGACAGCAGTTTTGGAAATGTGCCATGTCTACACTGCTTTGCTGATGAGATTTGGACTTTGAGGCTTCCTTCCCACCTCCTCGCATCTGACTCCTCTCCTTGCGGCTCTTCAGTCGCTTCATTTTACCATTATGGTGTAAACATTTGCAGTCTGTAGGGAATCTTTTCACCGAGCAGCAGTTTTTATCTGTAGCTTTTAATTTTCTGTTGAACACATTGAAGACCATTTGTTTGTCTGATGAAGCCCTACCACGCACATGGCTCATACTGCACTGGATTCTGTAAAATAATAATAATAATAATAATAATAATAATAATAATAATAATAATAATAATAATAATAATAATAATAATAATAGAATAATTAAATTAAATAAACTGCAGTTACAAACAATTAGAGGTTCATTGTTCCTTATTAAGAATAAAAAAAGATCTAGAATTTCTGATGCGCAGGCCAGCAGAAATTGTGACCCCACTTTACCTGCTGATTAAATTAAAAATAAGTAGGCTATGCTACCAACCGAACATTGTCAGGCTATTCTTTCGCTCCTTTTAAAGACTGGGCGATTATTATAAGCGTTTCATGCATGAATTACAACACACCAACGCACATGTGAAAACTATTAAAAATAATATAAGCTATAAATGTTGTAAAACTATAAATCCGCTGTGGGGGCTGAGGTGTACTATCTATGGGTGTAAACCAGATATACCATCAATCAAGACCCATGCATGTACAAGCATAACTTTTAAACAAAGGCTAGCAGGTGAGTAACCTCAACCAACAGGTGCACTTTAGCTAGGTGCACACGTGTTTAAAGTTAGTCTTCAGTTGTAGCTGCTAAGAAACAGAGTAGCCTAACTAACCTTAACTTCAGGAACAAACCATTCAATAATGAGGTTAAACCTTTTAAGATTTTGTTGACACAAACATACAATTATTAACCAACAACTCACCGAAATTCTCCACAGTACCGCTTGCAAATGTATCGTTGCTCAGCAACATGACGCATGTGTATTGCTTTGCGCAGCACCAACTCCCACGAACACCAACGACCAGGGCGAGTCCACTTACAAAGACGAGGGGGGTTTAAACGGTCTCATCTTTTATATTTTGCTTAACTTAAACGATGTTTCATATCTAATTTTCTTAAATTATACAACCTAAAATATAGAACAAAGCGTATGGTGTTATTAAAGTTTCGGTTGATTCTAAATATATCTTAAAACATATATTTTTGTTCCCGTGGAGCAAACAATGGTACTGGCAACTATAGTGAAAATTTACTTCCTGAAACTGAATTGGGGGATGACGGTTTTTTGATTTTATGGTAGCCTATGTTTAGTAATATCTCTAAA
Organism: Hyperoplus lanceolatus; assembly: GCA_026929865.2. Taxonomy (NCBI): domain Eukaryota; kingdom Metazoa; phylum Chordata; class Actinopteri; order Uranoscopiformes; family Ammodytidae; genus Hyperoplus; species Hyperoplus lanceolatus. The sequence goes on along the minus strand of CM049401.1, from coordinate 24,620,215 downwards.
TGTAGCCGTAATATAAAGCTCTGCCTTCCCTCTTTTGCACATTGCAAGCTTGCAAGTTTTAACAAATGTTTGTGTAATAGTGAGTGGTCGTTATTTATCTGCTAAACTACATATATCTTGTGTTTAGGCCAGTAGGCTAGCTACTGTGGCTAATTCTGCACGCCTCCTTTGAGTCAGCTAGCAATATAGCTGTATAGCCTATTGATTTGTCGGTTCGTTTCCGTTTTTAAAAACTACCAAAAACCCTGCGTGACTGCTTTACCAACACAGATAGAGCCAAGTCATGAGTGCTGAAGACCCAAATCCAGCCGCCACACCCACTCCATGTGAAGACATCCAGGGAGATGGACGATGGATGTCTCTGGTGTGTGAACATATATTATAACGTGCTTTCGGTTACTTGTTCCCCTTGTTTTTTAAATAGCTGCAGCATAACAACAGCCATGCATTTTCAGGTTTAACCTGTATTGTCGCTAACGTTAAATTCCGAAATGTATTTGGTAACAAGTTTGAAATATTCTTCTGCACATTCCTTTTATGATAACAGCATTTAATTTAGCAAAACACAAGTGTATTTGGTATTCAGAGATATAACTGTAGGCCTAATGTCCTAGTGTTTCCTCAAAAAATCTAAAATACGATTGTGACAGTCCTTCTGTAATTTAGTTGTTCCTGAATATGCAATATATTTAATCCATTGTTAAGATGTTATATCTAGAAATCAAGCTTCCAAATATCATTTAATAACAACATGTATATACAAGAGACAGTTTGTATACATGTCTCCATGTGAGATGCCTGTGAGATGGCATCTAGAGTGATGCCTAATGCTGTGTAAAAATACTGTTTTTCTCTCCCTTTTTCTTTTTTCGTAGCACAACCGCTTTGTGTCTGACAGCAAAGACAAAGAACCTGATGTCCTGTTTGTTGGAGACTCTCTCATTCAGCTCATGCACCAGTTTGGGGTAAAACACAGATCACACACTGTCCCGTGTCTGGTTCCGTGTGCAGCGCTTGAATGCTTGTCTTGTTCCACTAAACAGCTATGCAAACTGATGAATTGTGTGAACTTAGGTTTCAACATGTGGACACTTTGTTGTTGTGATCTGTCTGCAGATCTGGAGGCAATTGTTCTCGCCTCTCCATGCCCTCAATTTTGGAGTGGGAGGTGATGCAACACAACATGTGCTGTGGAGACTGAGCAACGATGAACTGATTAACATGAACCCAAAGGTCAGATCACTGCTTTTATAGATATAAAAATAACATTATTGACGTGCTTGTTTATTCCCACAGTGCTTAATTTTGGGCTAAAATCCAAATTCCAGGTACCCAGGACTCTCGATTACAAATGACAATGTGTTCAGTCATGCCTTACTTTCTCTTTTGTAGGTGGTAGTGCTGTGGGTAGGCACTAACAATCATGGTCACACACCTGAACAGATATGTGGAGGCATCATGGCTATTGTCCAAGTCATCAAGAACAAGCTCCCCAATGCCCGGACACTTGTACTTGTAGGTTTTTGTCTTCTGATGCATTCCTTAAATGAAGCTTTTGTTTACCCACCTGCATGTCAGTTGAAGCTCATTCAACCATCAACCTGCACAGGCATGTCACCCATTTTAGTTCCATCTCAGCTTTGTGAGATAAGGTCAACAATAGACTTTTGAACTCAGTATTTTATTGCAGTATCTCAGTAAATGCTACATTTCAAACCTTGTTTCAAAGGCTTTAATTGTGTGGAAGAAGCTTAAGGTGGAAACTACTTCATTTCTTTCACCCACATCTCAGAAAAAAAAACTGACGTGAGTGAGTAGGTAATGTCTGCTTGAGCCCAACTTTCATCTGGGGAAAGATCCCTTTTTTGATAGCAAACAGTTTTTACATTGATGTGTTTATTTCTTAGAAATATTGTTAAACATGCTCCACGTCCTTATCAATAATAACAGTAATACGTTTGTTTCCCAGGGTTTACTGCCAAGGGGTAAATTGCCAAACCCACTGCGGGAGCGTAATGCCATGGTTAACAAGCTGGTCGAGGAGGCTGTATTGCCTCTCCCCCACGCCTCTTTCCTGGACGTGGACCCCGGCTTCGTCAACACCAATGGCAGCATCGCCCATCAGGACATGTACGATTACCTTCACCTGACCCCTCAGGGCTACCAGGCTGTGTGCGGTCCCCTGCATGCACATCTCAAGTCCATGCTAGATAAGCCAGCTGAGAACTGATCAACCAGGGCACAAACGTACACTAACCGCAGTGGTCCTCATCCCTGTTTCCAAAGAGTAACACCTCGAATGATCGTTAAGATAGATAATTAAGGGCTAAGAGCTACCCAAATGATTTGCGTAAGTCCTCTTCATGGCCAGGGTTGGTGACCACTGTTACAGATAAGGGGACCATTACGTTTATTGTGTTCATTTAGATAGAAATTAAATGTGCTATAGAGAGACAAAGTCCTGCCTCTATTCCCGTTAAACATTTGTTCCAATAGCTTTTGGTTCTCAAACGGTTTTTCCATTGAAACCCGTATGGTTGATACAAACTACAAATATGATAAGGGGAACTTTGTGTGTTATCCATAGGGGCCAACGTCAATGACTCAACAGTCTGCACTATAAAATGATATCTCTTGAAGACATATTAATACTTTAAAAAATCCTGATGTCTAATGGTTATGAACGAAACCTTTAAAAAGATGCAGCGAATTTTCCCTCTAAAGAAGACATGCTGTATGTCAAAGCTTTAGTTGCTGCTTTTTTTGAAACGGTGCCGATCTCATAGCTGCAGCTACAGCTCTCATGAGAATATCCAAGCCTAATCTACCTTATAAATATGGATGGGTATGTGATTTTCAGAAGACACCTTCCTTTAAAATACATCAATCCAGCCACTCGAACAGGAACTAGGTGGAAAAGGGTGTGAGACTTTGGCTCGTTAGGCACCAGGATATGTCTGTTAAAAAAAACAAGTTACAAGTACTGCCCTTAATGTATAATTTGTCAGTTTCACTAAGTTCTTTGAGTTACAATTTTTTTTGGCAATAGCTTTATTTGCTCCGTTGTGATGTCTGATGTCTTTTGTATTATGTTAATTTGATGACCAAATGATTTTGATTGACCATTACTGTCTCCTTATTATGTCACAAGTCTTTGTACCTTATTGCTTCACCTATTGTAACAGCAACAGATTTTGATGTGAGAGGCTGTGGTTTTTTGCGAACATATAGATGTATTTTCAGTAGGCTATGAAGTTGAATTGCAATATCTGAAGTTGCTTGTGCCTCAAGTTTAATCCCATCTGCAACATCTCAAAAGGCTTTACTTCACACTAAAATGCCTCCGAGCCGCTTGGATAAGGATTGTGCTACACAAATTGAATTATGCTTCAGGATTGCTGATTGTGTAAGTGATGGAAGAATGCATTAAATATAAATAAGAGATGGTGTCGTTGCCCTTGATTGATTTATCAGACCTGCATGCTGATACTAAGAATGAGACGTTGATTGTCACAGATGAAGTGCAACATTTGTACGCCTCAGGAGGACTGACCACTAACCAGCAGGTTCATAAAGAGTACACATACTGCACACAGATTTGGTTCGCAAGAGATAAATTGCTGTTGGTTGACCGGTTTTCTTCCGGGCTCAGACATGTTTAAAAACAGAGCTGCATTTTTGAAACTTGAGGAGAGTGAACAAGTCTAGTTTTGCTCTTAACCTGCAGTAGTTTCGTCAACAACATTCAATACTTGCACTTCTTCCAGCAGTTGTCACACATAATACAACACCTCAAACTTACAATCCTGTCTGTAGTCTGGATCCCTGCAAGCATTATCTTAAATGTGTCAGTAATGTATCCATTGCAGTGGTGTTGCCAGCACCGCTAGCACCCATTGATATTGATTGCAAGCCTGCATATCCTGAAATGCCTTTAGCAGGAACGGATGTTCGTAAGTCTCATTATGTGTTGGGCACCAACACTGAAGCAGTAAGTAAGACAAGCATAAATATCTTTTTGACGTCTCAGCTTCCTTCCATAATGTTTGTGTTAGTACACGGTCGCCCAGGAAGTTGCAATAAAATATTTTTGACCTCTCCTCATGAAAGGATTTTGATAAGGTGAATTATTCTTGATTTATAAATTGTATATCTTCTCAAAACTTTATTGATCAATATCATCCAAACATATCACAGTGAAAATTAAACCACAGATAACCATTGCAAACTGTGTATTCAGGCTGAAACAAAACTTGGGCAAGCAGGTGTGGTCTTGCGTTGTCGTCTTGCAGCCTAAACTTGTTACCAGACCCTTCTTGCTGGTGGGAGGCAATGGTTCTCCAGGATGTACCTGTACACTTGGGCTTTGACATTTCCATCCAATGGTGTTTTTCCTCCATAATGAATAACAGGCCATTCCATCACTGAGACCCCACCTGCTTCAGTGGTTTCCTGGATGCAGCCATCACAGAGGTTCTCACCACTTAATCCCAGCACCCTGTGTCTATCATCTATACGGTCAAGGGTATAGCGGCTCTCATCCATAAAGACACCATGTCGCCAGTGCCCAAGCTGTAATGCCTAGGTCATACTCAATATTAGTAAGTGAGTGACATTTGAAAGAGTAATATTGGGCATTTCCATGCATGAAATACCGTCGAATTTGTGTTTCATGTTCAATTGACCAAAGTTCTGACATTTTAACAAATCCTTCCTATTGTTCAATTCCCCCAATTTAGTTTTTAGCTTGCATACACAGTTTGCAAAGGTTAATTGAGGTTTAATTTTCACTATGATATGTTTGGATGAGATTGACCAATAAAGTTTTGAGAAGATATACTCTTTATCTATCAAAAATAATTCACATTGTCACAATCATTTCATGAGAAGAGGTCAGAAATATTTTATTCCAACTTCATGGGCAACCGTGTACAGTATATCAAATGCATGCCAAAGACAAAAAGCACCTTGGATCAGTGAGACAAAGCATAGAACTCAAAAAGTGTATGTGACACACTTTGAAACTAATCAAAGTAAGATCATTATATGATTACAAGACTATATGTAAGAAAATATTCACTTAAAGGGACTTAAAAAACATGGCCACATTTGGCATAAAAATGCTCCTTTAGTGGAGGTCAGTAACATGCAGGTCCCTCACTGTCTCACGACAAGGAGACACTAGTCAAAACCACAATGAGGTTGTTTTGGCCAAGGACCATAATTCCTATTATTCAAAGCCACCCATTGTGAAGGTGTTGGTTGCCCAAGACATGTTTTAAATAACTGGCAACTGATGAATGTGTCATGGCTCTGATTTCAGAAATCAACACCATCCTTTATAAGCAGTCACAACAAAATCCCTTTTATTCCTTTTTCGAAGACTGAGGATAGTGCACATAGGATTTCTTCCTCTGGACTAACTGTACTGTACCGTGCTTTACCAAACCATGGGATCAAGGATGTTTTTGCTGTTGGTTCTTGTGCTGCTTATTTTTACCGATCACAGTCAAGGTATTGAATACGTTATTGAATGAGACAATGTAATACGTTTTAAAAGGAAGTTTACATTCAGTGCATTTTCTATTGTGATTTTTTTTCCTCTCATTTTCCAAAGGAGTTCCTGAGACACATGAACAATCCTTGAATGTCAGTACTTTCACTGATGGTATGCTAAATTCATGTTTAGTAAAAAATATTTATGTGTTTGCATTAATTCATTTATCAAATGCTTGTTATACTCTATTTAAAAAAGAAAAGAAAAAAAGTGTGGTATATTTTGTGTTGTAGGCTCTGTCGTTGGAGAACCACTGACAACTGCATACCCAATCCACACCCCAGGACAGCACACACGGTGGTGTAACTGTAAAGGTAAAAACAGCAAACAGAGTAAATGTGTAAGCAAAGCCTCATAATTAGCATTCTACATTGTCCTGACCCATTTTGTTCTTCTGTCTTTGCGTATTTGGTCCATCTCAGAAAAGGGAAGAGAAATGGTAAATGCACTGTGTCTTTGCCCGCAGTCTGCCAGGCGCAATGGCAAGTATGCAAAATGTGAGTTTCATTTCAGTTTCTTGAGATTTTTTAAAATAATCAGGTAAAAAAAACACTCATAAGTGATGTAAAAATAGTGTATTATTCAGTATATTTTAAATGATTTTGCTTGGTAAAAACATAATTTGTATTTTTCTTCTTATCATTTACCTGCCGAACCACAAGTGAAAAAAATTTGCCAGATGGAAAAAAATAAGGACCTGAAGATTTGCAGGTGGTTTTCCAAACCGAAGAGCAGCAGGAATTTTGGTCCCAGCAACCCCATATGAACAACGCTTACAATTGCAACACAACACAACATAATAAGCACTCCTTCTATATCAACGTGTTTGTGATTATTATGCAATAATAGCTGTTATTACATATGTCTTATCATATTTTTTTTATACTTTTGTAATGTTTATTTGTAAAACAATTTCACCAGGGATAGTTTGCATGACTGCTTTCTGTATCAGCACTAAGACACTGTAGCCCCGTCAATAAACTTCAGACATAATTGATTGTGTTGATTTTTTTTATTGATTAATAAAATATACATTTCATTAATTAATTTACATTGGCTTACAGTTTTAACATTATCAACCATAACAGAAAATGCGGAATGTCTTAAAAGTGAGTATATGAAAGTATTTCAAGGGGATACACTTGCATTGTTTCCCCTTGTTTAACTATAAACGTGTAATGAAGTATTCTTTTAAGAAAACAATTCAAGGCAAATATAGGAAACACCACAATAATACAACTACCCTTGCTTATATTGATAACCTTTACCATAACAACAAAACACAAAACAGGGAAAAACAATAATAATGCACTTTGCCATTTCAGTAGTGTAAATGTTACTATTCTGTAGTGTACATTCATTAAAATAAATCTGATAAATCATCATCATAAATCATTTTACAGTAATATTGTTGACAAAGACTGTAGAGGGAGCAAGAGGCCTTTGGGTCTGACTGCATTTCTCAGAGTGGAGGACTCAGTTGAACAGCCCATTGACAGACAAAGCCAGCAGACCCATTAACATCAGACCGCCTTGGGATGGGATGTGCATGGGGCTGGAGTTAAGAGCTAAGAGGGAGAGAGGGACAGACATAATGAATAAAGAATGGTGTCTGTCTTTCTGAGGTTACATTTAACACAACATGGGAAATTATTTTATCTATGTTGATGGTGTTTAACTGTTGTAATCACTAGAATTATTATTATAATTTTTTTTTTCAAATGTTCCACTTTATAAAGCTGTCAATACATTTTTCCAAAACAAATTAAGCAACAACTAAAAAGTTTCAAATGATACCATCACAGTTTTGGATTGAGTTTGAATCACATTATGCTGCTCAGACAGAACCTATTGTTGGAGACACTGTAGTGAACACGTCAAAAAAACAAAATAAGGAGAGAAAAGTTAGGATCACTCACCTGTGAAGGCTTTAGTCTGGGACATTGTGATATTGGTCACCGGGTTCCTCGCCTTACATATGAAGTTCCCACTGGCTAACGCAGGGAAGGTGAGAACAGAGCCAGTACGGACAACCGGCGATGATGGACTGTTTATATACCAGCTGAAGTCACAATCTGGCTGAGATTCAGCTGAGCATGTCAGGGACACGGTGTAGCCAAGTTTAGCTGAATCTGGACCAGTGATTGTCACATTCAGAGGGCCATCTGCAAACACAGAGAGAGAGAGAGAGAGAGAGAGAGAGAGAGAGAGAGAGAGAGAGAGAGAGAGAGAGAGAGAGAGAGAGAGACAGTGGGTCAGAATAACGTACTGTACAATGAGGATGATTGTGTTGATTTGGCACAAACTGCTACATTTTAGTGTAATCTCTTAAAACGCATTTGTTCTGTGCAGCATATGGGGAGCTTTCCAGAACTCATTCTGGCCAAACTCAAGACTATTGCATAGCGATTCCTATTATAGCATTTGTTCAGTTTTGTCCTTTCGCTATTTTCATACTATGCTCAATTATCAATCACCGTTTTCGTAAAATTCACTTCAACAGGGCAGTAGCAGTTATTGAAAATGGGATGTTAACGTATTAACACCTGATAATTCACCCAAATGATAATACAAAACATTATTTTGTATGTTGTAAGAGAATTGATTTAAATTATGGAGGATAAAAATCCACTGTTCCCTACAGCACTCACAGTTCACCAGGAGCGTGTATGGGCCGCTTTCATGTGAACGAGCCTTATTTTTAGCCACACAGCGGTATGTCCCGTCATTGTAGATTGTCACTGGAGTGAAGTACAGCATATTGTTTTCCATGTGGTAGGACATGTTTGTGTTGCGTGCGGCAGAGTGGTTCATGTCGAGGCGCGTGTAGTTCTTCATCCAGTAGATGGAATCATAGGGCCCATCAACCTCACAGGTGAGAGTGAGGTTCTTGGTGTTTATTGGAACACTGTTCTTTCTGATTCTCAGTGACGTTATTGTTTCTGTGGAGTGGGCAGAAAACACAAAATAAATATTTGATCAGTTTTTGAGTCACATAATAAGCAACTGAAAAAGTCAAACCCATATCACGTTTTCTCACCAATAACTGTGAGCATCATGGAGTTGGTGCTGTTTTTGCCGGTGATCTTATTGTAGGCCATGCAGGTGTATTCTCCACTCATGTTTAAAGACAAATGGTAAGTTTTAAACACCGACGTATTGGCCACTTCGGAGCCGTTGAACCACCAACTGAAGTGACTGGCAGGCAGCGACTTGGCACTACAGTTGAAAACCACTTTAGATCCTGTCTCAACGTAGGCTGGCCCGTCAATTATGGGTGTTCCTGGTCCAACTGCAACATTAGAGGAGACAGTAGGCTCTCATCGTATTCATCTAAATAACTTGGTGAACATTATTCTATTAAACTGAAAAACAAATTATCAACTTGTCACACTTCAGAATGACATAAATATTCTAAATGTTACTCACACTTCACATGGAGCATGTGAGGGGGGCTGGTCGCATTCCCAAAAGCATTAAAAGCCATACACTGGTAGCTTCCACTGTCATTGCGTTCTAGTGGGTTGAATTTGATCGTCATGTTATTCATGTAGAAATGTGTTCTGTTGTCTTCATGCAGGTACTGATAATTTTTCATCCAGTACACATGCTCAGCATGTCCAGTCACATTGCATGTTAGCATATAAAGATGACCCTCGATGGCAGGATTCATTGGCGTTTCCACTTGTGCATTTGTTACAGGATCTGAAAAAGGGAAAGGAAAATGTTAGTTATGTATCTAGTGAGTCATCTCTCCTTTTTGACAGAGGTATTTTTTCTTTAAATAGAAACAAATAGTATAAATAGCTATCCAAGACTCACCAACGACAGTAAGCATAGTGTATGCGGTTCTGTTTTTGCCGGTGATGTTATTGTAGGCCATACAGGTGTATTCTCCACTCATGTTTTTAGACAAAGGGTCAGTTTCAAACACTGGCGTATTGGCCACTTTGGAGCCATTGAACCACCAGCTGAAGTGACTGGGAGGCAGCGACTTGGCACTACAGTTGAAGACCACTTTAGATCCTGTCTCAACGTAGGCTGGCCCGTCAATGATGGGTGTTCCTGGTCCAACTGCAACATTAGAGGAGACAGTAAGCTCTCATCGTATTCATCTAAATAACTTGGTGAACATTATTCTATTAAACTGTTAAACAAATGATCAACTTGTCACACTTCAGAATGACATAAATATTCTAAATGTTACTCACACTTCACATGGAGCATGTGAGGGGGGCTGGTCGCGTTCCCACAAGCATTAAAAGCCATACACTGGTAGCTTCCGCTGGCATTGCGTTCTAGTGGGTTGAATTTGATCGTCATGTTATTCATGTAGAACTGTGTTCTGTTGTCTTCATGCAGGTACTGATAATTTTTCATCCAGTACACATGCTCAGCATGTCCAGTCACATTGCATGTTAGCATATAAAGATGACCCTCGATGGCAGGATTCATTGGCGTTTCTACTTGTGCATTTGTTACAGGATCTGAAAAAGAGAAAGGCAAATGTTATTTATGTATCTTGTGAGCCATCTCTCCTTTTTGACAATTTTTTTTTTCTTTAGTTGGAAACATAAAAATAGCGATCCAAGACTCACCAACGACAGTAAGCATAGTGTATGTTGTGCTGTTTTTGCCGGTTTTGTTATTGTAGGCCACACAGGTGTACATTCCACTCATGTAAATGGTGAGAGGAGGTGAAACATACTCAGCCGTAGTGGCCACCATAGTACCATTGAAGTACCATTTGTAGGAGCTGAGAGGGTTTGACGATGCGTTGCAGCTGAATGTGACGTTGTCTCCCGTCTTTGCCACTTTTGGTCCCACGATAGTTGGCATCTTCGGTCCATCTAAAAACACAGAGGTTTTCTCAAAAAACATGTTCACACGGCAATCACGCCCTTCCTACCATTTTAGAACTGTGAATGAGCTGAAAAGTCCAACCCTGACACAAACAATAAAATGTTGTGTTCATTTACGTCATGAATAATTGTGTAGCAACATTGTTTTTTAGTTGTTTTTTTTTAACTTCAATATTAAAGTGTATGAGGGTGCCAAAACATTCCTTCCCACCAAAAAGGGATAAGGGCTCAGGGTAAACTGGATGCTGAGTACTCACAAAAAACATCAAGCATGAAGATTCCACTGTTATTCCTGCTGAGTGGGTTTGAAGCTTCACACGTATAGTTCCCATTGTCAGAGAACATGACAGGATCAAAGGTGAGGGTGACGTTATCCATCGAGAGGTTTCTTGTGTTGCCAGGATATAGCGGGGAGCCATTATAGAGCCACAAAATTGACTTTACACTTCCAGCTGTCTCACAGGTGAGCGTGAATGTGTGGTTAAGGATTGGCTGAGGTCCGCCAATTTTTATCGTTGCCATCGTCACTGGAACTGTGGAAAAATATAGAATAAAAAGGATAAACGCCATTACAGTAAGCACAGCAACTCCAATGAATTTTGGGGTTATTAGTTATTAGTTAATTGGTAGACAAAAAAAATTAAAAATTGAAAACAAGAAAATTTAAAGAGGACCTATTATGCTACTTTTCTGGTCTTAATTTCTTGTTTTACACTGCTATAGAGCAACCTGACACGAATCACATCACAAAAAACTATGTAGATTTTCGGGAAGCTCTTTCTCTTATTTTGGCGATCCAGCACATCCTGTCAACACTTGAGTGTGTGTGCTTCGGCTCCCTCCGCCTGTGCTTCGGCCATCTCCGCTCCCCTCCCCCCCCTCCTGCAAACCCCACTCCGTTGTGATTGGTTACCTTCCTTCCGGAACACTTTCAGTGGCGGGAAGCGCGAGCATGGACCTATAAGGGCGCGAGGCAGACGCGAACAGGGAAGTGACAGCCTTACCATACATGGAAACATCCGCGTGGAGACGTCACAAAGTTTTATGCGACGTCACAAATTATGAAAGGGTAGACCGCTTTGAAGACGTGACTTCTCGACTGGCTAGAATAGTGTTTAGTGCTCTGCACAGACACCCCAGACGGTCAGCAGGGAATATGTCGAAATGCATGTAAGTCATTATTTGATAATTTAGTATGGTTAAGCATGACTATGAATCATCATAACAACGTTTATAGGTCATAAAAGTCAGAAAGCATCATAGGTCCTCTTTAAGCAAAAGTTATTTTTAATAGTATTTTCTTTCTTAGATGAGAAAATTGAAAGCACTCAGCCAGGAGTTGTTTAGCGTAGGTAATCTTAGGTAATCTTAGGTACTCCGAGGAACTTTCAGTGTGTGTTCATTCTTGCAGCCCCTTTGGACAAAAGCGGTAGTGTTTTTACAAGCTGCAGTTCCTGGGTGAGCGTACCCATAACAAAGGAATTAAGAAAATCTATATAAAAATAGCATTCTTTGCACTGACTCGTTTGCTGTTACAGGTTATTTATGATCATCAGTGGAAAAAAATTAGACTGTTTTAGAAATATTTAAAAGTTCCTTATAGCACATTTAAGGTGGAACACAGCTTGCTGGCTATGTGCAAAGTTCAGAAAATCTATTAGTTGCTTTAGCAAAACTGTCAACATATTTCTATATAGTAAATTACCCAAAACAGTGAGCATCGTGTAGGCGGTGCTGTTTTTGCCCGTGACATCGTTGAAGGCCTTGCAGATGTACTTCCCGCTCATATTTGGGGTCAGATTTTCAATTTTCAACACTGAGGTGTTAGCCATCAGATGGTCGTTGAAGTACCAGCTGATGTGGCTAGGAGGATGGGAAGCGCTTGAGCAGTTTAGGATCACCTGTTCTCCTGCCAGAGCCATGGACGGCCCATCGATCACTGGCTCCATTGGGCCATCTTTAAATGTCAGACCATTCATTATTTATTTTTCAAGATTTTTGCTATTTGTGTATCTGCGGTACTTCAGGTGCACAATGTATCAATCCGCAGAGAAAAGAGAAAAAAAGAAAAACATTAAAAATACTTACAGTTTACTTCAACTGTGTAGGGGCTGCTGGTCATGTTGCTCACAGCATTGAAAGCCTTGCACTGATACTTTCCATTATCTGATAATTTGACTGGGTTGAGAATCAGAGTCTTGTTGGCCATCTCAAAGACTGTTGTATTGTCTGTGGAAATAGGTTTACCATTCCTCCACCACTGAATTTTGTCAACAGTTCCATTCACTTCACATTGCAGAGTGAACGACTCCTCAAGTATTGCTGGTCCCCCTGTAGAATACAGTCCAACTGCTGCCAGTGGCGCTAGAGGATGGTAAGGGAATTTAGTCATTTAAATGTTAGTGTGGGTTGAGTGAATATGGCATTTTCGACTGGAAAATTTTAGAAGAATGATACCACTCCGATATCCATCCATTAAATATAGGAAGCTAGAGAGGGCAGTCGGTTAGATTATTTTAGTTTTTGAAATAGGGGGGCACGGCTAGCCTTGCTCAACCTAAAGGTAACACATTTCACGAACCAGCACCTCTGAAGCTCACTAATTACCATATCGCATATCATTCATCTCAAAGGTTAACACTTAAGTGCAAAAATGAGTATCTTGGTGGTTTCTTTGGTGACGCAATGAGGTCAACAAGATTTCAGTAAGCCAATGTTCACAGCCAGAAAGAGTCTGGCACATAACCCAAAAAAACACATACTTCTTTGTTTTTACACTTCAGTATTTGCGTTAATTAAATACACAAGTTGTAACATGGTTATAATGGAACTTTGAAGGTGCTGGTAGGCTATTACCCATAGATAGTAAATGCTATTACCCTGTTTCCAGACTGAATGGTAAGTGGCTGCTCCAATTTCACATTGAATGGACGGGACATAATAGCAGTATCAATCTTCTAATCTAACTTTTGACAGGAAGCAATCATATTCGTAAGTTAAAAATCTTAGTTTAAAATATTACAAATCCAACCTTACCCACAATCGTGATTGTTGCACTTGCAGTGTTAAACCGCAACGTGACTGTGTTGTGAAATAAGCATTGATAATATCCTGACTTGTTCACTTCAACACTCTCTAGTTGAAGCTTTGGGCCACTGCTATTTAGGTCCACTCCATCCAACATCCACTGGATGCTCGCAGGAGGGCTGGACTTTGCTGAGCATGACAATGTGATGTTATATCCTGTTCTGTAGGTGTCCATCATGGGCATGGCCATCATCATTGTATCACTTGGACCATCTGATGAAGCAACCAGAATGAAATTGTTATTGGGCTTCATGTTGACATCCAGTAATCCAAATATCTAAAATATAGAGGAAAAACTCACAGCTGATGTTCAGGTTTACGGGGTTACTGATTCCTTGACTGACACCATTGGACACATTGCACATGAAAGGCCCCTCTTCATTGCGGGTCACATCGACTATGGTGAGAGTGGCGCCTTCATTGCTGAGCTGATACCTCTCGTTGGCTGCGACCACGGTGTTGTTCTTCAACCACACAAAATTGAGGGATGTGCCATTGGACACCGAGCACATGAGAACTACTGTGCTATTGAATTCCACCAGGTTGGTTGCGCTTGCCTTCAGAGTCACACCTGAAATAGGCACTGTGAAGAAGGAAAAAACAAGCCTTTAGACAAGTGTCATGAAGACTTTTGATTGCAGCCAACAAGCAATGTCATGTCTTCTCAAAGTTGTTTTTAGCCTTGATAGCGCAGATTACATTATTGGTCTATAAATCTGGTGGTTTGGCCACCATTTTGAGACTTCCAGACTGAAATATCTAAACAGATATTGATTGGGTCGCCAACAACCTTGATAAACATATTCATCCACTTAAGGGTAAGTTGTAATCACCTTTGATCCTTTTTTAGGAGGTGCCATCATCAGGTCAAAATCTTAATTTTATCAATATTCCATTTATAAAACAAATAAATACCTTCAATCTAATGACATTTACATAAGCCCCAGCTGTACATTATTTAATTTCCTAATAGAATATATTAGGATGCTATCACGCTAAACTAAAATGGAAAATAAATTATGACATTAGGATTTAGTTCAAAGCACCATTGTGCAGAGAGCTGCTAGATCTAAACTCAATCATGTTTTAGACTTTATTCCACGATAGATTGGGACTAATACATTTGCGTGAAAGTAGTGACAGTTATATATTACCAGCTGCATTATGATATAATAAGTGCTCATGCATGTCTGGTGATTAAATCAAGACAAATAACATTTGTACGGAATAAGTCTAAAAGAAAATACATATAGGGGAAGGTGGGGTGATTTGTGCAACTTTTTACTCAAAGTGATTTTAAAGTGAGGCCTTGACAGTTATGTCTCCAACTCAAATATGTACATATATTTCAGGATGTTGTGCATCCCTGGCAATAAAAACTTTGGATCTGGAATAAACTGTTTAAGAAATATAGCTTTCGGAAAAAAAGTTGTCTTGTCGGGTTGTCATTGTGTCACAATGACAAAGTCACCATCATCATCTTTCTGGCCATCTGAACTCTCATCAGTGGTGTCGTTAAGTGGAATTGAGATGTCACTCTCTCCTGAGCTACTGTAGACTATCACTTTCTTTTGGTGACCAGCGTATACAGCCATGCCACTGGCACAACTCTCAGAAATGTACTTTGCACTAGTTGCTCCGTGCTTGTGGAACCAACTGCCACCTGACAAATGTGATTCCCCCTACATTTCTGCCTTTAAATCAAGGCTCAAAACCCATATGTACACCCTGGTGTTTCCTCCCCATTAACCTCTGCACTACTTACTTACCTCTGCACTACTATCTGTGTTTATGTGGATGTATGGGCTTTACGTCTTTTATTTTGGTTATTGTTATTTTACCTTCATTGTTTACCTACTGAATGCACTATGTACAGCACTTTGGACAGTGCAAACTGTCATAAATGTGCTTTTATAAATACATTTTACTTACTTACTTACTTACTTATAACTCACCCAGGCCCTTGCGCACAAATCACCCCATCCCCAGAATTTTGGATAATAGGCATGATGCAGCAATTTAGGGTTGACATTGTGCTAACTATATAGACTCAAAGTGTAGCATACCAAAGCACTAAAACATGTGTCAAATGTTTTCAAACGTGTCTATAATTGTTCAGACACAATAATCAAAAAACCTTGATCATGGAAATTTTACTTTGAAAGGCAAAACACAGTTTTTTGAGCTTAAATGTGCTTATATCTTATTCCTTGTGTCTCCCTTCTTTACAGGATGAGTCAAATGGATGGCTCTTCTTAAATATGTGGTCACATTTCCAATTTCTTCCACGGTTTTCTAGAAACAAGGGGTTTTGCAACTTCCAAAATGCACAAATCACCCCACCTTCCCCTACTGTATATATATACTGTATATATATACATTTTTTTAGGGCTGTCAAGTGATTAAAAAAATAATCTAATTAATTACAGGCTCTGTGATTAATTAATCTAAATTAATCGCATACTTTTATGACACTTTTATACCTGTTTATAAACGGCTGTATAGCCTGCTACAGTTTGTATCTCTCTCTCTCTCTCTCTCGCTCTCCGTCTCTCGTAACTTCTTTCTCCACAACAGACAGCGCTGCACTGCCACAGATGCCTATGCCGATTCATTCACCATCGTCGTACTCATAGGCAAAAATATTGACACATACACACACACGGGGCGGGTGTCCATTTACGTGGGAGACGAGACAGCTAGCAAACAAAATTGAGACACATGGAGGAAGATTGAGAGATACTGTTTTGAACCTATACATTGTTGCACCCACTAAATCAATAATGCACAGACACTGCGGAGAATAATGTAAGATGTCTTCCTACCTTCATGCTTATTTGCCCGAAACATCCCATAAACCGTCCAAAGAGCCCTCGGCCCCGCACTTTCCCCTGCTTCTCTCTTTACTTTTCTCCCTTTTACCCGTGCAGGCTATGTAAGCAAGCTACAGGTGCAGCTGTGCACCACTTTTGCACCGGGTCAAAGGGCATTATAGAAGTGCGATTAATCTGCGTTAATTTTTCTGTGATTAATTAATCGAAATTAACGCGTTAATTTGACAGCCCTATATATTTTACATTATTTCCTGTCATAATTTTCTTTTCTTATGAATCTTGAGATTTGGAATAACCTGATTAGATCTGAAACCAATTTAGGACTCAAGCAGAGCTGACTATGCATGCTGCTGCCTAAGGCAAGGTGACCATAATAGCTACAGGATCTTTGTATTGCAAATCTGCAATGTATCTGCAATGGATATGCAACTATTATCTTCTTATTCCTGTGTTTTTTATGTCGGCAGGTTTTTGAATACAATCTTTTTTTTTTACGAATGTATGTTGATAGATTAGAGCACTTTTAATATACATTAAGTACATGATAACTAAGTGATCCTTACCTTGGACTGAAATATTTAAATGATCAGTAAAATCCACTGACTGTAATGTGTACAATCCAGAGTCTTCCAGCTGTAGTGATCTTATGGTCAATGATGAAATGTTTGAATTGAATGTAATCCTGGAAGTCCAAGGTTTAAATGTGATTGGACCTCCTGGGATGATCATAACAATTAAAGTACTGTCGAACAACCATACCCCTGTAGTAACAGGGATTTGGCTGGATAATGTGACGTTGCTTCCCACTATTATGGGGTTCTTTGAAGCAGAAATGGTCTGGCTGTATACAGGAGCTAGAAATAGAAAGGAAGAAACAAAGAATATTTAGTCCCTCTTAAATATAGTTCATCATCCGCACATAAATGGATTGGTCAAATACATAAAAATGTGTTCAAGTAGTGTTTTGTTAATCAACAAGATCTAGAAACTAAAAAGAATTCAAGGCACAATTAATTCAGCCTTACCTGTTGCGAAGGTTATCATGGCCAGGATAAGGACAAACATCACCGGAGACTCCATTTTATCCTTGGGTTTCTTTTTTATCGAAAACTTGTTAATGTAAAAGCTAAACAGACTTGACTCTGGCTGTGATACATACAAATCTGGCTATATTGTATGATCACAGCCGCCTTTTGACCTGCAAATATTTGCTTTGCAGCTGTTGCTAAATGCTTACCCCTAGTCTATCATCACTGGGCCAGCTCACAGTCCTGGCCACACCTTGTTTTGCCCTGGTCTCCTCTGGTACAGGCCAAGGAGTGTCCCTTTACTGTAAACCTCAGTCGTTCCACAACATTTAACCAACCAGAGGAGGGTATTGGAATATTGAGTGCACTGTATGAGTCACAAGATTGAAGACACATCATGAATGGTGTCACATGTGAATACTTTTTTCCCACAGTGCAGGTGGAAAAACTGCTTACGAAAAGAAACACTTTTTGAATATTAAATTTGAGGTTTAAGAAAGTAAATTAAACTTCAATTTAATATTTCTCACATTCAATCCACATCCATGCCAAAAAAGTGTGGTAACCAAACAACTAACAGCAAAACGCTCTGATGCAACCATTTCGCTGTTACTTATTTGGTCAGGAGTGGCGCCTTGATGGCAACAGCAGGATTTAAAAGAAGACAACAGACCTTTGCCAAATGCCTCTCTTTCTCTTTCTCTGTTTACTGTAAGCAAAGACCAGGACAGGTTGAATATCCTATTTGTTCTTCAAAAAAAGAGATAAACAAAGTTTTTTCTTCATATTATATAACATTGGCATCGAACCTTAAGATATGCCAAATAGCTTTTGACAATATTTCAAATGTGTCTTGTCAATTGTCGGTAGTCTTTTCCCCCATTTCAATGGGCAGTAATATATTTTTTTTTGTTTTTTTTAATACTGATACAGTTATATAATTTTAACACACATGTATCATATAATCATCTACTCAATATATTCTGTTGTTGGTTCATATATGTGTTTGATAGGATTTGTTTTTCTTTGAGCAGGCACAGGATAAGATTAAATAACACAGACTGCATGTTGAACCTTCAGCCACACAGGAAGAGTAAGTCACATGAGCATTCTCTGAGTCTGTACTATAACCTCATCATACAGACCCCATTTATTGTCATGGAACAATGCATCTGATTAACCAAGCTGTGGATCTTGTTTATCCTTGATTGTGAGACCTCTGTCTTCTTAATATCATCATCTTGTCTGACCTACTGTATATACAGGTGCCTCTAAAAACATTGAGAATATCATTGAAAAGTTCATTAAAAAAATGGAAACTTTCATATATTATAGATTAAATAAACAAAGTGAAATATGTCAGTTGCTTGATTTGTTTTAATTTGGATGATTATGGTGTAGGCCTACAGTTCATGGAATAAAAAATCCAGTATCTTAAAATACATGAATATTACATAAAACCAATAAAAGGGACTTATTAATACAGAGATGTCGACCATGTGAAATGTGTGTTTATTCTAGATTCATTTCAATGTATGTGTTATGATTCAGGAACACAATAAAGCTTGTCTTTATTAATTCAACTATGGAAATGTTTTACTTTTCATTGATATTCAATTTTTTTTTTTAGATGTACCATAAATTGTGTGCTGCAACATATCTTTATTTCAGACCCTCTGCACAATCCCATGGTGTGTAGTGGTTCAGTCTCACAGCTGTGACAGATCTCTGGTGTACTGCTTTAAGATAGATTTCTGATGGGTATTGTTTGGTATTTCACACTTTATCTTACTTAAACAAGCAGCTGTTGCACCATGGAGAACACCTACATACTGTTGCTATCAAAGAGCTTTATAACTGTGCAAATAAACGTTTGTGTTTGAGATATGTGGTTTGGTTGAGCAAAAAATGCCTGCTCCCTTCAAGTACCCCATCAGTCAGAATTCATTAGTTGATTAGTTGACACATACAGTGTACCTGTAATGTTTATGAAATGTGTGTGTATAAAGTAGGCCTATTATACTGTATATTTTATGATACTTTTTACTTTTGTTTAATTTAATTGGTAAATGACAATACTAATACACATTTCAAGACAAGTAGAAATAGTTTCAAATGCTTTATTGGTCATTGCATAAAGGTTGAATGTATACAGTTTATTTCACTGCAGCAGAGTCATCAATGGACTGAAGGAACCCCAAACAGCTGTAAAAGAGAGGCAGTAATTCAAGGTTTTAGTCATGTCAGTAATATTACTGTATGCATAATGCAAATTGTTACTTTTCTTTCAAACAATACCATTGTGGTCAAAAATGTTTCTCCATTTTATTCTTTCTCCTCATGCTACTGAAGTTTTACTGATTGGCAGTGTAATTCATTACACTCTATATTCCTTTCCCCTCTAAATGTATGTAACAAACTGGCTGTTTTTTATTAGGAGATAATGTTTAGAACAGGGTTGACAATATTGTTATTAATATTAATAAATAATTCAAATTAATTGGTCAATTCTGGCTTTCCAAATTACATTTTTTTGCCTTTTTATTCATTGGTCATAAATGGAATATCGTTTGTTTCAGGACTTGTGGTCGGACAAACAAACACTATTTACTGATTAAACAACACAGTAACAGCAATCAATAATACAAATAATAGTGTCTGTTACATCAGATTCATTTATGTCAGTTATGTCTTATCAGGAAGCAGATTTGACCTTATATCTGCTCCCTGCTACACATTTAACTCATCATTCAAGATATGAACTGATCTTAATTCTTGTAGAAATGTCACAGTTTTTACAGGGATGTCTCTTTTTCTTTTCTGAGAGAATCATGTCGAGGGAACTCTTCAAGCCACATATTTGAAAATTTATTTTTTTAGTTTTGAGTGACAAAAAGTACCATTTATTTCAGAGTACTTAATCTACAACTTGCCTGGCAATGGAAAGAGGAATCCAAACAATAATATCAGAGACAGGAGCCACACATTGACCGCAGGCTGTCCAGATCCTGACAACAACTCTGTGGAGGGAAGCAAAAGTAAGGATGCAGTTGAGAACAGATGGAGATCTATTGAAATTGACTATGCTTAAAATAAATACATAAACTTACTTGCTATGGTGATGTGTGTGGTGATATTGCTGTTAATGTAGGTGTGATTATTGAAGGCTAGACATGAATACGGTCCACTTCGGTCCTCGCTGACACCGAACAGCGTCAACAGTGGACCTGTAGAGTTTGCAGGCTCTCCTTTGAAGGCCCACTGAAGCCGAGCTGGAGGATAGGACTGTGCGGAACATAGCATGCTCAGATTGGATCCAATTGAAAAACGAGTCGAGTTCTGTCCATTCACTGTTAGGACCATGTCATCTGGGCCATCTGAGACAGAGGAGAAGCACATAGCATGTTAGAGCTCTGCTGGGCGATTAGACAGGCGGCAATTATGACAAGTAAAAATAACGCTGTTTCTTACTCACAGCTGATAGTAACGTTAACTGCATCACTGGTGCCATTACTGACAGAATTTGACACGGAGCACCTGAAAGGTCCCTGGTCATAGCGGGTCACATTGACTATTGTGAGAGTGGAGTTTACATCAGTGAGCTGAACTCTGTCACTGGCTGTAACCTCAGAGCTGCCGTTCAGCCAGAGGAAAGAGAGAGAGGATCCAGAGGAGACAGAGCAGGACAGACAGACAGAGCTGTTGAACTCCACTAGGTTGGTTTGATCCGCCCTCAGGGTCACATTCAAAACGGGCTCTGTGGAAGTCAAGTGGATGAGACATGGATCAAGATGTATTAGTTACTGTACACCATGATGCTTTTGTGGTTGGTAATCAACAACAGTATCCATGGAAAAACAATGTATGTTAACGTTAAAGAAGCATACATTCTGTGGCCACTTCATTAGGTACTGCTTTACAATCTAATGCAATCCACTACAACAGCCCCGCAACATTTATTAGAAGGTGCAAGGAATGACAATTTCATAATGAATTTTATTCTGAAGTAAGTTTATTCAAAAGTAAGTAGTCCTTAAGAAGTTATAAATGAACCGACAGTAGCAACCAAAATAATGTTTTAAGTCCTGTGTAGTAAATATGAGTAAGTGAATTATTCAATACATTTTTGGGATTTTATTTTTCTTCCAAATACAAAGGTTTTTTCTAAAGGATATATTAAGAATTAGTTTAACCATCAATACATTTATTTCTTACATCTTATAAACCTTTAAAAATAATGTATAAGAGGTATACTTATCTTTTACTCCATCTAGTGTTATGTAATTGATTACATCTAAATGTAGGTTACATTAATCATGGGCAAAACAAGATATGTTCTTATACATTATATACATTTACAGACAAATCTAACTCTCATATATTTTGTTTTATATGCAGAATCAGAAATGTGTTACAGAAATAGGTGCTGTGGAACTGAAGGAACAAGTCAAGTGTAAAAGGGCAAGTTAAAGGTGAGTGTAGACAGACAAAGACACAGAAGGAAACTATCCAGAGGACGAGGTCATATGAGAAAAAGGTCATGCAACAAAACCAAAACACACGCAGGCCCTCACAGCAAGCACTGAGCTGCAGTATATCAACAGTTTGCTGGTTCCTGAGGCAGAAACATGGCATTCCCCTTCTTAACAGTGTTTACGGAAACTCTTCATTATTATTTTTCATAAGAACAGGTTCCACTTCCAGTAAAAAGGATAGTGTAAACAGTTCATCAGCATTTTTTTCTCAGCCCCTACCCCTATGTATCTCATACAGTATCTAGCTGGTTTTTCTTTTATTTCAAGTGTTGCGAGTTGTAGAAGACTCTGTAATGACACTTTTCACAGTGGGGTTCAAATGACTGAGACCACGTTGAAAATCTCTAATATTTTCAAAAAATCTGTAAATAATAAGAAAGTTTAAGAAACAAATGTTATGAAATGGATAAGGAGACAAACAGGAGATAATCATACAGACAAAGAAACGTTGTGTGGGAAAATGAACGTCTTGCCTTCTCTGGAGTTGGAAACCTGCCCAAATTTCAAAGTGTTTGTTGCTGTCAAAAAAAGTCTCGCCTTAAATGACATATGGGCAGTTTACTGTGGGCTACTGTGTAAAATCAAATTGTTATGAGAGGCTACATAGAGTTTCTTACAAATGAACTGTTGAAATCAATTCCTCCATATCAGCCTTTTGTTTAGTCTCACCCAAAACACTGATGGAAGCGTTTGCCTTGAGCTGGGGGTCACTGCCCTGCACCACGTACACTCCTGTGTCAGCCACCTTGACGGAGCTCAGAGTCAGGACTCCGGTGAGGACGTTGACAGACGCCCTGCCGGTGTGACTGGAGAAGACTGCCTGCTGGCCCCCTGTCCAGGTGAGGATGAGAGTCTGTCCCACTGCCCAACTCCCACTCTTCAGAGCCGTCGGAGGAGACAGAGACAGCGTCACTGTATCCCCGACAACAGCAGGGTTGATGGAGGGCCGGACCTCCACAGCACCACATGGCAGAATACCTGTGGAAGACAACACAACGTTTGTTATTTACTGTAACATGAATGACACAAAACCCCCTCACTCCTGCACTATTTCTGGTAAACGTTCATCAGATCTACAAGGTGCTACCGTGTAGTAGAGCCAGCATTACAATAGCCAAGGTTCCTTCACTCTTCACTCTCTCCATTTTGTATGGGTGATATGAGGATGCCCTCACTATTTCTCCTCTAATATACTTGCACACATATCCAGCCCCCTACCCATAAATACCGACAGTAGCAACCCCCCAGTTCTTATCACCGGGTGTTTCTGAATATTTGGTGTTCACTCTTGTCAAACTTACAAAAGGATCATTATATTTTCCGTTTGCCATCTTGGGTGAAGTTCTGTTAATAGCCAATGAGTAAAATGACTAATTATGACGGAAGGTATGTGAGGCAGAGGCAGGATTGGGGTGTGTGTGTGTGTGTGTGTGTGTGTGTGTGTGTGTGTGTGTGTGTGTGTGTGTGTGTGTGTGTGTGTGTGTGTGTGTGTGTGTGTGTGTGTGTGTGTGTGTGTGTGTGTGTGTGTGTGTGTGTGTGTGTGTGTGTGTGTGTGTGTGTGTGTGTGTGTGTGTGTGTGTGTGTGTGTGTGTGTGTGTGTGCATGCGTATATGCACTATGAGACCGAGAGTAAGATATGCTGTATCTCCACCCAGCATATTGTTATGTATTCTCACAATTCAGATAGTGACCAACTCATTTGTTTCCGACTCCAAAATTTGTCTTTTGTTTTTCCAAAATTACATTATTTTTGAGCAGGCATTGTAGCCTACACATCCTAATACTGCTCTGTAAACACCTGTGTCATTGTTTGAACTGTGGTGGTCAAAGTTCAATATCCGAGCACACCTGGGTTATGCACCTGACACAAAGACCACTGTGTTATTTTTAGAGCACAAAGGTGGGTACGAGTTACAGCATTAAAGTAGAGTCCCATCAAATATATATACCAGTGTTACATAATATACATGTTTTTAATCTTTCGCTGCTTCAGCACAGCTGATTCAAATCATCAACTCATTATAAACCACCCGATAACAAGCTGGTCCTTTCAATCAGCTAGGTTGGAGAGCTCAAAATATGCAGGGCAAGATGTACTCCAGGAGAGGATTGAGAAACATTGTTCCAGACTTAAAATTCTGCTTCTAATTATCCAATTGAATGGTTTGTTATCAGGCCTCATTGTACACCTTTACTGATTAGTAGAATTTATTCTAATATTTCTAATTATTAATTATTATAATTTAATTTGAGTGGATCCTCAAAAGTAAAATATACTTCAGATTTGAAAGTAAAAGTACTTTGGAAAGATATGTATTATATTACTGGCTTATTAGTGGTGTGTTACCCATAAACATTACTTAAAGGATGGTAATGGTAGGGCTAATTTGAACAACTGTATTCAATTTAAGTGTTTTGTTTTCATAATCTCAATCTGAAAAGTAACTTTAGCTGTCAAAAAAAAAGAAAAGTGGAGTAAAAATTCCCATATTTCCCTCAGAAATTAAATAAAGTATGAGTACCCGAAAATTGACTCAATGTTTAGGCCACACATCCAAATGAATATTGTTTGAATAATGCCTCTGTGAAATTCAAAACCTGAGGTGGTGTCCTACATTAAAAGCCTCACATTAGTGTGTGAGGTACTTTTTGCACAAGAGTGTGTAGCCCATTGTTGGTAGAACAAGTCTCAGTACGAGCTGCTAATTTGTTTTTGTCAGTTTTAGCTGGTGTGTCAGTTCAGATTCCGAAATTGTATTAGATGAAGTAGTTTTGTAATCATCACCATTATTGTATGTGCACTAATAAAAACTTGACTCGGATGATTTAGTTTTGAATACATGTGATATGCAAAATAATGTTGCAAATGTATATTCAAATATATTGTGTAAGGCTTTATTAGAGACCTGGCATACAGTATGGGAACCAAACTACTTCTTATCATCACCATCATCATATAAACCAATCCCATCCATCTAGCTTGATAAAGGGAAAAAGGCAAGAATGTGTGATGCCCTCAGGTTGGACCCTTCATTGTAATCCAACACTCTGACGAGAGGAAACATCCTGAACACCCTGCTGTGGTTTGCAATGAACATGATGACACTCACCTCAATAAGGGCCAGAGTTTCTCCTGACAACACCTTGTTATTGTTAAGAGTTTCAACTACCTTTACAGTTTTATGGATGCCTTGACGGCATGACGAAGCAAAATCTACATTTGTTAGTGATTACTGCTTTCAGGTCAAAATATGGGGAATTATTCAAAACTGTCATCTTACCCTTGTAGTTATACTTTGAATGAAATTGAACACATTATTTATTTTTCTATATTTATTTTGCATTGAGATGGAGTGATTTTGTCAATTAGGATCATAAGTTATGATTAATTGATTATTGTGTTTGTTTGATGTTACCCAATCATTTTGAGTCTTGTATCCAGGACCCCCCTTTATTCTGAACCAAAATATTCACTAGAACTCACTACTTTCTTCTTGAAAACCTAAAAATAGTATGAGTTTTTTTCTCCCTCGTAACCCCTATGTGCAACATCAAAAGGTCAACCACACAAGTGTTCTATCGCTATGTATCAGTGAGCAAGCTAACCTAGTCATTGTGAAATTGACTTCTCAGCAATGCCAGGACATGTACATAAATGGTGGTACCAGAAAAGAAGACAAAATAAAATGAAGGAACTGGGAAAGGCTTTAGACCTCAATAGCAATGTTTTATTCATTTATTTCAGTCAGCGAAAGCTATGAACTGCTGCTGGTACAGACTACCTGTAGTAAAATTCTAGATACATTGTTTTTTTAGTAATATACCTTATTTTCTTATATGAAATCAAATAAAGCTCATTCAGTTTGGCAGTGTCAGTACTAATGACAGTTCATGGGCAGAATACATTGAACCACTAATAGAGACTATAATTAAGTTTGTACTACCTCAAAAACAACAACATGATAAACTATACTATAGTATGTGGAAATCTGAATGAATCCCGAACGTATAATACTTTTTTTTATAATTTTTTTTCGATATTTCTCTAGTTTAGCCTCCCCTTTCCAAATAAACTGTCATAAAAGAAATAGGTGAGATGACTAGAAAAGGGACCGGAGAACATAAAAGATGGATGTTAAAACAACACCGGAGACCTCTGTCTCCCTCTTCTGTTTGCTTTTGGTGGATTTTTCTTATCTGTGTTCTTTGTCCAGGGGCCTATCCGAAAAGTCCAATCTCCTTACCTATAAGCCTCCTTTCCTATGCCTTAACCCCTAAACGTCATCGGGGTTAAGGAGAGATGAAAGGTGCTTCCTATCGAACATAGGAAAGGACAGCGTTGTTTCAAATGAATTCGACTCCACCTTTCCTAACCGACGTCATTGCGCGACGGCGAGTATTGCTGACGTGAGTCGCGTGAAACTACACTATTCTCCGAAAATTGACTTCAACAAGCGCTCGTTTGATCCATGCGTTCTTTTCATATTGATTGTAATCAGGTTGTCGCCAACAGAGTGAGAATCACTCCCATATATCCCAATTCACATGTGGAATAAAAAGAGGCTACACTTAGCCTATGTTGATGTTGAAATTAACTGCCCCCAGTAACTTCATTAAATGTGAAGTTGGTATTTTATTTTCTTATGGTGTAAATTATGTGCTACGAAAATAACTAAATTATGATGTTGGTCTTTTATGAGTTCTTTATTATCTTAATGGGGGGGGGGGGGGGTATTTTGTTTTAGCTGAGTTAAATCTTCCTCTCTTCTCCTCTCCTCTCTTCTGTTTTGCCTCTCGTTCGTATTCGTGTAGAGTCGGTAAACTCCGGCGGTGGCTTGTTGCTTTAAATATTGCCGCCGTAAAGGATTATGGGATACCACTATCTACGTTCCTTTAGCAAAGGTTGGTCAGGAGTAACCTATGCTAAAGGAGGGTTAAAGGATGAATCGAGGCTCCTTTCCTATGCATTTTGGTTATTCGGATTCACCTATCTGCCGAGCACTTCCGGGTCATCTCGATAGGAAAGGAAATTTCCTATGCAAAAAAGAGTTTTCGGATAGGCCCCAGGTTCAGCACGGTGTTAGAGACACTGGTGTGTTAATAAAAACACATTGGTTTAAATGAGTCAGTTATTTTTGTAGACACAAGTCAACTTCACAGGAATCTCTTTTCAGCACCTGGGGCCTATCCGAAAACTCTTTTTTGCATAGGAAATTTCCTTTCCTATCGAGATGACCCGGAAGTGCTCGGCAGATAGGTGAATCCGAATAACCAAAATGCATAGGAAAGGAGCCTCGATTCATCCTTTAACCCTCCTTTAGCATAGGTTACTCCTGACCAACCTTTGCTAAAGGAACGTAGATAGTGGTATCCCATAATCCTTTACGGCGGCAATATTTAAAGCAACAAGCCACCGCCGGAGTTTACCGACTCTACACGAATACGAACGAGAGGCAAAACAGAAGAGAGGAGAGGAGAAGAGAGGAAGATTTAACTCAGCTAAAACAAAATACCCCCCCCCCCCCCCCATTAAGATAATAAAGAACTCATAAAAGACCAACATCATAATTTAGTTATTTTCGTAGCACATCATTTACACCATAAGAAAATAAAATACCAACTTCACATTTAATGAAGTTACTGGGGGCAGTTAATTTCAACATCAACATAGGCTAAGTGTAGCCTCTTTTATTCCACATGTGAATTGGGATATATGGGAGTGATTCTCACTCTGTTGGCGACAACCTGATTACAATCAATATGAAAAGAACGCATGGATCAAACGAGCGCTTGTTGAAGTAAATTTTCGGAGAATAGTGTAGTTTCACGCGACTCACGTCAGCAATACTCGCCGTCGCGCAATGACGTCGGTTAGGAAAGGTGGAGTCGAATTCATTTGAAACAACGCTGTCCTTTCCTATGTTCGATAGGAAGCACCTTTCATCTCTCCTTAACCCCGATGACGTTTAGGGGTTAAGGCATAGGAAAGGAGGCTTATAGGTAAGGAGATTGGACTTTTCGGATAGGCCCCAGGAGAGACTCAGTAACCCAGACGGGTCAAAGGTCAACCTTGAGTCAAACAATGTCTCACAATAAAGAATCCATTTTCTGTGAAGGAGTGGAGGAGGAAGCAAGATTAGGGTCAGTTAGGAATGAACGTCACCATCACAGACATTAAACATACATTGGTTTATGTTTTCATAATACAGAGTCGCAGTCAGAAAATTAGCAATCACGGCTTTCATAAAAATAGACATTTACTGTATGTGTATAAAATGGCTTTATAATTGTTTACAGTCTAATTTCACTATACTTAACATAGTGCTCCTCTTTTTGTGTCATTTGGTGGTTGGATTATCTCATTGTCATCATTAAAAAAAAAGTGACGCTGCTCTGCTAATCCAAGACAGATGGATATATTGGCTGTCATGGGAAATACTATCATTCTTAATTTTATTTTTTCCTCAATGATAGAAATCTACATTTCCGTTTTAGACTGCTGATACGCATGTGAAGAAATTGGCCCGTGGAGCTTGTTACATTTAACATTAGGTATTGGCTTTGTTTATTTACAATGTCAAGACATTTAATTAAATATCGCTGGTGTACATAAGCCAGATAGTTTACTGTACTAAAATAGTTCTCGTCTGTAATAATTAGTTTTTTCTTCCTGGTGCCCCTGTGAGAGGTGACAGATAAATGATCGATCAAACGTAAAATCATCAGGAAATGATAAAAACATCCCGATGGAGAATTCTATGGTGTGATTTTGCTTTAAACTGCACAGAGTCGCGTTAAGGCAGTGACACTCTTTCTTCAGTCGGAGCTGCAGCGTAGTAGCCTGGAAATCCAGACCCTAATATCTTCAACGATATAGGGTCTGGCCACGATCAATAGTAATTTCCAACTCAAGGGGCGGCTCCCATAGACATAATAAAGAGATGCGTCCCCTAGTGGCAAATATCGTAACTGCGCTATTGGGAAGGTATGAGGTTTCCTCCAGTCGTCTGTTGAACCACAAGTCAACATGATTATATCTGTTTGATTGAAACTTTTTGGTCACATTTATTAAGGATGGTTTACAAATGCTAAGCTAATATATTTACATTGCAACTTGTTCATGTTAAGTTGTTAGTAGGCCTATTCGTTTCGACAGTGTTATCATTAGTTGTGTAATGAAAGTCTCTAAAGGAAAGCATATACCATTATTCCAGGATTATTATCTACTATTTCAATACTTTTACTGTTATTTGTGGATTAGGTTAATGATAATCCACGTACCATAGTAACCTAATTTAAAGCATATCCCTGGTAATATGCCAGTTTATCATCTTGTTCTTATTTGTATTTTTCACATTTTCTCTTGTAATTTGTTATTCTGCAAACACATCCGTTTACAAGGGTTCTTGCTCTGGCAGGATTAACAATAGCTGCAACTGTGCTTTCTGGTCAAGCTCGAAATATATACCAATTTGTTGCTACCATTGACTAGCCTACATCGACATGTAAAGTCCTCTGAAAAAGAAAAATGGAAACACATATCAGTTCAAGAAAAGAAAATGCTGTGGTAGCTTTTGAACATTTTGAAAAGGGTATTTTTAAAAAAAAAAGCTGTTGGTATATTGAGAGGCATGTGGCCTATTGAAACACCATATGGCACTACTCACAAAATATTTTTGTCATTACTTGTAGTTAACTCATAGGGAAATGGCCTGAATTACAGACAAAAGGGCGTTGATATAATATTTTATTTTGATACTTTTTGATAGGTCACTCATCCTCTTCCCGGATATCAAAAACTGAAACCAGTCGTGTAACAATGTCTGTGTTTTAACAGGTGGGGTTTTTCTTAAGAAAGGCTTCCTGTTTCCTAGAAAGAAAAAATATTAAGACTAAACTTTGATTAAGACATAAACAAAAAAGTAGCAAAAAGTTCAAATGACTTCATATTATGGCCTTCGTTCATTCACACCCTCCCTGTCTTTGCATTTATTCAAATAGATTATATTGCTGTGATGTTACGTTGGCACAGCAATGCAACACTTCCAAGACTGAACTTTGAATTTATTCCTGCAATAAAAATGCAGTCTCCTGTCTAGAAATAGATATCATTTGCATCATCTTTGCCCGAAACTCCCTCCCCCCGTCTTCACTTATTGCATTTCCTTTTAAATTCCTGCTATTGACAAGTAACAAAGCATAGACTGAACCATCACCAGTCTGCATTGGACTTATAATGACATTTTCTAATAAAAAGAAGAGTTGTTCTTAAAGGTGTTATCAGTATTCTTTAAAACTATTTGAATGCACACAGTAATTGTCCATGACCAACAACTTATATGGACCATTTTCCTGTAGTAGGAAACAGATGTATGTACATGCACTTGCACTGAACTTCTCCTTGCTTTTATGGTTCTCCCTATTGACCATTGTGACCGTATGTAAATAAATACACATACAATGTCTGCAAATGCACAAACGTCACTAAAGAAGTGTATTCTCAACTAATTCCAGTTAATGAAAAAATGTTTTATTGAATGAGCAATGAAACTAATACAAATGCATTAAAGCAAACCTGAGTTACATTTACTGAATTCTGTCTTCAGTCAAAACAGTCAAACATTAATCAGACATTCATTTGTGTAGCATGCGATAGTTGAAAAGAAAAACACCTACAGTATCTCACAAAAGTGAGTACACCCCTCACATTTCTTCACATTTTTCTTTATATCTTTCCATGGGACAACATTGAAGAAATGACACTTTGATACAATGTAAAGTAGTCAGTGTACAGCTTGTATAACAGTGTAAATTTACTGTCCCCTCAAAATAACTCGACACACAGCCATTAATGTCTAAACTGCTGGCAACAAAAGTGAGTACACCCCTTAGAAAAAATTTACAAATCGGGCCCAAAGTGTAAATATTTTGTGTGGCCACCATTATTTTCTATCACTGCCTTAACCCTCTTGGGCATGTAGTTCACTAGAGCTTCACAGGTTGCAACTGGAACCCTCTTCCACCCATTTATGACAGCATCACAGAGCTGGTGGGTATTAAAGACCTTGCGCTCCTCCAACTTCTGTTTGAGGATGCCCCAAAGATGCTCAATAGGATTTAGGTCTGGAGACATGCTTGGCCAGGCCATAACCTTTACCCTCAGCTTTTTTAGCAAGCCACTGGTCGTCTTGGAGGTGTGTTTGGGGTCGTTATCATGTTGCAATACCACCCTGCGGCCCAGTTTACGAAGGTTGAGTGCACGTGGTCAGCGTCGTACACAGAGGTTGGCTTTGGAAAATAGACGTATGAGTGCTGCCAGCATTGCTGAAGGGCTTGAAGGGGTGGGGGTCAACCTGTCAGTGCTCAGACCATACGCCGCACTCTGCATCATACTGGTCTGCATGGCTGTCATCCCAGAAGGAAGCCTATTCTAAAGATGATGCACAAGAAACCCCACAAAAAGTTTGCTGAAGACAAACAGACTACGGACATGGATTACTGCAACCATGTCCTGTGGTCTGATGAGACCAAAATACATTTATTTGGTTCAGATGGTGTTAAGAGTGTGGAGCGGCAACCAGGTGAGGAGTACAAAGACAAGTGTGTCTTGCCTAGAGTCAAGCATGGTGGTTGGAGTGTCATGGTCTGGGGCTGCATGAGTGCTGCCAGCACTGGGGATCTACAGTTCATTGAATTCTAACATGTACTGTGACATACTGAAGCAGAGCATGATCCCCTCCCTTCATAAACTGGGCCGCAGGGCAGTACTGCAACATGATAACGACCCCAAACACACCTCCGAATGACCACTGGCTTGCTAAAGAAGCTGAGGGTAAAGGTTATGGACTGGCCAAGCATGTCTCCAGTCTTAAACCCTATTGAGCATCTTTTGGGCATCCTCAAACGGGAGATGGAGGAGCGCAAGGACTCTAATATGCACCAGCTCCTTGATGTCGTCATGAATGGGTAGAAGAGGGTTCCAGTTGCAACCTGTGAAGCTCTAGTGAACTGCATGCCCAAGAGGGTTAAGGCAGTGATAGAAAATAATGATGGCAAAACAAAATATTGACACTTTGGGCCCAATTTGGAAATTTTTTCTTAGGGGTGTACTCACTTTTGTTGCCAACACTTTAGACATTAATGGCTGTGTGTCGAGTTATTTTGAGGGGACAGTAACTTTACACTGTTATACAAGCTGTACACTGACTACTTTACATTGTATCAAAGTGTCATTTATTCAGTGTTGTCGCATGGAAAGATATAATGAAATATTTGAAGAAATGTTAGGGGTGTACTCACTTTTGTGAGATACTGTATGTTCAGGTTGAGTGATTTCACAAAGGTTGGACGGAAGTTAATGGAAAACAAACCATCACTGTGTTCTAAATAGTTTTTATGTTTATAATATAAATGTAGATAATTGATTAATGTTTTTGATGATTTATGTTTATGGTGTAATCGCTGAATTTTCACTTTAATTGATCAATTAAGATAAGATTTTTAAGATATAAATTAAGTGTTGCTTTTCATCATCAACCATGCATTTAATCCATTCATTTATATTATAAATAACTTAACATATGACATCAATTATACATTTAAAATCCCATTACAATAAAAAATAGAGTAAATTAATGGAATTTTAAAATAAAATAAAGGGATTCAGGCTCATAGGGATTAAGGCTTGACAAAGTTACAATTCTTACAACAATACTTCCTCAACTGTGTAAATGATTTATAGGAAGTTTGATCTTAACTATAATGAGTAACTAACGGGGGGAGGGGAAACCTTGCCAACATTCATTAGTTCCTCTTCATTGTATTCATCTTGTGTCTTTTGAAGCAATCATTGTTATAAAAAGAGAGAACAAGTAAAATACAACTTGTGTATACAGTCTGTTTCAATAAAATGTGCAGAATACAAGTGTTTCTTGATTTGTGTGCTTCCATTTTGTTCCCAGTAAAGTACTGCATTGGTGTGCAACATCCCTAACAAATAAGATTGCCATTGATCTGGCTAGGTGGATGTGAAGCCTTGCTGAAGACAAATCACTTTCTTTCTGATGAAGACAATTGCCAGGGAAAACTGTCAAAATGTTGTGTTGAAAACGGTCCTGAAATCAGTTGAACACTAATTGCTTCACTCAAAGACACAGTAAGTGTGGTGAACATACTGTAGTCGAGCATTTTTCAGGTCAAGAGCCAACATCTGTTTGTGCCCCCCACATATTAACATGCATTTTATACTTCTGATCCTGAACAAAAAGGCCTGTTATATACTGTATCGCATTGTGCACCACATGTGATTTAAAAAAATATATATTTTAATCATAGCTTTGTTTGACATAAATAAACATATCCTGATTTAGTTATCACTTCAGAAAACCATTAGTTAAAAAAAAGAAAAAAAAAGAACCCTTTTCCCCAGGTGCGAATATTTCCTAATTGGATTCGCAGAGGTGCAACTTTGGAAACAGGTTTTTTTGTTATATAGTCCAGCATACAAAGTTCTTTTTGTGATCATATTGTGTGGCCAAATGTGACCAAGTTGTGTATCTCTTTTGAAATTTTAGCTGTTCCTTTGAACATGTTCTGAAAAATACCACTAAAAAATGACATATAGTTAAATAACCAATATTTTGTAAGATGTAAAATGTATGTTAAAATTAATCCATAACTGGAATCTCAGCTGAAATTACAAAACATTAATGTAGATTGAAATATGACACCACACCAGTGTCAAACATTAGGCGAAAGCAAACAACTGCTTCACATGAAGGGAATTTCCACTATGATATATAAATAAAAAATGATATGTGCACTTTGCAGTTTCGGACAGAACATTTACAAACAAAAGGATAGGAAAGTTATTATAAGCAAACTAATGGTGCAGCATTGCAGTGCCTTCTGACCTCAGTCATGCCAAAACTTGTCATGAACTGATTGATTATTAACCAATGCTAAAGTGCTTTGACTAATAAAACTCAGGCCCAAATGAGTCCTCTATGAAAGAATTGAGAGGGGAGTGCAGGTTTCTCCAGCTACTTCTGGATGTATGTCTAGGCAGGCCAGATAATCCATCATACAATGTGATCAGTTCTTGTGAGCCTGAGCGTAAACCGGTGCAACATTAGCAGCAGGCTCAGAGGTTTGCGTCTGCAGCGAATGCAGACGTAGGAGGTGTGGATGTTGCACGAACATTGTTGTTGTTCGGCCTGACCTCAGAGTACTCTGAGGAGTCATTCTGTAACTGCACTGTCCCTTCTTTTTTCGGGGTAAAACGGACATCTGAATAGTGCAACTCCTAGGAAAGAAAGGGCGGAAATTATTTAATTGTTACGGTAAGTGGCAGACAGGCAGGCAAGTAGGACCCAGATGCAGACAGTTACAAGTGAGGGAAATTTATTGTCCAAACATGCAAGTCCAAAAAGGCAAAAAATGCAAGGCACAGGGAACACAGGAACATACAGGGACAGACTCACCAACAGGTACAATGCTCGGACAGGGAACAAAGAAACACTGGGAGTTACACACACACACACACACACACACACACACACACACACACACACACAAGACAGGGTAGACAACGAGGGACAGGTGAAACACATTAGGGAAGGGAGCAGTTATCAAACAGGAGGGAAACTTGACAGGACATGGGGAGGAACAAGACATACCAAATAAAACAGGAAACACCAAAAGAAGACAAAGACAGACCATGACAGTAACCCCCCCCCCCCCCCCAAAAGGTCAACTACCAGGCGACCACACACTGGAAGAAAAAAAAATCAAACCCAAACAGGGTGGGTGGAGGGGAGCCAGGAGGAGGGAAACAAAAAAAAACATGGCCTGTGGCAGAGCACGGGGGTGACCGGCTGGTCAGGGAACTGGAGTGGGGCAGAATGGAGGGGTGTCAGGCGGGCGGCCAGAAACATGCCCCTGGGCATAAACGGGAGCCTCAGGCGGACGGCCTGGGGGGCAAGCAGGGGCAGAGTGGAGGTGAAACCCTTCAGGAGGTCGGCAGCAGAGAAGACCCCCAGACCGCCGGCAGCAGTGGAGACGAACCCGCTCAGGAGGCCGGCAAAGGCGGAACCCCCCAGGAGGCCAGCAGCCACGGTGATGTGGGCGGACCCCCCTAGGGGGCCGGCGGCGGCGGGGGCGGACCCCTTCCAGAGGAAGACGAGGCAGAGGGCGGGCAACCCCTTGAAGATCTGGAAGGCAGGTCCCACTCGGGCAGGAGCGAAGGGCGGGCCCACCCCCCCCCGGGCAGGAGCGAAGTGCGGGGCCCCCTCGGGCAGGAGCTGGCAGCTAGCATGCTGCTAGCAGGCGGCTGGGGGCTGGAGCTGGAGCTTGCTGCTGGAGGCCGGGGCTTAGAGCTTGCTGCTGGAAGCCGGAGGCTGGTAGCTGGGGTCTGGGAGCAGAGGCTGGAAGCTGGAGACTGGGGGCTGCGGCTGGAAGCAGGGGACCAGGATCAGAGGCTTGAAGCTGGGGACCGGGGTCAGAGTCTTGACGCTGGGGACAGGGGCTTGAAGCTGGGGACAGAGGCTTGGGATTGTGCTGGCAGCCGGGAGACCAAAACTCGGGAGGGTATAAAAAGTTCTTTGCCCACTCCGGTAGGGACTCCCTGAGCGAAGGCTGTAATTCTACAGCTCGACGTGCCAGAGTCAAGGCTGCCTCTCGTGGTCGAGTGTGGGGCCCCCCTCCCAGGCTTTCTTGAGGCAAGAAATAGTGAAAGTTACCTCCTCAAAAAAAGCTGTCTGCTGGGTCCATTTCTGGTCCGAGTATTCTGTTACGGTAAGTGTCAGACAGGCAGGCAAGTAGGACCCAGATGCAGACAGTTACAAGTGAGGGAAATGTATTGTCAGGCAAGGCACAGGGAGCACAGGGAGCACAGGGAGCACAGGGAGCACAGGGAGCACAGGGAGCACAGGGAGCACAGGGAGCACAGGGAGCACAGGGAGCACAGGGAGCACAGGGAGCACAGGGACAGACTCACCAAAACAAAACCCCCCCCCCCCCCAAAAAAAAAAAAAAAAAAAACCAAAATTTTTTTTTTTTTCCAAAAAAAAAAAAAAAATACTAAATTATTGGGGGGGGTGGTTTTAAAAGGGGGTTTTTGGGGGGGGGGGGGGGTGAAAAGGTACAATGCTCAGAAACACTGGGAGTTATATACACATACACAAGACAGGGTAGACAGGAGGGAGGAAGAGGGACAGGTGAAACAAATTAGGGAAGGGAGCAGTAATCAAACAGGAGGGAAACTTGACAGGACATGGGGAGGAACAAGACAGACATACCAAAATAAAACAGGAAACACCAAAACAAAACAAGACAAAGACAGACCATGACATTAATAGTTTCATTGAATAAAGTCACATTAGATAACAGCAGTTCAACAGAAACAAATTCTGATTGATAATGCCAAAACCTAGCACAAACATAAACAAGAACAGCTGTATCAAACTGTTATGTGTGATTAAGACACCCATAAACTTCAAGCCATTGTGTTAACTGACCAACTTCTTCCTGGTTCAAAGTCTAATCTAATCTAAGACTGGTGGTAAACAAAAGTGCTACATGAGTCTGATAGACAGGGGAAGGAAGTGTCCTTGAATCAACCCTAAACAAACTTTCCACTATCACATGAAAGCAAACTATGAAGATAATCTCCGATTTCACTGATGGATTTCAGTATTTCATGCAACAAGACTTGGTATTTTATTTTTACTCATTCCTAACAACTAATACTACTGCTGCTGAAAATAATAAAGCCTTGTTTGAATTGTAGCTTTCACCATTTTATCCTTTAATCTGCACTGTGATAAAAACATTACATAACAATTAATTTAACTGATGATGTTATCAAAATAACTTTCACTTTTTGAAAGTTTGTACCTGCATTCAGCCATGCAAGTACAAACTCAGAACAGCAAGAAGCACGTAAATTAATTAGCTTGAAGTAAGCCAAACTACAAAGTGCCAGATGTTAGTGCTACATGTAGGTTTGATAACCAAGAATGTTTCCAGGTTACCTTCATTATCTAATTTCTTAGGTGTATGTAAATGCATAGATGACTTTTACCTCACTTCTTGAATATGCTCCATTTTCGTGGGCTTCAGCTCCTTTAAAATAAGGGAAATAAACAAGAGGAATAAGAAGGTGTAATTAATACTTCATGAATATATAAACACATAATATACAACACACACACACACACACACACACACACAAACACACACACACGCACGCCACACACACACACACACACACACACACACACACACACACACACACACACACACAGCCAAGAAAAACAGTAGGTGTGTTTACATCATCCAGCAGCAGTATGCCAGCTTTAACAGCTACTCTGTCTCTTCTGTGGATTTCCATTACACATGCATTTGCATATCGAAACACACACACACACACACACACACACACACACACACACACACACACACACACACAGACAACAACATGTACCTGTTCTGGTGCTGGTGTTTCTATCAGGGGAATCTTCTACACGTTTTCTGTTTAGGCATTGAGGCATTGAATGGAAATGAGACATTAGACAGGCCTTGTCAGACCTTTTGCAACATATTTAATAATAACAACAATATGATTTACACTCGGTAACCTTGTGATCAAT
The DNA here is from genome assembly GCA_026929865.2 of Hyperoplus lanceolatus. Classification (NCBI taxonomy): domain Eukaryota; kingdom Metazoa; phylum Chordata; class Actinopteri; order Uranoscopiformes; family Ammodytidae; genus Hyperoplus; species Hyperoplus lanceolatus. The sequence goes on along the minus strand of CM049401.1, from coordinate 24,582,662 downwards.
TTTGGTAAGCTGCTTCTGAGTAAATTAGTTCAGTTTTGATTAACATATCTGTTCACTCACAAATGTCATACATAGTCAAAAGCTTAAAATAATGGAGCTTGACATCAGCCCAAGTCTTTTTATATAGTTGCTTTTCGTTCTACAAAAAAACGAAGGAAACAAATGTTCATTTTTGTGACATACAATGTTCTTTGGCAAAAGAGAGCTGGAGTCTTAATTTTATCATAAGCATTTAGTCTGAAATGTTTTACTTTATTGTACGAGTGAGTTTTAGTTTTACACAGGTACATTACAAATACTTTAAACATTGTTATGCATACATAGTACCTTAAAGTTTGTTGTTTTTTGAACACTGATGTCAATGTTGGTTTTAACTCATGGTGAGCCATATAACCAGTCACAGCTTAATAGTTATACCTGCAACAATACCATGTTAAACTATGGAGTTGTACATTATCAGTGTAAAGCTCCGTTGAGACATACAGTAACACATAATATTTAGAGTCAAAGCTAAAGTCCGATTTGGACTATATAGAGACTATATAGTGTGACTTGCAAAAGCAGTACTAGGCATAAGGCATGGCACCTCTGGTTGAACATCAACCTTTAGTAGGGTTGAGTAAACAAAGTCTTACTATCACAACACCAACCTTATTCTACTTCCCCATTTTCTGTCTGCTCTCTTCCATTCCCATACTCCAACTCTGCTTTCATTTCAGATCCATTATCTGCAGAGACCCATGTGTTTCTGCCTATTTCCATTACAAGACTTCCCTCTGCACACCTTTTCCCACGTTCCGTTCAGCTGGTAATACTGTATAAATAACTACTGGCCCCTTCCCAATCATTCAGACTTACTTTGTGTGCTTTTTAGCTTAACGTTTCAGCCATAATCAGCGTACTTTCCGGACTGCTGCCCCTTGACTAGAATTGATTGTTGCCTGTTTCTGCCTTCGACAACAAGTGAATGTTTAACTCTACTCACCTAGAATATTTTCACTAAAGTAAGTTAATACAATAACAAAATACATTTTCATGTAGTGGACTTTGTTGACATGCAGTGGAAAGTAGGGGTGGTGGAAAAAAAATCTGCTGGTAATGTTGACTTGCTTTGACTACACATAAAATGATGATAGATAAGATATGGACTTAAATTTGCTTTTTATGCCATCATTTGCCACAACACCTCTTGGCACACGGTGGACTGGAGTAGATCCTGAAATCCTGCTCTGAACTGAATCGAGAAATCAATTTTGAATCAGGAATCGTTTTGAAACGAGAATCAATTTTGAATCAATTTTGAATTGAATCGTGACCCAAGAATCCGTTTTGAATCGAACCGTGGTATTCCAAAATAGTCACACCCCTAGTGGAAAGTGCCAAGAGAGAGTGAAGTAAGAGAAGAAACACTGTGCATGGAACTACTAGATGAAGAAGATGTATTTTTACCTCACCAAAGATCAGACAAAGTACAGAGCAAGAAACAAGAAGTTGATTGACATAACACCATATATGGAACAGTGTACGTGAGAAGTGTAACCACAAGACGACTTCTCAAGACATCACCGTAAATACAACTGTTAAAATCAGGCCTTCCTCTTTCTGCAGAACACCGGGAAACCGTTATACGCAATACCTTTGTATTGTAATATCAAAGGCAGTGGGACTGCAAGACACATGGCAACATTGTGTATACTTCTGTATTTAATCGCCTGTTCACACCTGCACTGGACAAGCTGATTTTTCAGTGACCATGACAGATCCCCACTGAGTTGTTAAATTCATCACGAATTGTACTTGATTCCTTATTATAATTCAAAGAAATGGTTCCTTGGATTTTGCTTAAAGCTTTTTCCACTTACCTTTTTTTATAAAGGAAGAACCATGCAGCAACAGCAACCGCTACACAGACACCAACGCATGCAATTACTATTGCAATGATGCAACCAACTGAACAGGCCGGTGTTGTTGTTGGTGGTAGTTCTGTGAGGACAATACAAAGACAAAGACAATACAATTATAATTTAACTGTCATCATCTCATCATGCCCGTGGGTTCAAAGCATGCAATAATTACAAGACCGTGATATCTCCTTTGCCTGGAGAACGTTCCTGGTTGGCAAAGTATTCGATGAAGCATGTTGCTGTAGCAAACATGTTATCACAGATTTAGGTTTTGATTAAAGGGGAAATATTTTACATATCACAGTCTATTAACTAGTTTTTACATGAGTTTGAGTACTACTGTTTATCTGAACGAAAAAATTATCAGTTGCATCAAGTTATCTCCAATCAACACCATCTTAGTACCTGTTACACTCAATTGATGGGCCGCATATGATGTTCTCCCCGTTATATTATTCATGGCTTGACATGTATAGTTGCCACTGTCAGAAGAATCAGTGGTGTGTTTAGTGAACACAGGAGAATTGTGTATCTCTGTCCCATTCAGTGACCAGATGAAAGTAGCGGATGGTGTGGACTCAGCAGAGCAGGTTAATGTTAAGGTCTGTTCAAAATATATCTGATTTGGACCTGTGATGTGAACATTATCTGGTCCATCTGAAAAAGAGGACATTATGTTCTTATCGCTGCACAAATGATAAAGAGTATAAAGATTGTTTATTAATTGCTGTAATATACTGTTATTTGTGGCAATGTATATCAATTTAAAAAAACAATTTAATATGAATCGATTTGAACAGTAAATGTACACTGTATAGTGTGTTACCTACAGTTAACAACCATGTTGTAACTAGCTTCCGCGGTGCTGATAAGGTTGCTGATATGACAGGAATATTCTCCACTGTCTTTTCTCTTCAGAGGTTGAAAAGACAGCACTCTCTTCTCATCGTAAAATATTATGTTTTCAGCCAGATTCACATCTGAGCCATCCTTCAACCATTGTCTGGTTAACAGAGAGCCAGCAGCATCACAGGTTAAGTTGAAAGAGTTCCATTCAATTGACAGGTTTGTTGATGGTGTGACAGAAACACCTGATATTCTCTCTGTTGAGCAAAAGATCATGGATTTTAAATGAGAACATGAAAACAGGAACCAAAGTAACTGAGTCACTGACGGTTGACTGAGTGAATAATTATAAAGGAACTGTAGAACAGGGTGCTTTGTGTCAAAGGTTTGACCACAACTCTTGAACGAAACAAGATGTCAACTCAACATTGACACATTATCAATGTTTAAGTTGCTATAGAATACTTGTTGGCAAACAGTTGCCTCTTTAGTCTTTACATCCAGTATAGAGCAACACCTGGTGAATAAAAGTACAAAATTCACTTTCCTTTTACCATTGCTTTTTTCCCCCATCAGTCTAGGAAATATGCAGTTTTTTATCAGTTAAATGCAACGCGCTGGTAGCTTGCTTTGTCAGTCTAGGTTGGAATAAGCAATTTACTGAATCAGAGTCATGTTTTTGCATAATTTTTTCCAACCTTTGCCTGCAAAGTTAAGCAATTAAATTCAAAGGCATTTGTTTTTTTTTATTTCTCATTTTTCTGTAACCCCTTTATATAATTATAATCTCAAATTAAGACACAGTTATTTTAGTATACTCTTTGCCAATACAATTAAAACTTACCCAGGACAGAGACAACTGACGGCTGAGAAGTTTCATATCTTTCAGTTTTGTAGTTAAAGGCCTGACAGCTGTACTTTCCACTCTGACTCATCTGAATGTTAATCAGTCTGAGCTCTGGTCCAGTATCAGACTGCTGGTCTCCATTCAGAAACCACTTAAACAAGGCGGCAGGTCTGGAGTCAGCTGAGCACATCAGGCTGATGTTTGATCCCTCTCCATAGTATTTTTGTAAGTGGGATATTGTCAAATTAATATTTTCTGGGCCATCTACAGTATGTGACATAAAGGAAGTTTAAAAAAAAACACCTTTAATGCTACCTGCTCAAAGATGCAGCTTTACAGCATAACATGCATATAGTGCAAGATGAATACTGCACGTTCAATTTAGTAACTCACAGCTGATGGAGAGGTTTATTGGATCACTGGTGCCGTTACTGAAGGGATTAAACACACAACACATGAAAGGTCCCTGGTCATAGCGGGTCACATTGACTATAGTGAGAGTGGAGCCTCCATCAGTGAGCTGAACTCTGTCACTGGCTGTAACCTCAGAGCTGCCGTTCAGCCAGAGGAAAGAGAGAGAGGATCCAGAGGAGACAGAGCAGGACAGACGGACAGAGCTGTTGAACTCCACCAAGTCTCTGCTGTTTAAAGTTACAACAACATTGGCAACGCGCGCTGTGGGTGAAAGATACAGGGCTTTACACTCGCCTACTATCTTTGTTTCTATGGATTGAAATATTGTTTAGTAGAGGGGAGAAAGGAAGACAGTGGGAATTCATCTGTACATGTCATAAGATGTGGACTTGAGACTTGATTGCCCTCAAGACTGAGTCAGTGTTGATTGTCACCAGATTATGCTACAATAATTAAACAGCAAACCACAGATCATAATCCCGAAAGGATGAGCTTAGTTGTCCAACCAACTTTACCCTTTAATCATTATATTTTATCTTGTCTGACGCCTATCATTTTCTCCATCTGCTTAATCAGTGTTGACCTATGGGGTTTACGGGTGTGTCTTGCTTAATTAGCCATAACCACATTCACCATATAAACACAACAGTTAAACTGGCAAGTAATCCAGTGTCACAATCAGTGTGAATGGAAATTTAATTATCACAAAATGTAAAACCTGAGAAGTGAAGTGAAATATGGCCTCTGACTGAAAGTAATTTTGAACAGATTCTATGTGACCCTTCAAAACAAAGGTAGAAAGTGTCTTGTAGCAAACTTATGAATTGTTTCTTTTGGTTCCTCAAATGCTCAGTCCAGCCTTTTTAGAATTACTTAATAAACTTTTATCGGATACTGTTAAAGGTACTAAATCCCATCTTCTGTATCTACATTAATTTGCAAAAACGCTTGTATTCCAACTTACCCAGTACTGACACAACTGAAGGCAGAGATGTTTCATATCTCAGAGTTTTGTTGTTAAAGGCCTGACAGCTGTAGTTACCACTGTGACTCATCTGAATGTTCATCAGTCTGAGCTCTGGTCCAGTATCAGACTGCAGGTCTCCATTCAGAAACCACTTAAACAAGGCAGCAGGTCTGGAGTCAGCTGAGCACATCAGGCTGATGTTTGATCCCTCTCCATAATAGTTTTGCAAGTGGAATATTGTCAAACTAATATTTTCTGGGCCATCTACAGTATGTGACATAAAGGAAGTTTAAAAAAAACACCTTTAATGCTACTTGCTCAAAGATGTAGTGTAACAGTATAGCATGCATATAGTGCAAGATAAATATTGCACATTCAACATCGTAACTCACAGCTGATGGAGAGGTTTACTGGAGCACTGGAGACACTACTGACAGGATTGTACACACGACACCTGAACGGTCCCTGGTCATAGCGGGTCACATTGACTATAGTGAGAGTGGAGCCTCCATCAGTGAGCTGAACTCTGTCACTGGCTGTAACCTCAGAGCTGCCGTTCAGCCAGAGGAAAGAGAGAGAGGATCCAGAGGAGACAGAGCAGGACAGACGGACAGAGCTGCTGAACTCCACCAAGTCTGTGCTGTTTAAAGTTACCACAACATTGCCAACGCGCGCTGTGGGTGAAAGACACAGGGCTTTTACACTCGCCTACTATCTTTGTTTCTATGGATGGAAACATTGTTTAGTAGAGGGGAGCAATCAAGACAATGGGAATTAATCTGTACACGTCATAGGATGTGGACTTGAGACTTGATTGCCCTCAAGACTGAGTCAGTTTTGACCGTCACCAGATTATGCTACAATAATTAGATACTCAAAGCTATCATAATCACGAAAGGATGAGCTTAGCTGTCCAACCAACTTTGCTCTTTAATCATTATATTTTATCTTGTCTGACGCCTAGTTCTTGATGCAATGCTTAATTAGTGTTAACCTATGGGGTTTACGGGTTTGCCTTGCTTAATTAGCCACAACCACATTCACCATATAAACACAAGAGTTAAACTGGCAAGTAATCCAGTGTCACAATCAGTGTGAATGGAAATCAAAGAAATATAATAAATTAAAAATCTGAGATGTGACAGGAAATATAACATCTGACTGAAAGTCATTTGAAACATATTCATTCTGTGGTCCTTCAAAACCAAGGGAGGAACTTAATGTTGTACTCAAATGTTCCGTACAGCTTTTTATATTAAAGAATTTGTTCAGAAACTTTTATCTGACACTGTCACAGATACTAAATCCCATCCACTTTATCCATATTTGTTTGCACAAAACCATATAATTCAAACTTACCCAGGATAGAGACAGCTGCCAGCTGAGATGTTTCATATCTTTCAGTTTTGTAGTTAAAGGCCTGACAGCTGTAGTTTCCACTCTGATTCTTCTGAATGTTCATCAGTCTGCGCTCTGGTCCAGTAGACAGCAGGTCTCCATTCAGAAACCACTTAAACAAGGCAGCAGGTCTGGAGTCAGCTGAGCAAATCAGGCTGATGTTTGATCCCTCTCCATAGTATTCTTGTAATGGAGATAGTGCCAAATCTGTATTTTCTGGGCCAACTGAAAAATAGAAATCACTGAATTGTAATGAAATACAGATGGTTAAAAGACAAATGGCATGCAGCTCGAGTCACTGTGAGGCATTATGCACATGTAGGTTAGTAACTCACAGCTGATGGAGAGGTTAATTGGAGCACTTGTGCCACTACTGACAGGATTGGACACACGACAACTGAAAGGTCCCTGGTCATAGCGGGTCACATTGACTATAGTGAGAGTGGAGCCTCCATCAGTGAGCTGAACTCTGTCACTGGCTGTAACCTCAGAGCTGCCGTTCAGCCAGAGGAAAGAGAGAGAGGATCCAGAGGAGACAGAGCAGGACAGACGGACAGAGCTGTTGAACTCCAACAGGTTGGTTTGATCCGCCCTCAGGGTCACATTCGAAATGGGCTCTGTGGAAGTCAAGTGGATGAGACAAGGATCAAGATGTTTTAAATATTGTACACAATGATGCTTTTGAAGTCCTGTGTAGTAAATATTAATAGGTGAATTATTCATTAGCCAGTAGTCAAGTTATCATGGAGAGCCTTAAGTATGCAACTTCAGTCACATGTTAACAGACAGTCCTCTAGGGCTCAAAGATGATATGATGATTTACTACAACTGCCCATTACCACCTGTGATGACAACTGAGCCAAATCCAAGTAACAATGAAGACTGGGAAAAAAGTGAAATGCTCGATCAGAAAACCAAAAGATGATATTTTTCTAATAGCATTTTGTCAAAGTGAAATATAATTAAAAGAATGTTTACAGCACAGACTAACCATAAACACAAACACAATACCAACCTAAAATGTTTTAATAAATAACAGGTTTCCGGGATCTTTGAAATATAAATACTACTCATTGTTAGTAGTAGCCTACTAAGTTAATATTAAGTTATTATGTAAAAACATAATACGAAAACAGTTTTAGCTTGGATTTTTTAAATCTTTTTCATAAAACTTTTTTAAACCAGTAAACACACAATTGTTACGCGTCATCTCCAGAAGGCCCTAAAAAAATAAAACATGAAACATTTGCTCACAATATATTAATGATACCACAATAAACATTCCTGACATACATGTTTATATAAGCTCTTGAAGCTGGAAGAATTTAGCCGGTATAGTATGACAATTAAAAAGGTAAGAAGGTACATGAACCATAAAATTGACGGTGACTAAAATCTTGACAACTGGGAATTCAGGCTGCGCTTGGAATTGATGCTGTGAGAATGTTATGTTACATCTTAAGAAAAACGCGGGGACTGATGAGTTACATGGTGTGTAAGTTGGTTGTAACCAGAACTCTTTTTTTCAGATTTTTTGTTCCGAGTTAGATCTTGCCTATACTCATTGTGGACACACCAATAACACTAAAGGTGAAACATTTGTCTGGGGATTTCCTGTCTTCACTGGTTTTACAGCTGCAATACTAACTCGGTATACTCCACTGTCATTCACAATTGTTGCAGTTAAGACAATTTGAAAACACTTGTTATTGTTCTATTGGTACCATTAATCTCCTCTGTAGCAATAAAAAAGAAGTGACATAGTATGAAATACTGCCTCACCATGCACATTCAGTGTTGTTTTTCCTTTCATTGATAGTGCTCCTACTGGTAAAATGCTAACACTGTATTCTCCACTGTCATTAAGAGCCAGATTCCTGAGCTCCAGAGATCCAGTAGGCATGAAGAGGGTGATCCTGTCTTTATACTCTGGATCAGAGATGTTATTTACATTAAAAGTGATTATATTTATTTCTCCAAAGAACCATTCAATTAGTATAAATGGTATTTCTGGTGGAGTCACTGTTGTGTTGAACATCACTGTCTCTCCCACAGCCGCATTCAGAGGACCGTCTGGCAACACACCATCACCTTTGGTTAAACCTGCAAATACAGTTACAGGACTGAGAAGAAATCATTTCACTATGGATCACGGGGACAACATGATCACAATACAAAATAAAAAAAGATCAGTACAGCCCCAAGGCTGATTCAAATCATATCAAAGTACAGGTAATTGCCATCTTTTACATAGTACATTGGTGTGAAAGTCACAGACAATTAGAACATTTAATTTAAATAAGAGTAACCGGGTCCCATTTAGCAAGACATCTGATCTTTCAGAACAGACAACCAGCACAGTAGTCAATCTATATCAAGATTTGATTAATATGATTTTCAAATCAAATCTTTATTGTAAAAATGTTTTAAGATTGAAATATCCATATTCTCCAAACCACAAGCTATAGACTAACATCTTTGAATACATTCTCACCTGTTTCAGCAGGTTTCGAGGTTAAAGTTAGGCTACTTTTACGAGATACATTTAGGCTACTGTAAATTACTCTCAAAAGCAAAGATAGCAGGCCACAAGATATTGGGGTTTGCACTCTGATCGTTTTCCAACTACCTTTCAACAATTCAACGAAGTAGCCTAATAGCCTATAGAATGTTTTTTTAAACGAGGACAGCAGAACACGTCAATCTGTCAGATTAGGATTCTTACCCGTGAGAGCCACAGAGACGACACAAAGCAAAGGTAATACATCCATTGGTCTATCTGTGTGGTTTCAACAGCTGAATGATGGGCCACTGTCAGACTGTGACTGTCCCATATGTGAGCCTCTGGCAGCTTTTAAATGTGACTGTGTAAAAGGGAAAGTTACCGATGTGTTGATGTCTGCACGACAATATGAACCCAGTGAAAGTACAGCAAGACGTCGCCCCCTTGTGGTTACAATTGTGTTTGCATTGGTGCATAAAACAGATACATGAACAGTACACTCCTGTGGCATATACAGTATACTAATTGTTGTTCTAAACATGATGTATTGAGTTTGGCCATTTAACTCTCACTGAGGCAGCAAGACACATTAAAAATATTTAAGGTCAAACTTAGAAGTAATTTGAAAGTCTACCTGCACATATATTAACCTATAATGGGCTGTTTTAATCATTTGAAAGTCAGTTGGTGTTGACAAATCGGTTGCTGTATTTCAATTCTACAATTTGTGTACCTTATTGTAAAGTGTTGCCGTTCTTTTTGTGTTACCTAACACAGGTTTTTTTTCTTTTTGCATTACCTAGTACTACATTTTTTTTACAGTTTTTTTTGTGCTACTTAACACATAGGTTTTTTTTGTGCGACTTAACACATAGGTTTTTTTTGTGTTACCTAACATAGTTTTTTTTGTGTGTGTGTGTGTGTGTGTGTGTGTGTGTGTGTGTGTGTGTGTGTGTGTGTGTGTGTGTGTGTGTGTGTGTGTGTGTGTGTGTTACCACTACATCGTTTTTTTGTGCTACCTAACACATAGTTTTTTTTGTGTTACCTACTACATAGGTTTTTGTGTGTGTGTGTGTGTGTGTGTGTGTGTGTGTGTGTGTGTGTGTGTGTGTGTGTGTGTGTGTGTGTGTGTGTGTGTGTGTGTGTGTGTGTGTGTGTGTGTGTGTGTGTGTGTGTGTGTGTGTGTGTGTGTGTGTGTGTGTGTGTGTGTGTGTGTGTGTGTGTGTGTGTGTGTGTGTGTGTGTGTGTGTGTTACCTACTCAGTAGAAGTAGTAGCAGTAGTAGGCCTGGTGGCATGCACAAGCATTATTTATAAAAACATTAAATTAAAAATAAGAAATCTGGGGGGCCCTCCTAGTCGGTTTCAATTGAAACGGGTGAAACATAGGTAAATCAAATCAGTTTTATTTGTATAGCCCAATATCACAAATAGACATTTGCCTCAGTGGGCTTTACATTCCATACAGTACAACACACTGCCCTTAGACCCTTAGCTCGGCTGGGAAAAAATTCCCAGTAAAAACCCTTTATCGGGATTAAAAAATTGAGAAACCTCAGGGAGAGTTGACAGAGCAAGGGATCCCTCTCCCAGGACGGATATCCTGCAATAGATGTCGTAAGTAGAGAAAATCATAAAGGAGTCAATCGTTGACCATTATGTTTACATGGTAATACTAAATTAAAATATGAATAGTGAATAGGCTACTCTTAATCAGCTTTTACCACCGGGCCTAAAAAATTATAGGGGAAACACTGGGTAAAGTGCATGACATACTGTATTTGTTGTTAGTTCAATCGTGTCACAATGCTACAGAATACAGAGCAAATCCATAGTAAGGCTACTCTGAATAAGCGGAATGTTACTGTAAGTCGTCTCAAAATGGGATAGTTAGGTATACTTTTTACTGAAAAGGACTTTAAATCTTAAACATCTTTTTCTAAGTGGCTTGTTCTGGGTATTGTTAATGATCAACAAGATGGACCTCGATGATCGGTATGCGGACCTTGGAGCGGTAGGATTATGGGGAAATCCCCATTGCCCAGTACTTCCTTGAACTAACTTCATTTATCGAAATCAGCTTCCATTATCCTGACGAATGGAAAGTGAAGGAGTGTGATCCCTTTTTTCTCTACTCATACTTGTTCATACTGCAGATGAAATGGGAAAAGCTGTGATACACCTCATCATCCTGGGAGTCATTTCAGGTGAGCTCTGAGCATTTGATAAAGCAGATTAAAGCAAATATTGATTCACTTCTTTCTCAAAACATACCCATTAATTTCTGACACACACTATCAAAATACATGACTGAACAATGAAAATCAAACCATTTAAAAAAAAATTATATAGGCTATATATACATTAAGTCAAACCATAATGCAGTAATAATCAATGGAATAATAAATTAACTAAAATAAATTTAAAAAAGAACAGCATGCATTACGTTTATCCGTTCAGTTCTTCTGTATCACAGAACTATTTTGGTTGATAAATAATTATCTCGATTACTGTCTTTATCAGATTAGGTTTTTTCCTAACTCAAACCAGTAGAGTCCAGTACTTACTTTGTCAGTGGTGAAGGAAGAATTCAGATAATTAACTTAAGTAAAAGTATTAATACCAGACTGTTCAAAGTATTTGATGCAAGTAAAAGTAGCCTTGCATTGTGATTTAAGCTCATCATAACAGGGGCCCATTTGACAATGTTGTTATTACATCTTTCTGAGACCTGTAACTGTATTTGCAGGTTTAACCAAAAGTGATGGTGTGTTGCCAGACGGTCCTCTGAATGCGGCTGTGGGAGAGACGGTGATGTTCAACACAACAGTGACTCCACCAGAAAGACCATTTATACTAATTGAATGGTTCTTTGGAGAAATAAATATAATCGTTTTTAATGTAAATAACATCTCTGATCCAGAGTATAAAGACAGGATCACCCTCTTCATGTCTACTGGATCTCTGGAGCTCAGGAATCTGGCTCTTAATGACAGTGGAGAATACAGTGTTAGCATTTTACCAGTAGGAGCACTATCAATGAAAGGAAAAACAACACTGAATGTGCATGGTGAGGCAGTATTTCTGTTACATCTCTTTCATTGCTGGATGGAGAAGATAAATGATGACAATTGAACAACAAATATCATTAAATGAATGGTATTAATAGTCGTTGCAGTATATTGACCTAAACCATTCTTAACAGCTGTAGAATAATGTAAGTTTAGAAGAGAAGTAAAGTTATTAATGTATTAATTGTTTCATAATTAAAATAATATAATAGTAAGTACATACAGTTAATATTTAAATATTTATATCAGCATATTTAAAACAGTTACAAAACAATAACCTGCTGCATCTATCTCTTTTATTCATCTCTGTTGAAGTCCTCCTAATTTGTTTGGTGATGGTAAATATAAAATCTGTTTCTCACCCACAGAGCCAGTTTTGGGTGTAACGGCAGCTCCCAGCAGCACAGACCTCACACTGTACATCATGGTGTACAGTAAATAAAACATCTTGATCCTTGTCTCATCCACTTGACTTCCACAGAGCCCATTTCGAATGTGACCCTGAGGGCGGATCAAACCAACCTGTTGGAGTTCAACAGCTCTGTCCGTCTGTCCTGCTCTGTCTCCTCTGGATCCTCTCTCTCTTTCCTCTGGCTGAACGGCAGCCCTGAGGTTACAGCCAGTGACAGAGTTCAGCTCACTGATGTAAACTCCACTCTCACTATAGTCAATGTGACCCGCTATGACCAGGGACCTTTCAGTTGTCGTGTGTCCAATCCTGTCAGTAGTGGCACAAGTGCTCCAATTAACCTCTCCATCAGCTGTGAGTTACTAACCTACATGTGCATAATGCCTCACAGTGACTCGAGCTGCATGCCATTTGTCTTTTAACCATCTGTATTTCATTACAATTCAGTGATTTCTATTTTTCAGTTGGCCCAGAAAATACAGATTTGGCACTATCTCCATTACAAGAATACTATGGAGAGGGATCAAACATCAGCCTGATTTGCTCAGCTGACTCCAGACCTGCTGCCTTGTTTAAGTGGTTTCTGAATGGAGACCTGCTGTCTACTGGACCAGAGCGCAGACTGATGAACATTCAGAAGAATCAGAGTGGAAACTACAGCTGTCAGGCCTTTAACTACAAAACTGAAAGATATGAAACATCTCAGCTGGCAGCTGTCTCTGTCCTGGGTAAGTTGGAAGTCTATTGGCAAAGAGTTATATAAAACCACTGCATCTAAATATTAGATAGTAATAATACAAATATTAAAAATAAAATTAAAATACAAACAAGGAAAGACCATTTGTGTTACATTTGGGATTACAGGTAGAAAATAACCAAAGGCCTTTGACAAAAGCAGAGCTAAAAGGGTTCTATATAGCAACTTAAACATTGATAATGTGTCAATGTTGAGTTGACATCTTGTTTCGTTCAAGAGTTGTGGTCAAACCTTTGACACAAAGCACCCTGTTCTACAGTTCCTTTATAATTATTCACTCAGTCAACCGTCAGTGACTCAGTTACTTTGGTTCCTGTTTTCATGTTCTCATTTAAAATCCATGATCTTTTGCTCAACAGAGAGAATATCAGGTGTTTCTGTCACACCATCAACAAACCTGTCAATTGAATGGAACTCTTTCAACTTAACCTGTGATGCTGCTGGCTCTCTGTTAACCAGACAATGGTTGAAGGATGGCTCAGATGTGAATCTGGCTGAAAACATAATATTTTACGATGAGAAGAGAGTGCTGTCTTTTCAACCTCTGAAGAGAAAAGACAGTGGAGAATATTCCTGTCATATCAGCAACCTTATCAGCACCGCGGAAGCTAGTTACAACATGGTTGTTAACTGTAGGTAACACACTATACAGTGTACATTTACTGTTCAAATGGAAACAGCAATTTGTAGGTAATCATTAAACAATTGTACAATGTTGTATTATTTAAGTTACGGTAGGAACATTATAACGTCCTGTTTTTCAGATGGACCAGATAATGTTCACATCACAGGTCCAAATCAGATATATTTTGAACAGACCTTAACATTAACCTGCTCTGCTGAGTCCACACCATCCGCTACTTTCATCTGGTCACTGAATGGGACAGAGATACACAATTCTCCTGTGTTCACTAAACACACCACTGATTCTTCTGACAGTGGCAACTATACATGTCAAGCCATGAATAATATAACGGGGAGAACATCATCTGCCACCCATCAATTGACTATAATAACAGGTTAAGTTATGTTGTTTTGTGGTAACAGTAAATGAAAGAAGTAACCTGTGCAACCTTGATCAAGCTGACTTTCATTTCAGAACAATATATTAATTTTCTTGGAAATCATGACTCAAAAATAATAATCGTTTATAAACATTTTGTGCCTGTCTTTAAACATGTACTGTAAAGATTACATTGTTAGTGGCACTGCAAACATTAGGGTGCACTCACATTAGGAAACATTTTGCTAATGCCCCAAGGTCTCTTCTGTTATATTTCAGATGGAGGTTCCTCAGTCAGCGGTTCATCAGCTGGTGCTATTGCTGCTGGAATAACAATAGCCACATGTTTTATGGCAGGTGTTGGGGCTACTGGAGGGTTCTATATTTATAAAAAGAAGTGAGTGAAAGACAGCCTTTTATTATATAATTTTTCAGACCTATTCCTCTACCTATTTCATCATAAATTGTTTGCAGTGGTAATTAGTTTTGTATATTCCTACAGTACTTTCAGAAAAGATGGCTTTTTAATATAATTATGTTATCTTATAAGTAATTTGGTTGATTAGATTCATTGATTGAGTTGATTTGTAACAGTTTTTCCTCTTTTAAAAAACAGTTTGTTGTTTCTAAATTGATTCATTCTAATAACTGAATAATTCTATTGTAAAGTAAAGCTGACTTATTTTAACAAGGCTTTATTTCAATTATCTAGAATGAACAGCAAAACCTCAGACACATAATACAGGTGAGTCATCGGATTTTGCTTTACACTACACTTGCGCTACACTGCAGACTATGACATCAATGAATACTTTATGAAAAAATATTCAGATGTACTCAAATAAAAAAAAAATTGCATAGGAAAAGAAGAACATGTCTATGAGAACACTTCAGCAATATATGAGAACGTATAAACTCAACAGTCTTTCCCTTGAAAGGTGAGTTTTGAACTCATTATTCTGACCTAGAGATAAGGGATATACATATTTAGAAGGGGGATTACTATGAGCAACAACTGATCAGTAAAGCATACAGTACGTCAAAACAGCATTTTATTACTTGTATACCTTGTTTACTTTGTCCTGCAGATAATCTTAAAAGGAAAGCATTTGTAAAGTCAACACCTGCACCAAGAAAAGAAGAGCTGCCAATTTTGTTTTGGCAGAAAAGCTCCACAAAGAGATGATAACAGATGTAGCAGTAAGGTCATGATATTTTCACGGCCAAACAATGTTCCATCTCTAATAAACATTTAATTACAGAGTGTCAGAAGCATACAGTATCTGTTGCATTTCCGGCCACCTGTATTATTAAGTTGAAATATCTTTCTTTTGTTGCACTTAGACAGTTAAGAACACTGGTGTGTGAGTTTAATTGTGGTGTATGATAATACACCATGATGACATACATTTTAAAATATGTTTTCTGTATATTAAATGTACTTATATTGTTTTGTTCTCAAATGTAAAGATATTGGGTTGGTAATACGCCATTTTGCATTTCCTAAATGTGTAAAAATACAATATTTTATCTTTTGCAGCTAGCACCTCATTATGAACATTTTCTCTGTCATGTGTTTCTAACAACAACGGAATAGCTGACCATCTTTTGAATGCAATGTCTCACTGTAAACTATTTTAATAAAGCTGTACATATCCTCTTGTATTCCTTTGTTTACTTGAATTGATAAATACAACGTTTCCCCATTTACCTGTTACAAACCCTAAACACAACCAATACATAAATCAATGTTCATGGTTTAAATCATGTGTGCCTCTTGACTATAATCCCAAGATGAATGGACAAGTGAAAGCTCAACATTAGACTTTGACTCGTTATTAAAGTGTTTATATGGCAGTAGTGAACACATGACTCATGTCCCAAGTGCTGTGTTGCAAAACGCCTAAAGATTTATGTTTTGAATCTGCAGATAACTTTAATGCCAAAAGCTGCAGTATGCTGCTCTCTTGTGGTCAAACTGTAGTTCTGGCACCCAGGTGCATTAAAGAAATTATGCAAAGTGATATTGAAATTATTTACAGAGCAGATTATTTCTCCTGGATATTCAACTTCATATAACAATTGTTCTCACTTGAGTTAAACAGCATTTCTAATACTTCACAATGTATAGACAAAATTAATGTCTATATTATTTGATAATTACTGGTTAAATTTCATTGAGACCAGTGTTCTTGCTGAATTAAAATATAAAGTCTGAAAGCAGTGCTGTGAAGATATGTTGGTACCACACTGACTATACAAGGTATGGATACTGTATGCATGTCATTTCATGAGTTACTACTCAATAAGGAGTGACTGCCCAGCAGACTGCAAGGACCCTCCAGGGCTTGAAGAAAAATGCAACATTAAACAAAAGAAATTGGTAAAGTCATTTAAGTTCTCTTAGTTACCTGCTCAAGAGAAAATATTTTTTTGCACATTATGTGTGACAGTATCTACTGTTTTATATGTACGAAATATTCATCCATTGTGCATTAATTTTTTAACTAATAAACCAAAAAACAACCAGAAATGCATCACACCTTGTTAATTATTATTTATGAACCCTGTAGAGCAATGTTCCTGAGATAGTGATTAATGACCATAATAAATATTGTATGACACCTGCTGTACAAAAAGGTAATGGATTATGTCTGTGTGACACACACTCAACGGTGGTGTATTTCATATGAGTATTCAGACACTAATTAATTATTCTCAAAGCTAAAAAAGAATGGAACCTTGAGTCATTTGGATTGAACATGAAAATGTTCAAGTAAATGCCAAACATGAAATTAAATTAAATATTAGCGTTCTTATTTTATCACTTCGGATATTTCCAGACTTAGGGTGTATTCACACATGCCGTGTTTAGTTCGGTTGAAACGAACTCAGATGCACTTCTGCCTTCAATGCGCATCTTTCAGGCAGGTGTGAATACAGCAATCACACTCGGGGGCGGACTAAACAAGCGCTCCGAGACCTAGCTGAAAAGTGGTGCGCTTCCATACGCACTCTGCTGCAGTTCGTTTGTGGTGTGAGTTTGTCCGGACTCGATCCGACCCAAATGCAGAAGGCACTGTGCCTTTTCTTTCTTTTTCTTTTTTAAATAGCCGTCAGCTTCACATTATGGGAAAGTTTTGTTGTTGCCATTGTTAGGACGATAAGTTGTGGTTTGACCGGGAGCCCAGAACAATATATTACATTTGATCGAGAGGACGCAAAAACATGCTGAATGTGTTCAGCGATCAGATGAAGGAGAGGGGAGCGTCTCTCCACAGTGCCAACAGGTTCACGCTGCGCAAGAAATGTGTGTTTTTATTTTGCTTCCCATGTACGGGACCGTCAATACCCCGTGTCAGTTTGGAGCTGAACTGCGCCGACCCAGCTGATAATGCTTAATCAGCTGGCGTCAGCTTGAGCCTATTCTTCTCGCGTGACGCGCGTCCAGCACCAAAACTACAGTAAAAATGATATTTCACATTGTAGGCTACACGCCACATAACGTTGCATTGACATAGGGCTACATATTATAACCATATGAAACAACAATAATCCGATGTTTTTCCTCTTTATTTATAGGTGATGTTGGCCATTTTATTATTTTTAACCCCATATTATATCAATGATATATGTCAGAAGTTTTAACTGTGCTTCCTGTTTCTCTCCACCCCAGAATGTCTGTCCAATGAATGAATAACCTCAGATCACGTGTGGTTTTGCTTCGTAATGCTGGTTCACTTGCAAAAGGGGCAATATGAAAGTGGACCACACCAACAAAAAAATCAAAACTCCATTTGGTCTGGACCAAAGCAAGTGAACTAGCGGACTTTCCCAGTGTGAATACACCCTTAGTCTAAAGTCTTTGATAGCAAGTAGTATGTATAAACACTGTATTGCTTTTTATTCTGATTTGATTACATAACAATCAATTGACAAAATAATGTACTGAGAACTGAGAATTTTCAGATGCAAAAACACTTTCAAAGATGTAAAATATGAACTCATTTAACAGATAAGACCTGGCAGGGGCTACACTATGTATGAGTCACATGGCTAACTCTTTTTTTTGTAAATGTTTGGCCTTCTATCTAAATTTAAATCAATCAATTTACAGGTTGACTTTCCCCATCCCAAAAACATTTGAGCCTCATATATCATTACACAGAGATAAAGAAAGTTGACTGTTATATTGGTTTCTGGTCCTTTCGGAGTCAGTTTATGCGAAACAATGAATATATGTGAGTTTTAGAGCTGAAAGGATTAAACAAGACCTATTATTATTATTGATTCATCGTTCTCATTATTTTTTCATGCAAAAATAGTGCAATTTTTATTGAAACATCCTCTAGTTTCAGGTTCTCAAATGTGATGGTTTGTTGCTGGAAATTAACAATGTTGTAGGAAATACATTTTATATGCAGATATGTTATGTTGGTTCTAAACCAGTTGAACAAACAAGAATGGTTTGTGGTAAGAAAAGTATTTTGTTCTTTTCCCCTTTACAATAAAAAATTGGTGCTATTTACTATTTACCATATCGAATAAATCAGCTGCTATAATTTTTTCAGCAGAACTGATTTTTAAACAGAACACTGGTATTGATCTAGTTATCATATTGGGAAAGGGGGTTTGGTTTTGGATGTTAACTGTGTCTGTCTGTTAAACTGCAGTCTTCCGTTTACATTACAGTACACAAACAGACCTGGAAAATAGCTAAGGAATCCAGTGATCTCATAAAATGAGTGAGATGTAGCATGACTACCTATGTAAAGAATGCATCCTGTATCCCATAAAACGTTGGTTTCTGTATAAGACTATAGTTGCGAAAATCAGCTTTGTAAAAGAAGTAAGTGGATTGTATTTCACTCTATGTAAAAAAACATGATATGATAAAGCGTGAGTTAATCATTTGTCAGTATAGAAAAACTCCTCTTTTTTATTTTAGTTATAGAACAGCTCCTTTGTATCAATGTAATTTATTGGGTTTCACAATATAAATATGATGCAGGATTTAATAAAACTGGTATAAAATGGTTTATAATAGAATAATGAATAGTTACATCTTCTATCCTCTATGTTTCAAATCGAAAACAAAACAGAACAGAAATGATTCAAACATGTGGTTGAACTTCTTACCACTTGGGGGTCACAAATAAAAACGTATTTGTATAGCATCGCAAGTGTGTGAAACACTCTAGGAACCACTTCTCATTCTCAAGTTGTTTTCTTATCAATCACAAATTACCTACTCAGCCACAATAAATACCAACACTGCCAGTATACAGTGTGACAAATGAGATTGAGTAGCATTATGTTTACACTGTGGGTATCACTTACCAAATGACACCGTATATGTTTGTTACACATCCCTGACTGACGGTTCACCTCGGGTGTTGTACATTCATATGACAGGAACTTTAGACATGTGACACTCTGTGAATACCTCATTGTTTCCGCTGATTTAATGGTTGCTTCACAGTATCTTGACAGTAACTTAACAGAGATCGATTTATTCTGGATGAAGGTTTATAAAAACATCAATAATAAGCACAACCATATTATAAGAAACTACAAGAAATGTATCCATTGTTTCCCATTTAAGATTCAGTCAATGAACACACATAGGCAGAGACCTGTTTGTAAAGCTGTCTGAAGGAAGCAAAGTGTCTCCTGGACGTCTTTGATCCTCCTTGAGGAATGCTACGGCTCACTGCTGCTTCTCAAACACAGCCCTGTAACAGACCCAAAAGCACTCACCAAAGAGCTCATAAAACTGATGCACAAACACGCCTTCAGCAACATGACTCAGACTTCTGCCACACATGCTCATATACATATAATACAGCCTAATACATCTATATTCATGACTAGTCTATTATTAAATTGAATTACTTTACCGATGATTAAGAGTGGATAATCTTCTATCTTAATCATCTTCCGCTCACTTAAACTCATCTGTTGTCCTGGACCTGATGTCTATATCGAGGAACACATTATGTAACCTCCTGTCATTCAATTCAAAGAAAGTCACTTGGCTTCAAGGCAAGTGGAGTGAAGAAGCATTTTCAGACCAGTGCTCAGTCCTTTTTTTATTGTTTAAAAAAGACAACATGTGAGCAACGTAAAAAGGGTTGTGTTTTCATTTCCTATTGTATTAATTCCAGTTTGGCCCAGCTGGAAAATGTAAATGCATAATACATATTTTCAATCATGAATGGATATCTGATCCAGACAACCAGTCTAATGCAAATGGCTTCATTTCACATACAAAACCAAGAATCAGGTAAAGAGTTGAAGATTTATTTGTAGTATAATAACTGTTTTAATGGATGAGGACAAGATGTATTTCTGGGGCTTTTTCGATTTTATAGTTAAAAGATAAGTTTCTATCAAACTTCACTGTGTTTAAATTACATTATTGGGGGAAAACCTAGTCAACGCTATATGTTTACCAAGATCATGTCAAGGAATAGCTTAGAGAGATGAAATCTTGTTGAGCTGGTGAATGGCTGTTGATTATTCTTTTGCTTAAATTTTTTTAATATCAGATATTTGGTTCAAAATCAGGACTAATACATACTTGAATACCACCACCCACTACAAAAACAAACAATCACCATCCACCTGAGTCTATAGGTCGCTCCTGAATGAACATATACCCCCAGGCATTGAGGCGTATGTACACAGTGACATCGTAAAAACAATGTTTGTGCGTTTTATTACTGAGTGGGGGGCTGGAGCTGGTGCTGGGCTGATGGTTGCAGAACAATATAAGAGCAGGCTCACCCGTGACCATGATTTTGAATACGGAGAGGACTGTGGCATGTTGTTATACAAGTCATTATTCACCATGGACAGCAATGTGGTCAGGACTGCTGCTTTTTTGATGCTCTTTTTACCAGGTAGATTCAATTCATATGATAATAAGATGGGAAGAATTCCAGTTTGTGTATTCAATGAGCTACTTGAATGCATTTTGTTTAGTTTTTGTATTTGTAACTCAGATGTAGGACTTTGTTGAGCATTCAGGCCACACTAGACACACACTGTTACTTTTTAGAAGTACACCAGTGTAACTATTAATTTTATGATATTTTGGACATTTCTAGGCATGTGTGTAGGTGAAGGCATCTTACCGTCGGGACCCCTGAACGGAGCCGTGGCGGGCAAAGTGAAGTTCCCCACCGCCCTCAGACCTCCGGAGAAGCCCTTCCTCACAGTCAGCTGGAGCTTCAAGGGCAAGAACATCATCACCTCTACCAGCACCGACAACATCGACCCCAGCCACGTCGACAGGATCTCCTTAGACCGAACCACAGGGGCCCTGGAGCTCAGGAACCTGGTGCTGGAGGACAGGGGGGAGTACACTGTCACCATCATACCAGAGGGAGGCCTGCAGAAGCTGGGGAGGACCACATTGGATGTGTATAGTAGGTTAACATTTCTAGTCATGTTTCGAATGTATGAGAAGAAATCACATGTCATTATTCAACAACAACAACAAAAAATATATAAAGTGTAAAAAAAGGCTTCGATTCTTCCTAAATGACGAGTGCTGTCTTTAAAGGACATTGTATTTATACATTCGGGCAGATTAAATTAAATAATATTCTAATATTTACAATATTTTGAAAGTTAGTATTATTTTAAAGCTGATTTGTTTCCTGCTGTGGTGCATACTCATGTCATGCAATATATAATAAAATCCCATACAGTCGTCATGCAGTGAATATTACTATTCCAAGCTGATTTTGCCTTTTATTTCTTTAATATAAACTGTATTTTTAGAATCTTTGAGACAATCATTAACGCTGTATTGTTTTTGTTAGGCTCTGTTGATATCAGATGAACCACATTAATGAAATAAATATAATATATACTGTATATAATATCTATTATTGTATTCATTTAGAATTCATATATTTTGTTTGTCATATACACAAACAATATGTGAAGGGAAATGTAGAACAGCTACTCTAAGGACTAGATTAAAGAAAATATGAAAAGAAATATAAAGAACAAAACTCATTAGTAAGTAAAAAATGAGTCAAATTAAATCAGCAGTGGATAAAATAGTTCCGTGCCAATCAAATGTCAAATCTAAATTGACCAGCGCCAAAATACACTTACAACAATTTTTCTATGTTTATGTTATGTTCTATCAGTACCGATTAGTGGAGCCACCATCCGCAGCCCCACAGCCACCCTTATAGAAAACACAAGCTCCACCAACCTCAGCTGTGAGGCCTCGGGCTCCATCGGCACCAGAGTGTGGCTTATGGACGGCCTACCTCTCCAACCAAGTGGCACAGTCAGCTTTTCCTCGGAGAACAGGACGGTGTTCATACAACCGGTTCACAGCTCCAACCACGGCACCTACCAGTGTCGAGTCAGCAACCCGGTCAGCACAGTAACTGTGGCCTATAATCTCACTGTCAACTGTGAGTACTGCCCTGAAATGAATTGATGTACATAGGTCCCACTTCCCAAATATTTTGTAGCCCTGATTATGGTGATTTATTTTTCTCTATGCAGTTGGACCACATAACATAACAATCATTGGACCGTCAGAAGCAGCACCTGGCAAGAGAGTGATACTGCAGTGCACGGCATACTCTGTCCCACCAGCAGTGTTCAGCTGGATGTTGAATGACAATGAGACGCATGTCAATACCTCAATGTATGTAATAGAGCGGTTGCAGACTGAGAACATTGGGAATTACACATGCACTGCACGAAATGTGGTGACCAGGCTGGAAAACTCCACCATCATCAATCTGAGAGGTAAAAATTAGATAGGAATGTGATGCCTCTGTTGTTTTGTCAATAAGGTGGGTAAGTGTGTTTGTGTACAATACATGTTAATGCTGCATTTAAAGGGGTGATAATTGTTTTGTTTTTTACTTCATGAAGCTTCCTGCACTTCTCCCTGTTGGTCGTTCTTGGTGCTGCTTGTCAGTGCACTGACTCTGAGAGGGTTGATGTAGGAGGAAGAGGTAGGTAAGAGTAATACAGTCATTTATGATATATCTACCTTGTGGTTCCATTTTATCTTATCTCTTTCTTACTGTCATATTAATGAACATTACTTTATTTCATTTTTCTCGGATTCTTCCTTTCTCAGTGCATTCTGTTCATGACCGAGGACCCTGATTATAATCAACCACAATGTGCTGTTCCTGTTATTTTGACTTAAGATCCTTTAATGCTACAGCTTGTCCTTCCTGAGAGTGTCAAGTGGAAACTATTGCATTGGAAAAACAATTGTATTACTTGCTGATGTAGTGTATTTCGTTATGACACATTCTAAGATTACTGATAATCAGGAGATTGTTTAATTACATACATGCTTAACTATAACGGCCTCCACACACATCCTACCTCTACTGCGCGTCTACCTCGCGTCTGCGTCTGACTTTTTGTCACTGACAGTGTAATCAACCTAGAGCGGGCACACATCCAACCTCAGGCGCACTGCTGATGCACGTCGGAGGCACGTCTGCAGAGACGCTCCCCTTTACCTCAGGAGGCTCACCTATTTTTTTCTGAGAGCCGCGCGTCTCTCTCGGGTCTCTCTGCTTTAACTGATAGAGAAATACTCTGCTGAGAGTCATATTGACTTCATACCGGCAGCTTTCGCTGTAGTTTCACCATTTCCTGGTGTGTCCCTTTCAAAATAAGACTTCCAACAAGCGAAAATTTAAAAAAAGAAAAAGAAAGAAAGAAAAAGGCAATGGGGCGCACGGATTACTGTCCAGACTCAATATTAGACTCAATATAAATCATATGCATCATAAATGACACGAAAGAACTTAATGTTTAATGGGAATTATCTATGAAAACTCTATGTAGAAAGATAGGGCTTTTAGAAGCAGCGCTGCAGCAGGAGCAGCTGCTGAGACGTTCCATGTGTGTCCGAGAAAAGTGCAAGAGACGCAGCAGTAAGGTAAGGCGACGCGCTCCAGAGGTAGACGCAGGATGTGTGTGGAGGCCGTAAGGGGAGCCTGGAGCAGCTCTCGTGGGTATATGTGTGTGCAGAGTGGATTGCTTAAGTTGAGGAAGCCAGCAGGCTGATCCGTAGATCATTCAAATTGTACACAATAGAGGGCTCCGAGAAGGTCCTTGGTGGGGACAATTTAGGACAGTCTGGCTTGGGTTTACATTTCTCGGGGAAAGGGTGAAGGTCTAATAACTAATGTATTGGCTAAAGGGATTGTCCTAAAGTTACTGAATCAGACTTCCTGGCCCCAAATGGCAGAGCACCTTCAGGTGCTGATTACCCCAGATGTCCTCTGGGCAGTGTAGGTCATAGCTAGTTAGGGTCCACCAATCAGGAGTTAGGCGAGGTGGAGCTTACTGACCTAAGGACCAATCAACTCACTTAGATTTCAGGTTATGGGCCACCACAATTCAGGAAGAGAGTTTTTAGCTTACAGGAATTCTTAATAGCTTTTTGTTTTGTGCATACCTCTATTAGTTTTTTGGCTACAAACACTTTAACTTTTTATTGGCTTCGTTTTGACTGCAGGATGAGTTGTGTTGCTTAAATAAAAGAATTGTTCCTGAGACCTCCTCATCTGCCTCAAACTGCGTCTTCTTTCATCAACCCACCACCAACGCCGTTTTTCTGAGTAAAGGCCGAAAATATACTTCACTGATTAAACAGACTATTTGGAAATAGTTTGAAGAAGATGTAGATAAAGAACCATAATGTACTTTAATATCCTTGTGTATTGTTTTTGTGTGATTGTTGGATGTAAAGGTGAACATAAACTTGTGTGTTTCCACATTTGGTTTAACATATTACAGCATCATGATCCATAGTAACAGATACTGCAGTATATGTTTTACTGTAAACCAAATGTCCAAATATCGTTCCTTTTTACTGTATGAAATGAACATAAACTTTTTTATCAAATGCAACACTGTCTCTTGAGGAATCCTTGTTCTGTTGTTCAGAATTATAGGTGTGGTTTTAGTTAGAGTTGGACGATTTGGAAATACTTAAAGTTAACTCAAAATTGTACTTAATACAAGTACAGTATTTGAGTAAATGTATTTTGTTACATCCCACCACCACACAGATGTCATTTCACCATGTGAAATTCAACGTATTGTAAGATCCACCAATAAAAAAACACAGGTCACTGGTGTGAGGCAACACAATGAGTGCAGTACTAATACTGTTTACACTATAGCCTACCTCACGGGAGCGTTTTCAGCTTTTTATTTATTTATTTTTATGGATGTGTTTTAACTTGGTCAATTTGAGGACGTGTTTTTTCTGTTTAGTGTTGTGTCGCAGGCGCAGCATACACAGCGTTTCTACCAGTGAGTCAATCAGTGCTAGTGGATACTCTGCTTTTTGGTCTTTGTTCCTTCACTCATCATCTCATCCAGCATCTCGAGGGTTAGTGATGTGAGCGTTGACTGACAGACCATGCAAAATGATGCAGCTGTCTACAACGTATGAAACATTCAAAACAGAGTGACACAGGATGGTTAGGAATGGATTGTCAAAGCTGGTGATTTACAACTAAGGAATGTTTGACGTAAATTTAAAATGTCCTTTGAGCGTGTGTGTGTGTGTGTGTGTGTGTGTGTGGGTGTTAGGGGTGTGTGTCCAGGGGCTAGTGGCTGCTGTCTCTTTACTTTTGGTGTGATAGTAACATAAAATACTACATTATCAATATCAATACAGTAGGAATTCATTCACAAGATTTACAACTATAGAGCAGGAATTGTTGCTCAACAACATTCAGACTTCACAATAGAAAGTTAAATACTCAATTAAAAGCTTTTCATTTCTTTGATCGTACTCACCTTTTTGACATATCTTTACATTCACCACTTAATTGACTTCATTTAACTACAATGCACAAGGACTTAGGATGTTGCAATAACAAGATTTCATTTTTGATAAGAATATACTCTGTGGCAGTGTAATGATGTCATGCTTTAGAATAGTGTCACAGGTCACAATCCTTTTTTTCTCCTTCTTACCTAGGGGGCCAAACCCCTTTTTTTTGAAAAACAGACATGGAGCGTTGTAAAAGGTTGTTCACCAGAAATTATATCCAGGACCTTCCAGGATCCCAACCTGGGTGGACAACCTGGTCAACAAGCTGCTGGAAAGCTATAGCGGGCCGACATAGAGCAAATCAGAACCACTGTTTAAGCGAATGGGGGGTGGGCTAATAGGGAATTTTTTAAACTTATATATCATTATGAAACTTTGCAAGTTGATTACTGACATTAAAACAACAACTTTTTGTATTACAGTATTTTCCAAAAGGTTTGAATAGATATGAAAAATCATCAATATCTTACTAATGATGCATACATTTGCATATCTGCAAAGCCCCAAAATCTAGATGTTGGACAAAAACAAAGTCAATTTATTTTTAAATTTTGAAAACAAAACAAGTGTCCAACTGCCTGAAGCCTTTCCTAATCACAGTTCAAATTTGATCAATAACCCATAGAAAATGAATTTTTTACACTGTTTTTTCCAAGGGAATGTCTAGCCGTTTCCTAAAATACCAGCTGGAGACTCCAAAAGGACACATTTGGTCCATGGCACATGAAATGTAACTGTGTAAAAAATTTATTTTCCATGGGTTATTGATAAAATTTGAACTGTGATTAGGAAAGGCTTCAGGCAGTTGGACACTTGTTTTGTTTTCAAAATTTAAAAACAAATTGACTTGGTTTTCTTCCAACATCTAGATTTTGGGGCTTTGCAGATATGCAAATTTTCGCATCATTAGTAAGATATTGATGATTTTTCATATGTATTTAAACATTTTGGAAAATACTGTAATACAAAAAGTTTTTGTTTTAATGTCAGTAATCAACTGGCAAAGTCTCATAATGATATCTATAAGTTTAAAAAATTCCCCATTAGCCCATCCCCATTCACCCCCATTCACTTAAACAGTGGTTCTGATTTGCTATGTCGGCCCACTGTAGCTTTCCAGCAGCTTGTTGACAAGGTTGTCCACCCAGGTTGTGATCATGGATGGTCCTAGATGTCATTTTTGGTGAACAACCTTTTACAACGCTCCATGTCCATAAAATCACTTTGCCCCCTGGGTATCTCTTAGCTATCAAAACGTATGACTACATATTCATTTGATTTTCCTAACTTCGCTGCACAAAATCTTATCAATCTTCAAAACTTTCATATCATTTTTGCAATCAGTGAACACAAGCAGTAAGAATAAATACTGTGTTTTATTAATAAAATATAAAATAAAATGTATCTCAAGCAGTAGATGAACAAAAATAATTTTAATTCAAACATTATTAAACTCTGCAAGGTTGAGTTTTGGGCTTTCTGTATTTCTACATTCATTTCCAGGAGATCACCATAACAATATAATAAGTTCTGATTGTGTGACAGTGTTTTAATGTATGGTCAGACATACACGTTGGGCTGATATAAGACAAATTGTGATGTTCTTACTTTAATAAATACATTTAGCTGTTATCTGAACTTTTCCTTACAATTTATTTTAATACATTACATGCCATCATTGCATTGCTACATAGGATTTGAACATTTCGATCCACCAAAATGTGGACAATTTGATATTTTTTTTACCAGACAGCAAAGCCGATTATATTGACACAACTCTCGAAGCTCAGACATGCTTATAATTGCTGTAAAAAATAAAATAAAAAATAAGAAGAAAAATATTAATCTTGACGCCATTATCATCATTTGACCACCAGAGGTCACTGCATTGTTGGTGAGCACTACAGGAATAAACGAACACTCGGAAATCATGCTGACTGCTCCTTGATGACTTGAAAACTGTAAAGAATTGAACGATTTTTTCTGAGGAGAAACAAGTTTTGATATAGATTTTACTTTTATTCCTGGTTCAAGTGCACTCATACGGTTGTCTTCTTCTCTTTCTTTTTTAAGTTATTTTGATAATGCTACAGGGTTCTCAACTTTTGGAAATTGTTTAGAGTGAGACAGAAGCGAATTTCCCATGCGAGCGCGCGAGGCGCGCGAGCAAAATTTTATTGTGTGTTTAATTATTAATTTAAAGCATAATAATGGTTTTTAACACAAGTTCAGTTCAGTATAATGTCTTTGTTTTTGTTAAAATATAGCCTATTGTAGTAATTTTATGATGAAAGTAAAACTGGATTAATACCAAATGCCAGACTAGTGAGATGGGTGTAGGCCTAGGGTAGTTGTTCGGGGTAGTTATTTCAGTAAAACTCTTAGTTCAGTTCAGCAAATATGGATACTGATTACTACTGATGCTCGCTGTTGTAGCTTCGAGTGGCAGATTTTGAGGCCTTCAGGATAGGGGTTTCTGGTTCCCACTTGAAGCACTGTGGCTCCACACCAGCCATTTTGACCATCATAATGGTCTGTTTCTGGTGCTGGTCTTGTTGAGACTAACCATGGAGAAGACTCTTTCGGCGTCCGCATTTGAATGTGGGAGCACTAAAACCAACTTGGCCCATCAACTAGTAGGTTAAAAATAGAAAAGCAAGTGCAAAACAAAAGCATTATTAGCTATGTCTTATGGGCTTCATAAGGGGCCTCTAAGGCCCCCACACACATAAAGGAATAAGCTTTCTACGTGTAAATGATATACTGTTCATAAAAAGTAGCTTTCGACCCTGCATCTGTTGCAATGGGCCCCTCCATCATTTAACATGGGTCTGCAGACCAATCTTCTGAAATATTTTTACAGTTGCAGAGTAAAGAGTGCTGCCTGTTTAAGAAAAATAATGTTCCTTCTGCAGCTCAAGATTTGATTTAAATCAAAATTTTCCTCTGAAAGTGCATCAGATTGATGCATTTTACTTTAAAACTGTACCAATGTTCTCAAAATCCGGTGGGAAACACTGACTCCCTTAATATGTGTATGCCAGTAAATGTATCTATCTTTGCGGAAAAGTCAATGTAACTGACTGGATGGAGGGGGGGGGGTCGGGGGGCTTTAAGAGTCTGGGCCTATTATCTCATAATCCATCTATGAACCAACTAGTTTCCACAATCTTTTTTATTTTTGCGTATTTATTCATAGAAAAAAATTAAAAATAAATGTGGGGGGCCCACACAGGGACTTGAAACGGGCCTCGAGATCGTTGAGACCGCCCCTGCACGCTTGTCGTGCCGCCTGACGAAACGCTGCGCCTTCTCTCTGCCCGCTCGCCTCTCCATTGAGAGTGCATTAGTGGGCGCAACAAACGCCTCGGCCCGTGTGAAACGGCCTTAACTACTAAACGAAGGAAATCAAATGAGTTTTTCCCCAAAAAACGAATGAGTTTACCCCCAAAAAACGGGACAAATTGTGTTCCGGGAGAGTTTTTTCTTTCCCCGGGACAGCTGGTGAAAAAAGAGAACAATTTCGGGAAAAACGGGACAGGTGGCAACACTAGGTGATGGTGGTGACGGCCAGGATTTATCGAAGCTATATATAAAATAAATTGTTTGGCAGAGAGTTATAATTTGCGTGAGAAATGCAAGGTGTGGCGTGGAGCGTGTGAATTGCCTGAAATGCGTGTGTCTCACTCTCATTGCGTGAGGGTTGAGAACCCTGATGCTACCGAGTACACTTTATTAAGTTTTTATTTACAATGTTGTTCAGACATTTCAATAGCCTAATTGTTGATTGATTTGGATGTCAACAAATCTAACTTGACGCTTGAAGAGTCAATGGGGTTGAAATAATACTGTTTACACTATAGCCTACCTCACGGGAGCGTTTTCAGCTTTTTATTTATTTATTTTTATGGATGTGTTTTAACTTGGTCAATTCGAGGACGTGTTTTTTCTGTTTAGTGTTGCATCGCATTCGCAGTAGATAGCCTAGTGGTTACTTTGCTCAGACTATGTTCCTCTTTCCTAATCTCTCTCTCTCTATTTGCCACAGCCCCCTTTTTTTAAGAACTTCTCTCCGGTGTTTGGAATAACGCAGCAGCAACAGGACATCGTCGGATCTGCTTATTTGTAAGTTTCCTTAGTAGTGACTTGAAAGCTTATGCAGAAATGGTAATTGTTCCAAAACTGAAAAGCGATTTGTTATTTTTACCTAATGTGTCTCACTGTCAAATGAAAATGCTCCAGCACATCAGGACTAATATGTTAGGGCCTGGTAGTGATATGGTGTTTCTGTTATTTTGTCCATCGCCCTTAGATGTGCACAATGAAAACTTGCAGGAAATCACTGCTCATCCTGCTGAAGGTGATTCACATCATATTACTCCCAGGTAAGACCAGATGTTCCTAGATGTATTGTGTCTGTAGAAAACATGTTGTAGCTGATCTAGATGTTGATACTAAAACATTCAACATACAAACACGTTTTAGAGCCTAGTTCTATTTCTTCTCTATTTCAGCAAATACTTTTACTAAAATACTACGTTTTGTATGTGTGATGTGCTGTTGACGCAATATGTGTCTGGAGAAAAAAGGAATTGAGTAATTACTCAAAAGACAAACTTAGTCAAAGGCGGTGCAACCAGAGTTCAACAATGATGCATACATACAGTATCTCCTGTCATCATATCACCTTATTTTTTGGCAGATGTTGAGGCACAAGAAATCGAAGTCCAGTCTGAAGTAACTGGATACCTGGGGCATGATGTCACCCTGCCATGCAAATTCACCCCAGGACCAAAAAACAACACAATTACTCAGGTTGAGTGGGACCTCATGTCACAAGAAGGAGAGAAACTCGTCATTGTTGTTGATAATCCTCAGTTTGGATCTAATGTTAGTGATACGATTCTGAAGGGGAGAGTGGAGATTGCAGAACAATCTTTGATCATTAGAAGTGTGGAAATGAGCGATGCCGGGTCGTACACCTGCAGCATTGCAGCATATCCTAGTGGTTCATTGGAAGGAACCACCAACCTTATCATCCAAGGTGAGCGAGATATATTTCCACACAAAATGTACATATTAACATTCAGTATAGACAATCTTCCCATGCAAAAAAAACCCAACTACATGTGAACTGTATTTTGAGATTTCTGATTCAGTGGGTAACATGGCTATGAGTGTCTTTGTAATAAATAAGTGGGGACATTTGATATATCTTTAAAGGACATAACTCGTATATGTCTTACAGTAACTACTAAACAATGATAAATGCAGTTTAAGTGGGGGCATGTACATCATTAACTTGAAATAATTTCACAATAGACACAAACTGGATTAATCACTGTCATGTTCACTCCCAGAAAAGGTGCCGTTATCATCAGGGGTGGTCTCTGCGATAGTGATTGCTGTCATGTTGCTGTTTGTGATCATGGCAGCCATAGCTTACTTCATCTTCATCAGAAGGTGTGTGTGTGTGTGTGTGTGTGTGTGTGTGTGTGTGTGTGTGTGTGTGTGTGTGTGTGTGTGTGTGTGTGTGTGTGTGTGTGTGTGTGTGTGTGTGTGTGTGTGTTAGTGTGTGTGTGTGTGTGTGTGTGTGCGTGCGTGCGCGTGCTTGCGTGTGTGTGTGTATTTTGATTATTAGAAGTTGGAAAGATTCGCATGTCATAAGATGTTACAAATATTAATCATCCATTCAATATATTTTTACAATAACTACATGTGTCATGCTGGTGGACAACCTTTAAAAAAAGTTGTACCATATGTTGGTCTGTTTTACCATATTTTTTTATAATATGTGCGAACATTTCTCTGGGATGAGATAGAAAAGTCACTTGATCTCAAAAGGTAAATCAAGTAAACACATGAAGAAAAACTAATTACAGCACTTTCTATTCCCTCACTCAGACCTCACTCTACAGTCAGGCACCGTGTCTATATTGGTGAGAACAAAATCACAAGTTCCTCTTCCCTTTATTCATACACAGTACCTGATTACTTCATTTGTGTTATATTCTTTGTTGGTTGCTTCAATTTCCTTGACGTAAGCTTGTCTGTGTTTCAGATACCAGTGGTCCTGTGAGGGATGTGTTCAGGCCATCTGTCATTGTTAGAGAAGAGGTGAGCTCACAGCTGCTTTTAAAGCCTTCACCTTTAAATTTAAGTTTCAGTCAGATTCAGTTTAATTTTGATATTGTGATGTGATAACAAAAAAGAGATTTAAGCAACATAATGATACAGCTGAGCGACAAAGTCTCTACCTTACTGTAATACTCTGTCTAACACTTACTCTATAGGAAGTGGTGTACTCCGACGTCAAGCTCAAACCGTCCATTGATGATCCACCTTCATCCAATGAGGAACACACAAAAAACACGTATGCTGATGATGTCACATACTCCGACGTCAGAATTTTGCGTCGGCCACCCAAATTGAGAGAATTGTACTGAGATGTAGATGTAAATGTATTTCTTGTACCCTCTGACGGTTAGAAAATCACTTTTAAAGCTGCTGTATTCAAGTTGCATTTACCATAATGTTGGTAAGCTTAAGTGAATTCAAAGGAAATCAACTGCTCATAAAATAAATCCTAACCTTTGTGGCTTCTCCAGGCCTTCAAATCATGCTCTTATTTATAGGGGTTTTCTATGGGCCTGTACCAAGCAATGCCCCGCCATGTGTTACTGCTACAGACTCACAGCTGTTGATGAAGTATAAAGGAAAGGAAATAGTTTTATATTTTCATTAGTAGTGCTATTCTAGTCTACAGACAGACAAGCACGTGCTACCTTGTTGATTTAGTGTGTTAGTTTGCAAACTTGATAGTGTGCAATTACATAATATCATTAGTAGTTTGGCAGGTATTTGGTTAAAAAGTATTGGACTGATAGAAATTTTCACCAGTTGATGGTGCGATGAAAAGTCTGGAGATCACTGTTATTCCAATGCATCCTCTTGGGACAATCCTGTAGTTTTTCGAGAAGAAGTTGTGGCACAGGAGAAAAAGTCAGATGATTACTAAAATCAAGAGGGTGTAACATCTAGGAAACCATGGATATCTATGCAAAGAATATCAATATAGAGATTGTTCAGTGAATCACATTTATATGGCACTTTTACCCAAAGGGCTTTACAAGTTTTGTTTGACCGTTCTTCCAGGCACACACATATTAACACACCAAAGGCTGCTAGCTACAATGCAGGGCAAGCCTCGACATTTGTGCAGATGGAAGTTGGGATTGATAAACATAAATAGCCAAAGTGAGTTGTTTTTTATGCAAACAAGCACACCTTACACGTCACCTCGGTGCTGCCTAACAGCTCAACTGCTTTTACCTTATTATGTGCAGTGAATACTGTTCAAGTTATGGATGTGTAAGACAACAACATTATTTGACTTCCACAGTGTTACATGAGCTCAAGTTTTGACTGCGGCCACAACACAAAATTGAATCCAACAGTCAGCTGCTGTCATGACAAAACATTATGACAGATAAAATCTCATTACACAAAGTTCCTGTTCCTTCTTTTCTGACCGTCAAAGGAAGAGGAGAGAAGGGAAAACACAATGTACACAGTTATTAGGGAACTAACTCAGCTGTGTAACACAAGCTGTTTAGGATTCTAAAACCACACCAAACTTTTTGCAGTAAAATAAACTCTTTATCGTGATTTAACTAAACTGGACGTCATGATGTTAAGAGAACTTGTTTAAACTTAGTTATTAGCATGAGGGTTTAAAATGAGGGAAGGTAGTAAGTGTTGTGGTCGAACTCTTTCAGAATCTCACTTCTTCTTTCCTATCCCTGCACGGCAAATCAATCTTACCTGCAGCAACTTTAAACAAAAAACAAAATATAGCATTTAATGGTACAATACTGTATTAACTGCAATAGAACAGATACTGGTTTAAGTTGTACTAGTCTTTTACATCCCCCAGCAGTATGTCTTCTTTGGGTCCATAGTGCGGAACATTGCTCTGTACACAGATGTTGTTATGTAAGGGGGCTTACCGTAGAAATTTGACAACAATGTGGTTTGCAAAGCAACTGTTGATGCATAACATATCACTGAACATTACCAGCAGTCACTGGCTCTTAGCAGCGTTTCCTGGCTGGTATTTTGAGTGTGTGAGATTAGGTTTTCACTATGTGCTGTCATAACCTGTGAGAACATTACCTTTTTGTATAATACACCAACTTAAGGTCTCAGGTTTCATTTTCTAATTTGCTGTGTTATTGCATTTTGTTTTACACTGAAAGTCAGCACCTCAAACCATAATAACAATCAATGCAATGCATTTGAGATATTTCAGTATTGTTGCTTGCTTATCATATCACACAGACAAGCAGAAGCAACAGTGCATTACTGTTTACTATTTTTCACATTTGCTGTCATTTGCTGTTGATTATGTCCTAATAAAGCTCTACATTTTCCCAGACCTTACCAGCTCAGTGGCCTATCTCATGTACTTTACAGTTATGACAGGGCAGGAAACCCAAGCTAAGAAAAATGCGGTTTGAAGGACATGCATTATGAATGTATTTCCATTGCAGTTGGCTACATCATATTACAAAGACTGAGAAAAAGAAAATGCAGTGCGAAGTGACAATGGTATTACTGAAGATGGTCGGCCACACATATTCATGAGCTATAGTGTCAAGAAATCAATCTCTGAGAACAAACGACAAGTCAGCAAGGCCATTGTGGAAGGGATCATTTGCATTCAAATTCATATAATTCTATGTGTCTTTGTGGCCGTTTTGCATTTTTGTTTGGTCAGTTGCCCATAAAATGTCGTAGTTTGAAAGATGGGTTAATATACTGTTTTGAGAGATGACCTGAAGTCTCCTCGATGACGATACATACACTCTACAATGTAAATTGTGTGATACTAGATAAAAATGTATTGGAAATGCATTGCAATAAGCATTGGAAGATGAAATTAATTAACAATTGCTGCATCTTGCAAAACTGAAAGTTGTATTTAAAAACAAAACAAACAACAGTAAAATTAGGTGATATTGATTTACTTAAGAAGCTTTACCCAAGGTGATAAAAACGCTTGACCCACTCATCTCAGTGTGTTCATTTGGAGAATGTTGTGAATGAAGTGAATCCTAGCCATGTCCTGCTTTCTTCTTGTTTCACCTCAGACAGTGCAGTTTCCAGACAAATGCTCAAGGAAGTTAACGACTGCACATAATTGAGAGTGAAGGAAACACCACCCTGATGAAGGCAAGATAGTAAAACGTCTTTGGGGAATAAAGCATGGTTTATTTGGAATAGATTTGTGAAACTTGTTTAACGTTGAAGAGCGCGTTCAAGCTCACAGGGGTCTGAACTTCACTGATTTTGACTTCTCAAAATCAACAATGAGGAAACATGATCATTTTGTAATTTTACCTTATTATTATTCTTTTTAAATATATGGAGTGTGTGTCTTTAGTTTCTGACATGTTTGCTAGTGTTTTGTTTATTACTTATTTGGATCAACTTTACCCAACCCGAATTCTCAAAAAATACACATAAAAGCAATTATGATTGCATTTACAGAACAAAAGTAAGCAATGTAGTAAAAACATTACTGTTTTAAGGCCTCGAAAGGTAAAACATAGCTGAATGAATATCAGTTTATCTAGACATGAATCCATATTAAAAATATGTATTCTAATAACAATATTGCTTATTTATTCTATAGGTCTGTCATTACTGAATTTACACCTGATTCTGAAGAAAATAACATTTAAGCTGTTTCCACATGCACATGTTATTCACAGCATTTGACTTTGACTGGTATAATGTAATGTAATGCCCCCTCCTTATCTGGTTGGGTTCATTTACTTACCTAATGTGTTATTCTATAGAGATGGATTACTGTAATTAGAGTCCTATCAGCTGTGGGGCCCTTGTAAGTACAGTAGTTCAGTTGTAGTAGAAGAAATAGTAGTTCAAATTTAGCTTATTAAGTCTGAATCCACTCTGAATGTTCTAGTACATGTGTTCCAAGGTATTGTCAGTATCAATTCCAACATAATGCATGGTGTTATGCTTTTTTTTCCTTCCATATTTTGTTAATATCTACA
Source organism: Hyperoplus lanceolatus (assembly GCA_026929865.2). NCBI lineage: Eukaryota > Metazoa > Chordata > Actinopteri > Uranoscopiformes > Ammodytidae > Hyperoplus > Hyperoplus lanceolatus. Next base: position 24,546,600 of record CM049401.1, on the reverse strand, counting down.
TTCCCCTGTAGAAGATATCTAATATATATATGTGTGTGTGTGTGTGTGTGTGTGTGTGTGTGTGTGTGTGTGTGTGTGTGTGTGTGTGTGTGTGTGTGTGTGTGTGTGTGTGTGTGTGTGTGTGTGTGTGTGTGTGTGTGTGTGTGTGTGTGTGTGTGTGTGTTTGTGTGTTACACTCAGCTATTACATACAATACAGTTTTGAGAAGCCCGATTTTCATTTCACTGTGTTCCTCTTTCTCCTTTCAAACTGTACCATTTATTTTTCCATGTCCACTCTGACTTCTCAATTGTTAATGGTTGCAAGTTGTTCTAAATGAATGCACTCATATTCAACTGTGGGTAAAGAAGAAGAAAAACCAAACTGTGAGGCTTTACTGAAGCGCTTGGTTACCCAAGCAGGGTTATCACTAACAGGTTCAACAACCAAAATAATGTATAAATAGCTTCACAGTAATACTGCATGTCCGTTATTTCAGGGGATCTGGACGTCAAAATAAACTAACTGACGAAAGAGGAAAGACTCAAATGACAGACCTAAATACAGTTAGGTAACTATACCATCATTATCATTGTCACACTAAAAACCAAACACTCTGTATACATATATTTATTTAATCTAAGTGCACTATGAAACACTTGACTTTTTAACATATTATCTTACTGTTAATTTCTTCTTTTAGTTAATCATATTTTCACCTATTTTTCCACCTATTTCTGTGTAGCACACACTAGTTTTAGCTAATTAGCTGAACTTTGCTTGTTAGCTGTAGCTGAATTCTTTTCATAAAGCATTTTGTTTGGATTGGCCATTGACAAAGTGCAGATACAGTCATACCCTCCTAGTTTATACAGTTGACCACATGAGGTCACTGTGCTACTGGGGGTTATTTACAGCATCAGAAGGCAATGAACCACAGGGAACCATGACAACTGGTGTCACAACTGATAAAACTACAAGTGCAGTTCCTCTTCGTCTAGGCAATTTTTTTTTTTGTCTGATGTACTGAAAGGTGGTTCAATCATCATTCAATGATGTGCACAACTTAACACACAGACCCCATTGTTATAGTGTCTCTGTGATTGTGTCGACCCCCTGCAGATGTGAATAATGGAAAGTTGCAGAAAATCGACCCTTGTACTTCTTTGGTTCATTTACATCACAATCCCAGGTAAGACAAAAGATTGAACTTGAATGATTAAATGCTAACTGCACTTATAACGTGCATGTACAAAGTGGAGAGTTCTGCCTGGCAATCTAAATAACAACTAAAAACCATGTTATAGATCCTCTTGCTCAACATCACTATTTATTCTGAATGTTTCAGTCCAGGTTGACCGTCTTTCAAGAGAGAGATGGAGTTGTGAAACCAAAATGGCATTTAAACAAAACATGTTAGAAAACTGTGGTCCCCACATACGTCTTAATATATTTAATTTGTGAACTCACAAATACTGAAGGCAGTCTAGGAATCACCTTTTGTTTTTATTGCTGAAACATAAAAGCATTTGCTTATTTTATTTGTTTCATCTACACCTTCCTTACTTATCAACTTCATTTATTTATGTATTTTGGCAGATGTTGAGGCACAAGAAATCAAAGTCCCCGTCTGAAGTTACTGGATACCAGGGGCATGATGTCCCCCTTCCATGCCACTTCATCCATGGACCAAAAAACGACCAAATTACTCAGGTTGAGTGGGACCTCAAGCCACCAGGGGGAGAGACACTTGTCATTGTTATTTTTAATCCTCAGTTTTGATTTAATGTTTCTGTCACTGTAAAATAAGAGAGTGGTATCGATCTGCTCATCTTGGAAAGAAAGTGAGATGATTATATGCTGACATTCTGGCTAGGTCAAAAAGATTTGCTAAAATGTATCTACATTTCATCATTATTGTTTTTCTTTTCCCAGAACAGATTCAAGAACAGGTGCTGATGTTACCGAGGATGATTGCTGTGGGTGTATTTCTGCTGATAGTGGTGACCATGTTTGCTACAATGCACTTCATCATCATCAGAATGAGGTGTGTGTGTGTGTGTGTGTGTGTGTGTGTGTGTGTGTGTGTGTGTGTGTGTTCACTTTAAAGAATGAGCTGTTGAAAATCAAGTTCCTTCCATGACAAATTGCTGCTATATCAGAATTATAAAGCAAACATGTTTTTATTATTAGCTCAATCTGTGTCCTGTACTGTATCACTGCAGACACTAGATTAAGTTAATTTACTGTCTGTCCATTCCAACTGTAAAGAAGCCACTCCACTTCTGGATTCCAGTAGTCTAGTGCAAAAAAGAGATAGTCATACTGTGAATGTAGAAGTGATGGTTTGGTCAGGCACTGCGTCAGCACTGGTGAGAAAAAACCCAAAGGTGGCGTCATGTTCATGTTTGTTTGCTTCACTTCTCTTGACAAATGCTCGCCTGTCTTTCAGAACCAGTGCAGTGATGTGTGACTTGGAGTTGGTTTGAGGCTTCATATCAACAATGGATCAATGTCAACTCAGTTGGTTGGTTGGTCAGTCAACCACATTATTGTAAAATTATTTGCAATTTTGCTTCTGCCATTTCACCAAAATTGAATATGTATATTATATGAAGGAGTTCATACTAGCTCCACCTCAACCAGCTTAATCCTGTCTGTACATTTATGTGAGTATTATATCAATGTAACTATTCCTAACATACTGTAATAATAAATCAGGAGACAATTTCCTGCAGAATGAGTACTTTTGAATTTTGACACTCAAAGTACATGTTGCTGATAATACTAATAGATGTTGAATGCAGGACTTTTACTTGTTGTCAAGACACAAGCACTTGTTCCACCCCTGGCTTCTCCTTCGTCCACTCAAAAAGCAAAGACACATGTCACTGGGGGGGCGACTGTTTGGATATTTTTATTCCAAAAGAAGTTTTGTGTCTATAGGTTTGAACAACAGGGCGATCCCTCTGAACAACATCATGGTACCTTCATTCCATCACCTCCTAGTCTTCACCCCACAATCACACTATAGAACCTCTTGCTTTTTCGATTTATAACAACAATTGAATCATAATATTCATCATCATTTTAATAATCCATTTAGCACTAGTATAGAAATATGAAAAAATATCAAAGAAAAGAACATAAAAGTAAATAAAACGTTTTGTCTTTTGGCGTGACCGTTCAGACACCCCATCTGATTAGTTTTGTGACCCTCCCTTCCCTTTTATATTCATACTATCAATATTTTGGCATTTAAGGGTTGTTACCCCCCTCTCCACAATAATGCTTTGCAGCTGATAAATGCTTTCAGCGGTTGGTTTAAAGCTGTTGATTGCCACTTATTGGCTATGTCGTGCTTTCACATATCAAGCTGTGTGAATTGATACACAGAATGAACCAAAGTAGACACTGAAAATAGAGTCCTGAAGACAAACAACAAGAACAACCTGTGAGTTTACAGCTCTTGGACAACAAGGGAATCATAAATGAGGATGCTCTCTGTCTGTGTGTGTGTGTGTGTGTGTGTGTGTGTGTGTGTGTGTGTGTGTGTGTGTGTGTGTGTGTGTGTGTGTGTGTGTGTGTGTGTGTGTGTGTGTGTGTGTGTGTGTACTACTTGTGGAACGGGGGTTGACTCCTGTCAGCATTCTGAGCACAAAGGTATAGAAGTAAACAGAGAGAGAGACACAGCAATTCTTGGCCTGCATCGGCTGACAGCAATCATTCAGAGAACCAGCATAATGTGAGCAAACAATGTTATCATTCATTATCTGGAGCACAATGGTTTCAACAAATCTGTTTCTGAGCAAAATGCATAATTTTGTACAGCAATGCAATATTTGCATTGACAACAATGCCAATCTTTTTTTTCAGGGAATTTGAAAAGGGCTGAACTGGTGGTTTTGCATGTTACCTCACACATTTTGTATTACAGTTGAATACTGATGGGTGGGAAGCCAAGCCAGTGAGGGATCAAGACCTAGCAATTCAGCAACTCATGTGGTTTGGTGAGATCCGATACGATCCTCCAGTACAGAGGTGTGAAAAGGGCAACGGTTTACTTTATGTGTACTGACTGCATTAAAAAATGCATTAATATGTCATGATGAATGATACGTCTCAATCAAGAATTGAGAGTCAGCATACTGATAAGCATTTCATTCATACAATCTGCTTTTAGAAATTCAAAACATAAAAGAGAAACAGTAAGCAGAAATTGACAATGAAAATCCTGCATCAGTTTACCAGAAAATCTTTTACGAGTAAGAGTATTCTTACTATAAATGTGTCAAGGTGCCCCCTTGTTCAGAAAGCAGAGAAAATCATTTTTTTGAATTAATTACAGTAGGCTCAATGGACACTGATTCAATGATGAGTCAATGACCTGCAGTGCAGAAAATGCTAATACAGCACTGGGATATAGTGTTTTAGTTGTTTAACATTAAGATAATTAGTGTAAATTAAAGGGAAATTATGCACAGACACCAGTATCACCTGATGTCTCTCCTGCATTTATGTAAATAACTGGATTACAGCTCATTCTTTTTACTAGATTGAACCGTTTCATTTTATCCTCCTGGACATCAATGGAAGTAAGTGCTTAATTCCATTTGGATTAATAGAGCTGTTAAGCGGAAGTGGCGGAATTACGGGGCATGGGACCTCTCGGCTGAAAAAAAATTAATGGGAGTCTATGGAAAGTAATCTACTATTTTCTGGTCCCAGTCATTAAATGCCTTGGATTACATATATGTTTTGTATGGGTCTAAATGATCATTTTTCATGTGAAGAGTTTGACGGTATGTTGTATGATTATTCGTCTAACGGCTTTTGAAAAAATGTTACGAGAACAACTACAAGTCTTGTCGCCTCTGTGCCGTCACCTCAACACATTCCCTCCACTTCTCAACTGACAGTGCTAATGCTAATGCTAATGGCTGGCGTGGACAACGCCAACAATCTCCCCACTCGAGAAATTGAAACTCTCCACATGTCCACTTGTGTAGTGGTTTTTGCCACGTTGAAGACTTTTGTCTTGTCATTGAAAGAAGGCGGTAAAGTGCATTAAAGACACAGCCATGTTTCTGAGCTAAGCGGGTGCGAGTGGTGGTGACGTATATCATAAGTGTCAAGAGCAGCGAAGAGCTGTAGTCCACAAAAGCGCTCTGCACAAAACCTGACCGTATCCAGCTTCTACTCGCTAAATTGTTCCATTCTTTGCACGAAAAAATACCATCTAAATCCATACAAAACATATGTGTAATCGAAGGCATTTCATGACTGGGACCAGAAAATAATACATTTCTTTCCATTGACTACCGTTGTAATTTTTCGAGCCGAGAGGTCCCATGTCCCGGAAGTAAGCTACTTCCGCTTAACAGCTCTATAAAATGATTGATCCGCCCACAAACTGCAGTGATGGGCGGAGATGGTGTATAAGATAAAGACTTAAAGGATAAAGCTGGTTATATTGTATTTTTTTCTTTCTTGTCAATAAATCCTATGAAAAGACCAGTACCACCAGTCTGTCTCTCAATGCTCCACTCGTACTTCCGAACCTGTTTGTGGCACCTTTGGTCCCACTTAGTATGCAACGTTTGAATAGAAACGGGCAGCAATATGCCCTTTATTTATAAAAAATAAAATAAAAACAGCTAGGCACTGTAGTTGTTTGCGAACATTACTCAAACCAGTAAAACAATGTGAATAATTAATGTGTTTTTAATAGTTTTTAAACAATGGAGGTTTATTGTTCTATTCATTAGATTTTTTGAAAATAAGAAAAACAATATAAAGAAGCCAGCCTTATCCCTTTTTTATTGTGATGAATCAGCTACCTGCTAAGGTTGTGCATGAAGATTGTTATACCACTTGTATTGGTGTGACAGTAGTGGCTGATTGAGTAATTGGAAATCTGTGTACAATTCTGTGAATTATCACCAGCAATCATATGAAGTGCACTGTGCACATCATTTCAAGTTAAAGGGTTAAACATGCAAATCCACCAGTGTATGCCCTTAAGCACTGTTGGTAATTTACTGCAGTGTTTAGATAGTATAGGTTGAAGTTGCACACAACAGTAGGGCTGTAACATTAACAGCATCATTAAAAGAGAAGACATTACCTTCCCAGCCAGAGTGAAAAACATGTATTTCTTCTTTATCTATTTATCAGCCGGTTTCCCTGTGTTCGGCCCCCCTCCTGAATGAGTCCCCAGCCACCAAGGGGAGTAATTAGGCAATCAAAAGCTTGAGACAGTATTGACAAGGCTGTGTTGAGACTATCACTCTGGCAGGAGCCTCTACTGCGGACGGCCAAGTCTGTCTGTTAAAACAGAGAGAAGGGAAGAGGCTGCTGCTACAGCTTGCTGGCACATTAACAAGCCCCTTAAAACATGCCCAGAATTAACAGATCAGGACGGATCTAATAATGGAAGTAGTTCAGTCTGGGATTTCGAATTCACCATTGTCCTATTTACTGTCTGTCTCTGTCTCACCCCTTTCTTCCCTCTCTATCTTGCCTCTCCGTCTCGTCTACGCTGTGTGAACAGAGGTGAAAAAGAAGTAAAGGCTTGGCATGCGTTACCCGGGATAACAAGGGAAATTAATTTCACATTTCAAAGCCTCTCTTTCTTGCTCCTCTTTATGTGGCTGTCTGATTATCTAACATTTGTAGCAGGTTGCTGTTGCTGGGTACATGGGTCTCTTCGCGTTAAGAAGTTATAGACAGACTTACAGGCAGCACATTTTTTTAACACACACACACACGCACACGCACAGTGTAAACAAAGGCAGCTTCCTCTGCTACTGTTTGCAATATGTTGTCTTGAAGTTGTTTACGCCAACTTCCCTGATAGCATCCAAAAAGCAGATGTGGGGCGCAGGGAGGGACACAAAACTCTTGAACACAGTAAGCAGTGGTCAAGTTTCTTAGTATGTCATAATCCACCATACTGTCACACATAGTCTGTATTTAACTCTGTAATTCCCACTTAGAACAATGGTAACAAAACAAGAAAGACAACAAAAGAAATAAAAACAGGAAATAATTCTCTGGAAGTCTTTTAGTTGCTTTGTTTTAAATCACATATGGACACAGTATGCTCTCCAACAAGGCTTCATTTCACAAGGAGGGGTAGTTAGCTTCCAGGGACGTGTTTTTGGAAGAAAACCAGCGCCCTCAATGTTAAAGGTGAAGTGAGAGGGGGACTAAGGAGAGAAAAAGGAGTCCAGAGGAAACCATCATCTGGTCATGTGTATAACCGCTCAGATTTGTCCAAACCAAGCTGTTCTCCAGAGAATGTTTGCAGAATCTTAACTGACAACCATCTCACAGCGTGCTCGTAGCCAGTTCTTTGTCCGTACACCTCGAGGTCAACTGGAGAAAGGTCTGCAGACTTTCCTGTTTCCTCAGAGTTCACCTTGTTTTCCCTCCATCTCTACCTCTTTGGTTCTCTGATGAACCCCACCTGTGGAACTAAGCAGTGTTTCTCTCAGCAGCACAAATATTCCTCAGCCACGTCATCACTGGCTTCCTGCAGCCTTCTCTCCACGCACATTGCCTCTGTCCTCAGGCCTGGTCCCCCAGTAGGTCTGTGGTGTTGCTGTTCTGTGGAGGTGGAATGGGTCGGGAGGTGTGAGGTGGGGGGCTGTGGTGCAGCCGCCTCGGGCTGGGCCCCCCTCCACCCTCACTGTCTGTGTTGGATGTGGATGGGGGTGGGGGCGGGGGTAGCCTGGGCAGGGGGGCCGATGAAGGCGGTATTCTTGTGGAGGTCGATCCCATAGTGCCGCCCGACCTCAGGCTCTGGATCCTCCGGCACTCCTGGCAGATCCGCACGTGGGTGCAGCCGCGTGCCGGCAGCATCACAGGGGTAGGGGCCGGTGGAGGAGGGGTGGTGTTGGCCCCCAGAGGATCATCCAGGATCCGCTGAGGCCCGGGGCCCAGATCTGTAGGCCCAGTCCCTCCAGCTCCACCTCCTCCACCTGTAGCTCCCCCTGTCAGCGGGCCAGAGCCGCTGTACAGCTTGCCGTTGCTGAGGCGCATCTCCCGGACCAGGCGCAGGGGACGCGGCGCCCCCAGGGAGATGCGGGCGGGATGGCGCAGGGCTGCAGAGCTGCTGAGGGGCCGACGGCGGCGCATTCGGGAGCTCTTCTTACAGGAGACGGCGTTTCGGAACTCTGTGATCATCTCCCGACAGACAGACACCTAAAGGAAGAAAGGGAAGGAGGGAGGAAAGACGGAAGGGAAGGAGGCAAAGGTAGGAGGGGCGCCGAGGACACAAGGTAGGCGGGCAGCAGAACAAGACAGTGGTAAAGTAGTACATAGATAGAGAGCAGAGAAGAAAAAAAGAACATTGAAAGTAAAAGTTAAAAAAAGAAGAACAAGGCAGGAACAAGGCAGAAAGAATAGACACAGTGGGGCATGGTAAAAGCAAGAGTGGCAGGAGAAGCGAGGGCACAGAGATCAACAAATGGAGGGATGGTTTTAAAACAGGAGAGAAGAGGTGATAGGGAAGGATGTGGAGATGGATAGAGATGGAAGAATATCCAAGGAGCAGAGAGAGTTATTACAATCCAAACACTCAAAACACCAAAATGTTTTTTAGATTATGGGCACTTCATTATGGCACTATGCACTATGAACGGACAGGCAGGCCTGCAAACTCAGGTGCACATATACACAGACACACTCCCACACCCACACATGTTTCATCATTCCAACAGCACAACTACTGTTATTTTGCATACATGATGAACAAAATGCATCAACATGTCCACTGAAGACAAACAACATTCTGATGGAAAAAGGGTCATGTGCTCACATAAACAGAAACAGTACTCATTTTCAGAGAACAGACACTGATGGCCGAATGATACGGGGAGTTGTTTTTGAGAGAGAGATAGAGGGAGACACACAGTGAGATGAGTGAGAAGTAATCCAAGAATGGAAACGAAGAATACCAGCGTACATGTGAGGCATGTAAAAGAAGATACATCATGAACTTTAATGCCAGGGGAAAAAAGATCACACTATTTATTTATGCAAGCAAATATTGGCATTTCTCAATATTGCTTATTCATACCATCAAGTTTAGCTCACAAATACTTGCTGTTAAACACCAAACACTAACAAAGGGAACACTGTCTTCAAAGCAGGCAGGACATGCAAAGGGAAATTTAATTCTCTGTTTTCTGTATACATTTTGGACACTACAGCAGTTCAGTGCAGCATACATGAACATTCCTCTCATCCCACGTGCACATGACACATTGACCCTGAAATGATACAGCACACACAAACAAACAAAGGCATAAAATGGAAGCAAAAGCGGAAAAAAATACCCTTTCTCTCACACACAAAAAAACACACACACACACACACACAACACAAAACAACATAATCAAAAGGGTTTGGCGGGATGCCATGGGAACCTACTGGGGTGTGTCTGTGGGGTTGGCGAGGACAGGTATGGGGGCATACCTCATCGGTCTCTGCCGAGCGACGTGTCGACCACACAAACTCCATAATGGCCACAAACACGGCAATAATGAGGCCACAGATCAGCACCACAAAGATGCCCCCAATATTCTCCATGCCCAGACCTGAAAGTGGGTCACAGGAGACAAATGTTAATACACACATGCAGAAACACATTTATTTATTTAAAACTTTTTTTTACTAGTCATGAGGATGACTAGATACATTGCAGTTTTTTAAATGTTTGTTTTATGGCTCCAGAAGAGCTCTGTTAGTTAGTGCAACATTTTGGTAAAAGTTAGATGATAGGATTGATACCACATTTATGTCTGATAAATAGGAACCTATTCCCAGCAGCTATAAAGAATGGAAACTGGAGAAAAACAGCTATTCTGGCCCTGATAACAAAATCCACCTACCAGCACCTCTAAGTCTAACTAGCCAACCGGCTGAGACTTGGGGAAATTCAAATTACTAATCAAAATGTCAGATAAATAACCCCCCCATTGCACCGCATCTTGCCATTCTTACTTATCATGACGTGACATGATAAGTAAGTTGTCTTTGCAGATGCTGAGAGGCAGGTTGGGTTATCAGACTAGTAGGTCCATCTGCTGGCTGTAACCTTACCATGAGAGTTGTATCAATATGTTCATCTGACTCTTGGCAAAATAGATTTAATTCACAAAATGACTTTTGTAATTTCAGGTTGGGTTTGAAGACCATACATTTTTAATACACAGCCTGAGCAACAAACTGCTGCTAGTTAAAAATGCATTTGACTTACAACATCGGGAATGGTCTAAGTGTTGCTTGACTCATAGAAGCATGACTGTGCAGCTCCATTTTTGACCAATCTTTAGTGTTTCAACTCTGTGTAAGTGCAATACTAAATCGCTGGAGTGCTCTTTCAATTAAATCAAACAAATGTTAATGGCCCAAAGAATAGTGGCTGAGTGATTACCAGAATTGTCGGACCCTGGAATGCAAAACCAAAAAGAGATCTTTATCTAACAGCAGTAGAATAAACGCAGAGGCATTTTCTTATTCTTTGTGATTTATACAGGTGCGGACACACACACACACACACACACACACACACACACACATACACGACCATGCACATTTAGCAGAAAGGTTTAAACAGACACACTCCCCCTAATTAAATTCCTATTACACACCACCTGAGACAACAGAAGACATTTGGGGAAGTAGATTTTTGCTAAGCACCCTTCACAAGGACATTAGGTTAAGCATTTAGCCATTAGCTGGACTGTAGTGGAGGGAGAGAGAGGAGACTATTGCTAAGGGAAATTAGAGAGAAAAAGGAGAGAGTAGACAGACAGCTGAGGTGGACTGACCCTTGGCACGGTGGTCCTCCTCTTTGGGACATTGGCCTCCCTCCCACCACCTCCTCTTCAGTATCTCCAGCCTGTTATTCTCCTGCAGCTGGAGGATGGCCAGCGTGATCTCATCTCTGAAAGGAGACCCTGGCAAATGACAGGCAAGCAGGATAAGAGCAAGTGGTGGGGATGCAGCAAAAAAGAGTGATGTTATTTCAGGGGAGGAGAAAAAAAACAAACATGAAAAGAGGTAAGTGTAATAAGAGCAAAGTAAAAAGGATTCACAAGGAGTGAATTCCTGTTGCTGCCTTGAGATGGCTACGAGTGATCTCACTGCGAGGAATAAAGAGAGGATTAGCGAGAGATAAAGACTGTGATTACATCCAGACAGAGTCAGTGGTACAGCAGCTGGTCACACGGCATAACAAGCCTCTTGTGAATTACATACAGTGGCAAAGAATGGGAAGGTTTATAAGGTCAACTCAACACAAATTGAAAAACTTTCTTAGTTATCCTGGTGTTATCTAGCCACGAAGATAATCAGCAGGAGGGCCCAGTGTGAATAGCTTTCATTTGATCTACTTTTAGCCAGAGTTACATGGATCAAATAGTGTTTTCTTAAAAGAAACACTGGTGTCGCCTGGTGAGATCAATTCAATTAATTCATAAGAATAGCTCATAATATTGGGAATCAGAATCAGAAACACACTTATTTGCTTTCTTGCTGAGAGTAAGATGAGAAGATGGATGCCACTCTTTAGATTGGCACTGTTCAGATAATACATGAAATCTTTCTACTGAGAAAAAAACAAAGAAAAACACCAATGAACAACTATTACTATCTTTAGGTCTCAATTTCCTCACAAATGTCCTATTGAATATTGAAAGTCACTGTTCCTTACCAAGAAATAGTCCAGCGTGTAACTTGTAAATCCTTAACACGGAATTTGATTTATCGTTGAATACTGTAGATCCAGGTTAGCCTTTTTTCCAGCCTGTAAACTCAACCAACCGTATCCTGACTGTAGCTACATATTGCAGCGTTCCCACTTCAGAGTGGTTACCATCAGCTATCTCCTCATGAAGAAAGCGATTGAGCTTATTTTCCCAAAAATGTCCAACTCCTTCTGTGGTCTGTTACTTGACGGTTGTTTGTGTTCTCGGTGCAGATGCACAGTAACTCATAGTTCTCTCCACACCTTTATTTCCCTCATATCTCACTTTGTGTCCCTTTCCTTCCTCTCTCTCTCGCCCTCCTCCTCCGCCTCCTCCTCTTTGTTAGAACAGATGAGTGTGATGCAGTAACACCACCTCAATGCGCTGCAGACGGAGCTTTAGATGAGCTGGACGCGTGTAGAATAGCAATTAGCCGCATGTTCATTACCTCCAGTTGAAATAATAACTAATCCCTTAGATAAAAAAATAAATCGACCACGTACAAGACATTTTTCAGATCTAATCTCTTGCCGATCGGTACTACTACATGTGTCTATTTAGCATAATTGATCTCATGCAGGTGTTTCTGCCTCTTCAGCAGTCAATTGAGATTATGTATTTATATATTGTTGATGTGGTTTATAAGAAAATCCTTTGTGATGATGAGACATCTTTACATTTTAACTACAGTAGATCTGTGTGACACCATTGATTATTTTCAGACTTTTCTCTAATCCTAAAGTTTTATCTAACTAAAAAAAGGAGTATAAAATAAGCAGTCTGATGAAGGGAAATCCTGCTTTGACTGAGCTGCTTAAAGTGCAAATGCATGAAACCTGCGATGGGCCCCAGCAAAGCAGATGTTGCTTTGTTTTGAGGGGTCACAAGCACAAATGTTTGGAACTGGAGCTTAAACATGATGATGAAGATTATATCTCTGATCTCTGATATTTTTCTAATTATTGAACACTATTTCAATTAATTTAGTGCTAAAAGTGAAATTATATTGTCTTGATTACTCAGGGGTCAGGATGGGTTAGGCTACTCTTTGGTCTTAGTACACAAGCTGAGGCTAAACTGTTTAGCTACTGCAGTGCTTCTCAAATGGTGGGGCGCGCCCCCCTTGGGGGTCGCCGTGAGTTGTCGAGAGGGGCGCGGGCTGCCTTGATTTCCAATTGACCAAAAAAAAATATATATATATATATTTTTTTTAAGTGCTATGTGTGGTTGTGTATGGTCAAATCCGCGCAAAAGGCCGCGATTTGCCGTAAATAAATGTCCACATGTGTCTCCAAGTGTCTCTGTAGGCTATTTAAAAAGAAATCAAGCAAGTAGACTAATAATAACATTAATTAATTATTGGTTATCGCATCACAGAAGGCCTATTGACCTATAATAATAAAAAACACCACCTTAATTATGTTAACAGTTTAAAAATGTTTTGAATGAAATGCAAACTTCAGTTAATCATTTGCTCTTGTTTCTCTGTCCTGAGATTCACACAGACTGAGCAGTCTTGTTTAAATGTTACAAATTGAGCTAATAAACTGAACTTTGAATTTTTTGCTGCAGAAGTTATCTCAGCTAATTTTTGTTATCTAATTTGATAATAAGCTGATTGTATGCAGAATGCTCATGCCAGAAACTCATACAGTGGTTTTGTACAGATAAATAAATAAATATTAGCAGGTTCTCAACAGTATTTCAATTTGGGGGGGGGGGGCGAAAAAATTTCTGTCCCCTAGGGGGGGCATGACAGAAAATAATTGAGAACCACTGAGCTACTGTATATAATGGGAGGAGGGTCGCTGTTGCGTCCCTTTTGGTTTCCCTGCTTTTCTGCAGCTATACAGTTTTTAATCGATTTCAAGACTTTATTGATGAATTATAGGTCTAACTGAAAACAGCTTCCAATTGTGACACTCAGTGACCTTGGTCCTTGTCTTGATAAGGCCGATCGAAGGTAAAGTTACACCTTCAGGCATGTCAGTTAATGTGAAAACACAAAAGGGGATGGCGTGTTTGCTACAGGGGCTTGTTGGCTTTGAGGTGCCCTTTCTGAAAATGACACTGGCTAAATTAATATTGACGTTTTCTATCCCTATTGAGAGACTTCAAAGGCAAAGTGGTCATTTCAGTATCATGTTTAAAACTGTGTTTGTACTGTATATTGGTGTTTTAATGTTTTGTTGTTACAGTATTTTGCTTTCATGTAAATCATAGTAGCATAATAAAGTAAATCTTAATTTGATGAACTATAGTTATGTACAATTCACTGTATTTTACATATCTATATATTAGCCCTACATAATGATTATCTCTAATAACCTGATGATTACTTCATAAGGAAAATTAGATATGTTTTATGGTTTAATACATTTAATGTTTAACATTAGGACGTTATTAAAGTTGTTACCTGGTAGTTATTACATTAGCAGCTACTCTTTCTAACAGTATTACGGATGAACAGTGACATATCTAGTATCTTTACCCAGTGGCATGCCGATGCCGTAGCCCTTGGTGTCCAACAGGCCTCCGATCTTTGTGAGATTACAGTTGAGACCGCGGTGGTACTCGTTCATGGTGCTCTCCAACAGGAAGGCATACTTGGAGTTGATCACGCGGGCAATGCCCTCCTCTGTGCTTTTCACAAATACACTGGGCAGCTTGGAGTTCATGTAGTTCCACATGCGCTGGTAGGTTTGGTACCGGGAGTTCTGCATAGGTAATGGGAACACAACAATGGGAATCAAAAAGAGCAGATGTTTGTCCATTCAAGGTTCCCAACACACACTATTATCTCTCTATGAGGCAGAAATCAAACAGAGGTCCATTAAAAAAAAGAAGAGGGGAGATGAAAAAAAAGGAAAGAGAGATAAACAGATCCTCGATAACGGGAGGAAAGGACATGTAGAACATAGAATCTACTGTGAATAATGACAAGCGCAGAAAAACATCAATGACAAATAGAGGGAGAGAGGAGAGAAAAGAGTGGAGGGTAAGAAAGCAATTTGAATCAAGGCAACAGATTATGTACTCATGTCTTAGCTGATGCATCATCTTTCATACAGATGGAGGTAAATCGGCTCACAGGAGGTGGTTCAGCACTTGGCGACATTTGGTAAGCTCCAAAACGGGATTATGTGTTTAAAGTATACAATTACATGTTGTATCACTGCGTATTGTGTATGAAAAGAAAGAAAAATGGTAAAGAGGGCAGCAACTGTGTGCAAAAACGCGGATGTGTTTGTATGTGTGTGTGTGTGTGTGTCTTTGTGTGTGCATGGATTAAGTGCCGAGTGGGGTAATGTACTGTAGCATTGAAACTGGCTTATTTTGGCAAATCCGTCTTTCTTATATCCTCAATATGGACAAACACCACAATAATGCAAAAGACACACACTCATAATTTGGCATTCAGCCATTTCCAATGCATGCACACAAATAAACAAATACACTTTTTTTTCTACGCTCACCTACACCCACACCTACGCACGCACGCACACACACATGCACACACGCGTGCACACACACACGCACACACACACGCACACACACACACAAACACACCATGATAAACACAGATCCTGACACAGATGCCGGAATCGCTCTCATTTGCAAACACAGGCAGTCAGCCACTTTTTTCGAAATTCCGAACACCATTAAAAACAACCCAATTCAACGAGCACACACGGATACAAACACACACACAAATTGCGTGCAGTGTTGCATACCATGAAGAAGGTCATGGTGCTCCCTCCATGGATGGTGCCATACTCGATGTTGGTCTGGTCAGCCAAGTCGTCCGGGGACTCGATGGGGACCTCCATCCTCTGCACGGTCAGGAAGGCTGCCAGGTTAGCCGTGTAGGATGAGATGATGATCAGGGTGAACATCCACCTATGAGGTGAAGACAAAACAGAAGCCATCCTTTTTAAGGGTGAGAAGGTATGGGCAATAAGGATGGAATATTTTTATCACGGCACATGAAACTTTTTAAGATCACAAAATTACATACATATCATGATGTAGTAAATTGGCAAAAAAAAATCATGAGACTGTTCGCCATTTTAACAACCAATCAGAAGTCTTTGTTTTGAGTTGATATAGCAAAATAATGACTTAACAAATACAGACATTTTATCACACACAAATCATGTACAATTCCAATATAACAGTAAAATCAGTCCTGCCCATTGCATTGCAACATCTGTATGGTAAAGAGTTCCTGGACTAACAGATAATATCCAACACCCACAACCTGGAAGGTGGGACACTATTATGACCTTTCTTGCATGTTTAAAAACATTCTTCAAGAAGAACATATTGTACTACCCACTAAATGAAATAATATCTCAGCTCAGAGTAATTTGCTCTTCCCGTCTTCCTCCATGCTTTATCTCCTTAGTTCTAAGCGATTATCATTTGGCTCTCAGCAGTCTCCTTCATTGGCACTCACTCTGTTGCTCAATTCTACTGTAGTATTTCTTTGAACTTCGATATTTTTGTATTATTTGCTGAAATTGTTGGAGCTCAGGATCTGAAACGTATAACGCGCCCCACACACATCCTGCGTCTACCTCTGGAGCGCGTCGCCTTACCTTACTGCTGCCTCTCTCGGACTTTTCTCGGACACACATGCAACGTCTCAGCAGCTGCTGCTGCTGCTGCTGCAGCGCTGCTTCTAAAAGCCCTATCTTTCTACATAGAGTTTTCATAGATAATTCCCATTAAAAATGAAGTTATTTCATGTCATCTATGATGCATATGATTTATATTGAGTCTGGACAGTAATCCGTGCGCCCCATTGCCATTTTTTTTCTTTTTTTTTGCCATGTTTTCGCTTGTTGGAAGTTTTATTTTGAAGGGGACACACCAGGAAATGGTGAAACTACAGCGAAAGCTGCCAGTATGAAGTTAATATGACTCTCAGCAGAGTATTTCAAAAATCACTTTACTGATTTATACGGGAGAGAGAGGGGGGGGTGTGGTCGGGGAAGAAGAAGGCCGTAGACACAGATAGGGCAACGGAAAACTGTTGCGCTCATCATGATCTTTTTTATTTCTTCACTATATTGGATCTCTATATGTGTCATTTATCCAAAAATGAAATGCCAGAACTAATTGAAAATTAGGTTTTAAATCCCTCGGATTTTGATTGCACAATTAAATCGTGAAATAAAGGGATTATTCGCGTATACGACTGATGGATGTTTTATTTTGAAATAAACACACCGGGTAAACGTGTAAATAGAGTGAATGCTGCTGGTATGACTGTCAGCAGAGTATTTCTCTATCAGTTAAAGCACAGAGACGCGAGAGAGACGCGCTGCTCTCAGAAAAAAAATAGGCGAGCCTCCTGAGGTGAAGGGGAGCGTCGCTGCAGACGTGCCTCCGACGTGCCTCAGCAGTGCGTCTGAGGTTGGATGTGTGCTCGCTCTACGTTGATTTCACAGTCTGTGACAAAAAGTCAGACGCAGACGCGAGGTAGACGCGCAGTAGAGGTAGGATGTGTGTGGGGCGCGTTAGTGACATGTCAGTTATATGCTTAAACTTTAAAATGTAAATGTATTTATCTCACAGAGCAGATGTGCATTAAAAAAAGAAAAAGAAAAGAAAAGAAAAGAAAAGAAAAGAAAAGAAATGCAACCTCAAGGAAAATGCAGGTTCAGTATCCTGTGAATGTGCTTTAAAACACATGCCTAAAGGGGACTGAGTGTGTTCCGCTCAAATCTGGAACAGTTTACCATATATCGCCAAAAGGCTAATTATTTTAATCTATTTTAATTTTGTCTAAGGACTCAATAGTATGGCTTGGCCTTCCTGACTTAATCTGCATTTACTGCACCCTCCTATTAAATTATTTTATTTTATCTTGTTGACCTGCCCTCTTAATATTGTAATGTTTTTTTTCTTGTATTACTGTTTTATTACAGTTGTGTTTATGCAACTTTTTGTCCCTACAATTCAATATTCCTTTAGTTCTGATTTTGAATTTTTTGTAAGCACTTTTTAATCCTTAGAAATCTTTTCAGAAAGACATGTTAAAATACTTAGCAGAATAATTTGGCTGGCAAATACATAACTAGATTGAAAGATACTGAACCTACGCACATGTAAATATTTTCAATTTCCAAATTGGATTTCGAATAAAGTCTCCTACTTCCCAGAAAAGTTAATTCTCTCACTTCAATTATTCCATCACACTGATTGGCTGCCAAGTTAGTTGTAATGTGAAAAAGAGTGCTTGTGTAAGGTGTTAGTGAAATCAGCTTTCCAGTGTCAACCACACACATCACTGTTCACAGTAAAGTGAATGGGGACTTTAAACTGACCGGCACATGCTCCCAACAAAAACTTACACATTCTGTAACTTACCACACTCCACTAACACATCTGGTGGACAGGGCTCTGGGCATTATCTCTGATCCCTGCTGCATGAAGCCTCCGATGGGAAACCACAAGCTGTTTCCAAGGGTGTACTGGTTCTCCAGCATGTCCCTGCGCTCTCGCAGACACGGGTGAGGGTTGTACCACTCATAGGGACTCAGCCTGGTGGGGAAACACATGCACAAAGGAACGACCTTGAGGTACGGTAATGTTCATCTGCCCTATCATTCAAAGCAGGGCCAAACAGTCATTCGATTCCCTGTCTGTTCCATTACGTGACAGGCGTCTCGTGTTCGACAAGATAAATGCTGATAGAGCACAGATGTGAGCTGCAGACTCACAGTACAGAACAGTACGGTGTGTGTGTGTGTGTGTGTGTGCGTGTGTGTGCGTGTGTGTTGTAATGTATGGACCTTGCAGCCAGGAAGAGCACACAGCTGACAGCCAGGTAGGCCAGCAGCATGAAGAGCCAGACGGCTGGAGAGAAGGGATCCAGGAAGGAGAAGTAACCCGGCTTCCGACCCTGGTACAGGGAGAAAAAGAGGTAGAGAGATGGAGCAGCAGATACAAACAGCGACAGACAGACCGATACTCAGGACAGTGCAATGTGTTAGAAAACAAGGAGCTGTGTCTGTCCGCTCTGCACCACAGGAGGGCAGTGTCCCTCCCTGCACTCTGTTAGAATGTCTGCAGTGCTTTGATACACTAATGCTACAATCCATAAATGCTCCTTTTCACAATACCTACTGCCGAAGCATGCTTGGCTTAGACCCTAAAACCTCATTAGCAATGTAAAAGTGCGACTGTTACCCAGTTACAGAGCACAGACTTATTGAGCCATTTAAATAACACCTATAAATGTCACTGCTGTGGACACAGTGGGTGCAGTATGTAGCCTACAGGGTCGTCTCAATGTTCCCAGATTTACATGGCACCGAATTGGACGTTTTGTTAATGTCATATTTGGTTTTGTGGATAAAATACAGTTGTAAAGTAAACAACACTGACAACTTTACCTGGCCGATTAATCGCTAATCCATGTTATGTATTGCCTAAGAAGAAAAATGTATACTGTATATAACTGTGTCTTTAAATACTATGCCCTTTCAGTCCACCACCTACCAGGGCGTTTGCAACAAGAATTTCACAATTTTTCAAAGGTAAGCCTAGTTCTATACCAGATGTATTATCCCATTGAGCCCTGGGAACGTAGCCTACTACGCAAATAAAATCCTCAGATTTAAAGATGAGATCAGGCCCTGTGTAATATTCAGTCAGATGTTTTAAGAATCATCTTACAAGTGTAGCCCTTCGTCTTCTGTGTGACCCTGGAAGCTTAAAAGCAGTGCAAACAAAAGAGCTGATATCCAATACTAGATCTGGGGTGAGTATCACCCTGCGGGCGCCCTACAGCCCTGGATAGCACCCTCACCAGTTGAACTCTGTACAAGATGCTGATCCCCAGGGTCATGAACGGCTTAGAGAAGTCGATAACTTTCTCTCTCTCTGACGTGATGGTGAAGCCCGCCACTGCAAGGTCTGCTTTCTGTGGTATTGACAAAGATAGATATGTAGACAGATAGTGGTGGGCCGAAAGAAATGAGGAGGTAGTGGAAGAGAGTCAGAAAGATAGTGGTCCGATAACTGCGAAAATAGAAAGACACTCAAGGCTGTGCTGGGTGGACAATAGGCTCTGTTTGTGTACAATGTTGACTTCCAGATTGAAAAATGAAAAGTTTGACTACGCAGGCCGCAGTTATAAAAACATTTGGAAAAACATACAGCGGTGCACTCTGTCCCTTGTTCCCACAAGCAGGGGCACTCACACATTATCCGTCATTCAAATGAGGCTAATTGCAAGTAAAGCACTGGGTGGCTGGTCTTTCCACCTGTATGAAACCTGGCTTGCAGGCCTCTGGTCGCTCTGCCTCCCCACCATCTCTTCCATTAAAAGCTAATTGATGAACATGGGCGGCTAATTAGAGCTGAGTGATCAGGCGGTGGGGAGGGCAGGGAGGGTGAGGAAGCGTGGAGAGCTGGGGGAGCACCAGTGTGGCAGGCCCCACACAGGGACCAGAGTCTGGTAATTGAAGTATACCGTATGGTAATTGAGCAAAGAGGGGCTCTCATTAGCCCGCTTCAACCAGAGTGTCTGTCAGAGGTGTTCTAGGCCTGAACAGGGAGAGACAGTGCGAGTTAATGCGAGGAAAGATGGTGCAGACAGTTTTAGGCATCACTACAACTCTCTTTTGGGGAATTATCAAGTCAGCTTTTGTCCTACATAACAGTCTTTCTCCCCTCCGAGGGCAATTTGAGACATGAGAAGTTAGAGCAGAGTTGTGGTTCCGGGCTACGGCGGGAGTGTGTGCTTGCCGGTGTGTGTTGTTCAGTATGAGTTTCTGTTTGTAGAGACACTAGTTGGAACGTTTGTGTTCTGCGTTTCACACACACACACACACACACACACACACACACACACACACACACACACACACACACACACACACACACACACACACACACACACACACACACACACACACACACATACACACACACACAGAAAGAAAGAGAGCAGGAGGGAAAGGGAGAGTACTTACCCTGTTGATTAGCTCTCCAACCATGCCAGTCCAAGAGCCGTTGGGCTCGGGCGCCCCATACAGCCCATCATCCACCAGCTTGATCTTGAAGGAGAATTTCAAGATGTCTGCCAGCTCCCTCAGCATGTCCACACAGAAGCCCTCATACTGGTCATTGCCTTGGAAGTCCTGGTAGTTGTCTCTGCGCATCAAGTATGGGTTCTCCTGAGCAGGGGGGAAACATGAGGGGGTTTCAATCCACAACTAATAATATCCGGATTGAGGACAAAATATGAGGCTCAACTTTTCAAAAACAGAGTGAGTGAGTGAGTGGGTCTCTCACGTGTGTTCGTCAAATATGAAACTATAACAAGGACATGAGTAGCTTAGCTTGTATAAATATTGGAAACAGGGTGAAAAAGCGAGCCTGGCTCAACCAGAAGTTTAAAAAAAGATCACATACAATACCTATAAATCTCCCTAATTAACACCTAATATCCTGTTTGTTTAATGCATACAGTCCAGTCATTGTGCTAAGCTAAGCAACCTGGCTGCCGGCTGAACCTTTATATTTACTGAGCAAACATGAGGGTGGTATCGATCTTATCATCTAGCTCTTGGCAAGAAAGGAAAAATACATGTGCTTACCAAGTATCAAACAACTCGTTTAATATACCAACACGTCTTTGGTAATTTTTAAAAAGCACATGTCCTTTTTTTCAAATGTAACTCTCAATTCATCTAAATGCAATGTATTCAAAAGGGAATTCCAACAACATTACATATCCAAATCAGTTTTTGGGGAGTACCAATCAGTCTGTCAAAACAGTTTTGCTAGAGAGCCTGTAAACGGGAGCACTCAGCTTTGAAAAAATGTGACCAAAACAGGCAGAGAGAGACAACAGAGATAATGTATGAAGTTCTATCATTTAGCTTTTAGGAACTTGGCCAATGCTTGAAAGTGAAAGTCAGAATATTTTGTCTCCTGCAGAATCAATTTAGACCATTCTTTTTTAACATATGTCTCTTGTGAGTCCCCTATCATTATGGATGTCAAATACTTAACTGCTGGAGTACTCCTCTAAAATACATAAAATGACTTGTGCAAAATGGCTGTGGGGGTAGAATACAGACAGACGCAGTGACCAGAGTTTTGCCAGACAAACCTGGCAACCAAGAGAACGATGTGCTCTCAGTGTGATCTGCATTGAAACAGAGATTAACATTCTCACTGAAAGAATGAAAAATATTTAACTGAGGGAAAAAATCCTTAAAAAACGTCATATTCAATAACATGTCATAAGGCGTTGACCTAGCTGAAGGTGATTGAGCAGCATCATGTGAGGGATTCATTGATTTTTTTTATATGGCAATACTTATATTGAACCCAGAAGGAGATCAATTATAGTGTTTTGACATCATCAGAAGACCAGGATTTGGGCAGTTTGAGTTCAGTAGCATATCTCTCTCAGTGTTCTGTCAGTTTCTATGACAGCTAGCTACAGGGACAGCAAAATTAGCAGAAAAACGGAGCAAAACACAGCATGAGCTACGGCACAGCCTGCTCAGCACCTCAAAAACAACTCTGACCTCACCAGCTAAGTGTTCCAGAAGGTAACCGTGACCTTACCAGTATGGTAGTGACAATGAGTGTCTTGTTAGCCAGCGTCTCTGACACATTAATATCCAGACTGGTAGAGTTCATTGCCAGAGTGTTGTTGGAGTACCAGATCCCGATCTAACAGAGAAGAAAGCAAAAAAAAAAAATCAATTACTATTGTGGGATTAATAATGCACCGTTAAGCTCTTACTTCACTGCTGAAAACCATTGCACTGTGGTGAGCGGCAACACACCATCCATAGCATTTAAGTATTTCAGTGAGTGTGTTAACACTATTTGTCTATTTTATAGAGTAGCGCTGCATGTGAAACATTTTATTATTTTTTTACTGTATATAGACATTTATTTAATAGCCCCCATTGGAGCTATACACATGCCTTCAGTTCTATTCACTGTAAAAAAAAATACATATACTGTATATATAGACTGTGTATAAAATAAAAAACAAAAACTGCTGTTTACAAACAGTGAGCTGGGACAAGAGAGAAGTTTCATTGGCACTAACACCTTTCTTAAAATACGTGAAAAACAGCTCACATATTTCCATTTTATGAGACAGTAAAGTCACTTAGGTACGTAAGTGTGTGATCATGACCTCACCAATGTGCAAGGGTGGAAACGCAGCTTGAAAAGGCATTTCTATGGGAGACATTATTGTACATCTTTCAGAAGGTCAGAGAGGTAACAACTCCTCAGACAGATTCCCAGTGTTTCTATGACACTGTTCATCCTTCCCTGACATTTAAAAATAGTATTTTCTTTGTACAGTGTCTTCCTACAGTGTGGGTGCTGCTGTTCAGAGAGGTGAGCAGAGTTAAAGTGTTAATTATCACAACCTAATTATTTTGCTAAATTGAAGGCTAGATTTAAGTATGATTATCAGATGGCATTTAGCGTTTGCATAGGAGGCATCTGGCCTATTGTAGAGCAAGGCAAGACATAAGGGAAGGTGAAGACATGAAAGAGTCACCTCCAGCCAATGAACTGCATCATAATTCCCTCAGTCTGGATCTACAGTGATGGCTTGGCTTATGCTTCATTTAATCTTGACTTTGAAATGCGGCGAAAATCTTCTCTCGCCTGTCCTTATAATGCTCACTGATTCTGCATTGACATACCAATTCACCAAAACGTTCCTAAACACATCTTATATTATCTGACTAAATGTTATTTTGGCTTGCTACATTGTCCACCTTCCTAGAATAGATTTGTGTGGCTTGGAAATAGTACATCAAACACATCAAATTCTCAGACTAACAGAGACAAT
Source organism: Hyperoplus lanceolatus (assembly GCA_026929865.2). Lineage (NCBI taxonomy): Eukaryota > Metazoa > Chordata > Actinopteri > Uranoscopiformes > Ammodytidae > Hyperoplus > Hyperoplus lanceolatus. The sequence continues at coordinate 24,523,005 of CM049401.1, read as the reverse complement.
GTGGTCCAGGAAAATTAATGAAAAAAAAAAAAAAAAAAAAGATAGCACATGATTCCTCTTATAAATAAAAGGCGTGAATCTTGAGCAATAAAGCACTCTCGTCTCTTCAATACGCTAATGGGTTTTGCTGCTACAGGCGTAATTGGTCTGTGTATGACCAGAAGCTAATGGTGACTAATGTTAGCAAGAAACAATTAAAGGCAAATTATTTAGTGTGCTCCAGTCCCCCTTTTTCTCCATTCAAATAGGTAGTGCTTTTTAACTGAAATTACTAAGTAAGCTGGCAAACTTTATGATTTTCACTTACTGTAATATGTTTCATTAGTTATGACTATCCTTTAAATGCCACACATGGCCAGTAAAGTGAAAATAGTCACACGTATAACACGTAGTAGCTTCTTATCTAAATGTGTCTGTACACATGAGAATTTTGTAAAACTACAAAACGTGATTGTATGCCAAGTTTGTCACAAAAAATTACACTTGAAGGTGGTAGATAGTGGGAGGTAGATATTGTTATCCTGTCAAATGCTGTAGCCCATGTACAATCACAATATATAAGAACTGCAGGGTGTTGCTAAAATAGTGCAGGTATACTTGATTTTTTTTATATATATCAACATAGCATTGTTTTAGAATTGTTGTGTGTTCAAGTAAAGTCTATGTGAACTGTGAGACATGATCCAGTTGAATCAAGGAAGAAAAAGCTTTAGAAAAGACCCGATTCTGATTAAAAGAAAGCCTAAGCAAATTCAGACAATAATAAAAAATAAACTCCATGATAAAAATAAACTACATACAAGTATTATATATGGTATACATATAGGATGAGCAGAGATGTAGTCCTATCTGCACATCCACTCTGTACTGAGCTTGAGGCTAATAACAAACACTAATTCCTAGAAATGAATGTCATTGTTTGTAGCTTGAAAATAAAATAAACCAAGCATTAACAAAATGTTTTCATATTCAGAAAATATCAGAAAACATCTATTCAACATCCAGCTGTGACTGAAAAAAACTAAACAGATTGAGTAAAAAAAAATAGAACACTTGGACTGGGACTACAAAAACATCAAAACACATTAATAGGACTGAAATATATAATACTTATACAATCCTGTATTGGATGCCGAAGACCTGCTTTAAAACTTAACAACTATTCAATGACTTGGAAAATTCCATTCATGTTCTATTTAGGCAGCTAATGTATCCCAGAAGCCTTTAGATACAATATATGTATGTCATCTCGCTGTCTGATGGCAGGTTACACTACATTGCTGTCAGGTGAAACGCATCAAACCAATTCCACAAAGTAAAGACATTTGGCTCCAATCACGGGAGCACTGTTTAACGCCTTCCTGGACTCTGTGAAATCAGACAGGTGACCTGTAAGAAGCCCAAAGCCTAATGGCAAAGTGACCTAGTTTTCTGCATAATAACAGGTGACTCCTGACCTCTTTATGGCCTCCTCTGTGTTTCTCCAGGATCCGCAGGGTATAGTTGGTCCTCTGACCTTTGCTGTTGAACTCCACACGACCTGTCAGGCCGTCGTACTCCACCTGGTAGCGCAGACGAAGACAGTGAGATGAGGAAGAGAGAGGAAGGGAAAAGGAAGTAGGAAGGAACAATAAGATAATGAGGGAAATAGGAGGTTGAAACAATGCCATAGATGCATGCAAACAATCTTCTATACAAAACAAACCTCTTTTTCTACCCATTATCCATCATGATAATCATGGAACAAGCTTGAAACTGTTGCTTTCTATCGCCATTTTCAAGAAGAATCTGAAGGAAAAACTGCTGTTAACATATGATTAATGACCGTTCATTATGTAATCTACTTGGATATATACTGGGGTCGTCTGTATGTGTAGTATTTGTCTGTATTGGGCTAAATGTTCAATGTTGGGCCCCCTCCAAAAAAGAGTTTAGTAGCTTATTTCTAAAATTTCTAACCTTTATTTATACAGGTAAATCCCATTGAGACCGAAGATTCTTTTGCAAGGGAGACCTGTTTTCCTTTCCCACGTTACCATTCACACACACATTTATACACCGATAGCAGGCTAACTATCAACATTCACACAAGGCAAGGAGGGTGAAGTGTCTTGCCCAAGGACACAACAACTATGACACAGGTGGCAGGGCGGGGAGCAAACCTCCAACCCTTTGATCATCAGCCGACCCGCTCTTCCAACTGAGCCACAGTCGCCCCCAGGGTTCCCAATTTTACCGGTCCTGCATTGCCGTAAAGTGTATCATGAAATAATTTCTCAATGATTTGATGATTACTTGTGAATAAACTAAAACTAAATTATACATGATTAGGCAAACAGTCACTATCTCCTCAGTGATTGGGAGGAAGGAGAGGGTGAAAGAAAAAAAAACATGAGCCAGAGAGACAGGATGGACCTGACACGGATGATCAGTTTTGGATCAACTAAAGTGACTGACTGAGAGAGAGAGGCTCAGACAGAGCAGCAACAAAAAGAGTCAACAGCTTCCCAATAAGACTCAGACCTGCACCTCACAGCTCAGCTCAGCTCAGCTCTGCCTCTCCACAAAGCAGCTGCTGGCACACTTAGCGAGATGTATGATGCTGAAGATGGAGCACACCATGATGTAGACTAACAAAGGCAGATGTCGGACCGGTGGGGGAGGAGGCAATGAGAGACAGGGGCTCATGGCTGCCTTGACAACTGGTCGGCGACAGCAGAGACACAGCAGAGATGGGAGATGACAAAGAGTAACAAGAGACAACAGGTTACGTGCAACATGAAATGAGGAAGATATAGAATGTAGTCGCACTGAAGCCATTGATCAATAATAAGAAAAATCAATCAACCACACTTCAGATTAATGATAACAGCTTGTTTCATTTTTCTTGCAATAATGCTGTAATAAGATGTGCAATCTCAAGTGTGACGATTTCTGCTTTTCTGTGTTTTGTACTGAATCATTATGAATTGAAAGTATTTGGGGTTCTAGGCTGAACTAGGACTGTAGGAATTATATTATTATACAAATGTATCAATTCATTGTTTAGTTTAAGAAAAGATTGAAACATATACCCATCACAATTTCCTTGAAACCAAGGTGCAATTTTCAAATGTTTTATATTTTCCAAACGACTGCCCAAAACACAAATATTGAGTCTACTATATATTTAATGAAAGCAGCAATTCCTCCCATTGTAGAGTCTGAAAGCAGACCGTTTTTTAGGCATTTCTGTTTGAAAAATGACTGAAGCAAGTAATTAGTTATAAAAAAAGAGGCCAATTCATGTTGAAAGATTCATCAATTAATCAAGCTATCATTTCAGTTTTAATTTAAAGAGGTCCCCTTAGGCTTTGGGAAATACTATTAGTATATATAACATCCCAACACATTTCTGACACATAATTGCCTCAATATTTTATAGATTAATCAAAAAATAAGCATCAGTTTAATTGATAATGTAAATAATTGTTCATCGCAGCCCAACACATTTTGCTGGCGTAAAAAAAGAAATACACACAAACTATGATGATAACACATGGAGGTTAAAGTGGATTGACGCAACAATGAATGTGAGGAACACAAGTGTTCCTCATGATGTATACTTGTGCATGTGTATGAGCAGGCATAAAATCAGCAGGCGGTTTTACAATACAATCTGCACACATTCGGGGTTGATCAAACGTTTACCATGCGCAGGTAGTTCATAAGACTGGTCCCGTGTTGCCAGATCTGAGGTGAGGTGCAGCTGAGTGGCTTCACTCCGATTTCCTGACTGCGGTTCAATTCCCTCACCGCCCCCACCACCACGTGCACCGCGTCAAACATCAGCGCTGACGAGAGCTGTGGAACGGGAGAGAGGAGACACACAGAGATATGGTTGGTGGGGGAAGGGGGGGGCAGGCGGGGAGGGAGGGAGGGAGGGAGGGAGGGAGGGAGGGAGGAAGGACAAGGAAGGAGTCAAGGGAGTCGATACAATGAGGAGAGAGGTTGAATGGTTAACAGGGAGGGAGAGAGAGAAGAGATGTGAGGTATGAGTAAACCAGTGGGGAGGATACACAGATGGATACATCAATACCCATTAACTACAAGCAAACGACTAGCTGGATCTCTGTAACTGCTCCGTGAATCAGTGTAGGGAACAAAGTAGCTCAGTGTTTTTCCCGTGGCGTTGAAACAAAGCTTTGGAGACTATATGCCTAAATGTGCAAATGCATGAATAGGCTACTTGGGTGTCTGTGAGACTGACCGCGGGGCCGGGGTACGTTAGGTCACAGCCCTCCCTCCAGGAGAGGTTGAGGCTCCTGATGAACTCCAAATAGAAGGGATGGGTCGTGTTAAACATGGAGAAACCCACAATGTTGGACTGATCGTCCACTATGTCATCCAGTCTCAGCAGAGGGAAATCCTAGAAAAAAACAGGAGGTGGCGCAGGGAGGGTGTTTACAGAGAGAGAGAGAGACAGAGAGACAGAGAGAGAGAGAGAGGGAGACAATTTTAAGAGAGTGACAATGTTGACAGTGTATCAAATCTTGAAAAACACTGTGCAAAGGAGAGAGTGATAAAGAAAAAGAGAGGCTACGGGGGAATAACAACATCTAATCTCTGATGGAGTGGAAAATAAGGTTATAGATGGCTAGGGGAAAATGGGGAAAATAGTTATACAAAGAGGTTGATGGAAAGGACTCTTGTAGCTTTTCAGCATACACACACAAGAAGTGGCGTCTAAAGCACAGGAGCACATCATGTACAGAGGGAGGAGAGGGGAGGGAGGGGGGGGAGAAATCAACAACAAAAAATCAGGCGCAGAGCATAAAGTGACACAATAATTCAAATGGGTAGATGGGGTGGGGAGTATATCAAAAGAGGCAGATGAAAACACCGGAAGCATGGAAAAGGTGGCGGCTGGCAAAAGAAAAAGGGCACATCACAACTGTCATCACCTTCAACTCGGACAGCTATTTTCTTCAGTCATTTCTGACAGCCTCCTCTTCACTTCCACATCTTTGTATAGTATGTTCAAAGCTCAGATCTTTCACTCTCTTTATTTCTCTCTCTCTCTCTGTATTTCTCCCTATCTTTCATCTCCTCTCTCTTTTCTCCCTCTGTCACCTCTCTCTTCTTCCCTTTATGTAACACTTTCTCCGCCCTTAGCACCCTCGCTCGCTCGTATAGAGGGACAAAAGAGGAGGCGCACCGGAGAGGAATAAGTGGAAATGGAGGGAACAGATGACAGAATAAAAGAGCAGGATTGGTAAACCCTTACCATGGTGGTGAGGATGTACTTGTAAAACGCTGATGTCATCCCCAACTCTGACGCCTGCAGGACAAAGAGGAAGAGAGAGAGTGAGTGAAATGAAAAAGCAATAGAGAGGCAGGTGGGATGCGGAATGAGGAAGAGGGAGAGAACAAGGGAACATGTTGAAAGGTTGATGGAGGCAGAGGGAGGGGGAGAGGGGCAAAAGAGGAGAGTCCTTGAGAGGCAGAGAGAGCAAAGGAGACAGTCGGGGGACACGGCAGTAGAAAGCATTGGGGGTATAGGAGCATACGTTACTTTTACATCATCAGGCTAACACATAGGACACTTCGCCCCGGGCGGACAGCCACTCCGATGTGCCCGGCAAAAGCATCCTATACGCATTCAAATGTGTGACTCACTGCGCTGGCTATCGGCATTACAGAATCGTACCATGAATCAGAACAAGCCTTGGTTACGTCTGCCCGGCACCGCACCAAAATGTTCTTTTTGTCAAATACTCTCTGAAGAATGTAAGAGATGGTTGCTGGCAGACACAAATTGTATTCCCTATGCAGCTATGCAGAGGGCAGAGAAGGTAAGAAATACATGTTAATTCCGCTACGGCAACAAAAGTGTAGCCTGAGGGCCTTGGAGAGAGTTGTTTTATTATGGTAAGATGGTAAGCTCTGCGTGCCTGTCATGTCTGTAACCTGAATTTCCCAAATGGGTTACATTAAAGAGAAAAGCACAACATCCCCCTGTTGTGACTGTGTGTGTACTGTATACAGGAGTCACTTCATATCCTGCACAGTGTGGGTGTCTCTGGGGAATGCACTGATGTCTGAGAGCTGACCTTCTTGAGGATGAGATAGGAGATGGAGGCATTGGCGTCAATGATGATGGTGGCCACTTTGTCGTCGCGGATCTCCTTGAGCAGTGGGGTAGGGTCCAGGTTGTCATCCAGCATCCTGATTGACAGCGTCTCCCGAGAGATGAGAAAGCGGCGGACAAGTTCCTCCAATCTCAGCAGGCCTGAGGGCAGAGCCAAAGCAGAGCCGAGCCAAGCCGAATATCAATGTTTGCATCAGTAGACTCAACTCATATTTCCAAAATGTAAGCTCGGCTGGACCTCTGGAAAATCTTGATTGAACCTCAGATGGCCATATATTTGTGTCATCTTTGCAAAGCGTGATTGATGGTTTGTCTAAATCCTCCAAGAAATTAAACATTATATGGAGTCTCGAAAAAGCATTCCCTGTTTCTCTCAGTGGGATTTATTTATATATTATATAATATGATTACTGTATTCCGTTCCATAGGTTTGTTTGTCTTTTAGACAGAAGAATATCTCAAAATGAACTTGACAGATGTTATTAGTTGAAGAAGAGTTACGTTAATGGCCAGGGAACAACTGCTCGGTTTGTGCAGCAGATAGAGAGGCCATTTATAAAAGACATTATACAAAGTAAAGAAACGCATTTTGCCCCTAACACAGTAAGCATTATTTGAATCTACTTGACAACATTAATTTACACATAGACAGATTTTCCACTACCTCTTCAATAGAACTCATATAGACAGCCTAATGGTTCAAAAAATATTTGGATGAGCCCCTCCAAAAAATGTAAGATCCCCTCCCCCCTTACAAATATTTTGTTTTGAATATTAATTAGTGTCTCTGGTTTGATTTTTTCTACAAAATATTGTAGTTTTTTTCGTTGATACCAGACTACCAGACACAAAATGTCTCATTCTTTACTCAGTGAACCATGGCTTTTGCGTGCCTCAAAGAGGGGACTGATTGTAATTGTTCATACATTATTGGCTGTAAACATAGGCGCGTGTGGTCAACAGACCCAACATCACTGTATGACACAACTAATGGAGGGCACAATGTACTCTGCTGAGTGATTTACTTGCTATATATATTATAGGTCACAGCTGTATGTGATGAGATGCAGCGCAACACTTTGTGGGACTTGATTTGTATTACCATTGAGTTAAAGGGATTTAAGTTTATGACAAAAAATAAGCATATTTTCAATACATTATTGACCCCCCACATGTCTTATAAAGGGGAGGGAAGGGAATAAGTGTTTACATCAACTCTCAATGGTATAAAAATACCTAATGATATTTTAGCCATGTGCTAGTACTGCAGCATGATACAATAAAACTTTAAGTGCTTGTGACTCAGAGTCTTAGAACAAAGCTCTAATATTCCTGGACATGTTTTAGTTCAAAACATCAAAACACTTCTATTGATGGAATACAACATTTAGAGGCTTGTACAGCTTTGGAAGAAGTATGAACTCTTTTGAGTGCTTTGTAATTCACTTTGTGTCTGTAGTGTCATCCATCAAAAGTTGCTTTTTTAGTTTAGTAATGTATGTGAATAAAACAGTAAGGGCCAGATCCACTAAGAATGGATTGCGGGCGCTAATAGCTCCATGATTTGCAGTGAAATAGCGTTCGCAAACTGCTCCATTTTAGCACTGTATCGAAAAAGGAATTTGCACAAGGTATGCCAGCGCTAACACGGCCCCAAAGTTTGGCACCTGGACGCAGTTTGCCCTCGTTTTGCGTTGACATGAGTGAGCGGATTTCTTCCCAGGCAGGACCGTTATTGTGCGCTTTTACGCCTTAATGCACGGGGCCGTGGATGCTTCATTAAGACCATCGGCCAGGATTTAATTGTGACAAATATTCTTTAATCTGCTTCACATCCACACAGGTCGGATGTTACACACAAATCACAGGTTTAAAGCAGCACCTATTGAATAATCCTGAGCTCAGATCACAAGTTTTTTTTTTCTTTTTCTTTTTTTCTTTTTGGAAATCCTTAATACAGTAAGTACAAAACCCACTTCCCCCCTGTCTGTAGATTTCCAACATGATATCAATTTAATATAATTTAAAGTTCACAAGCTTTGAAGAGCGAGCGAGAGAGGGAGAGAGAGAGAGATGGAAAGAGAGAGAGAGAAAGGGAATAGGGGAGAACGGGCAATGTGAGACACTTTTTACATTTGCTCCCCTCTATGCGAGCTAAAATGATGTATCAGTACACATTTCCCATTAATTCAGGATGTTTCCTAGCAATTGACATTATCAGAATTTTTTCATGACGGATGGCAGTGAAAATATGATTGTTTAAAAAAAAGTTTTGGGGTAAACTGAGACAGACCAGAGAAATCAAGAGGGTACTTTTTCCACTCTGAAACTACCATAACACCACAGTTAGAATCCTGACAATTTGCTTGAAATGTCGGACTAGTTACAGAATAATGGGGTTTTGTCAATTAAGCAACATTTTTTATAAACACTTGAAAGTCACTCTGATCAAATACAACATATAATTCATATTCAATAATTAACATTCAAATGACAGATAGAAGCAGTTATATTAAACACAGTCTGGGGGTCAGAACAAAGGACCCTTAGAGCCATCTATTGTCTGGGGGTCAGAGCAAAGGACTAGACCCAGCTGTCTTTTTTTGAGTCTTTGATTAATGTTTTTCTGCATTTGTTTAATTGGGATCATTCATTGAAGAAATACATATTACTTAGATTCTATTGATGTTAAATGTCACTCTCCTGTCCCCCACATACATACGTGCCAAACCATGCCCTTGCTGACACCCCTTCAACTATTCAACCCCCACCTCCGGCCCGCATTGTCTTTTTTGTTTGAATCAAAATCTCTTTATTGTCATTGTACAAAGTGCACAGAATTGGGGTAGAGGCTCTCAAAAGTGCTTTTTTGAACAGTAAATACATACAAATGGGACAGATGCACCCAGGTACTGTCTGCTCGGCAGGGTAATTTGAGAGCAGTTTGCAAATGCTCTGTGGATAGGAAGCTATGTTTTTCTCTCATTTGCACCGGTTTAGCAAAAGCAGCCCAATCCTTTTGTGGATCTGGCCCTACGTGTTCAAAACCCCCGAAACCTTAAAATGCAATAGCAAAACTGGAGATTCAAACATTATGCAAAGCAAAAAGATAGTTGGAAAAAGGGGCTGAACTGCAGGAGCATCAAGACTGAAATACATACTTGAGACAATTCAACCACTTAAAGTGAATTCCTCTTGAAGATGAGTATTAACTATGGCAGTCAAGAGACTCACTTGACATAGTGTGTGGAATGAGCCAAAGTCTGCTGGTTCCTAATTGTAATTCCATAGTAAAGAACCCCTAGCTATGTAAATAAGTGGTGGGGCAGGCATCTGGGGGACCGAGGGGAAGGGGGGGAAGGATGAGAGAGGGAGGGAAGAGGTAGCGTTCAGAGCCCTTCAGCAGGAGAAAGCCTCGGTAAGCAGTGGGGTAATCACTGAACCAGGCCAAAACTTTAATTAGTTTGAGGAAGGAGGGGTAAAAATCAATGCACTTTATAGCTTCTTCTCTTCCCCTCTCTCAGCCTCCTTCTTTCACATATTCTCTCTCACATTAGCTGTAACCTCTCTGTCTCTCTCGTCGAGACACATGCTCTAGTTACCTCTCTCTGTCTTTATCTATCTTGCTCTTACGCCACCACCGTCTCCTCCTCCTTGCACTTATACTCTCCCTCTCGCTGTCCTTAACCTCATCCATCTCATGAAAACTGCATAATGGAATTAGGCTCAGATAGCTCCTTGTGTGACCCAGGTAGAGCGAGAGAAAGATACGTCGGAAATGACCCAAAATCTCTGAATTACTCTTGTTTAACAGAATATCTATGGACTGCCGCTTACACGGGCTAAAGAGGGGAGCATGGGATTAATTATCTAGCACACTGTTGCAAAAATGACCAGCTTCTGAATACATTGCTGAAAGAAGGAATGCATGCATGGTGGGTGTCAATGAAATGTGTGACTTTGCACATTACTCGCCTCACTGACGAAGAAGAGAGAATGTCTACTTGACTTGAACACACCACCCTACGCTGGGGTAAACAATATGAATAAAACAAGGGCGCTGGTGGTAAACATTGTCTAATGTTGAACTGCTGAAGCGCCACAGCAGAGCAAGTACCCCAAAACCCACTCATGTGTACATACATACAGTACACTCAGCAATACACACAAAGAAGCACACACACACACACACACACACACACACACACACACACACACACACACACACACACACACACACACACACACAACGTGCATTCACTGGCACTCAAACACAAGCACACACACAGAGAAAGTGAACAAACCCGTGGAAAAACATTTATTGTACACACACATACCGTGCCACACACTCACACAGTCATTCTGAGTGTGGAACAAGCTTGTTGAGTGGCCAGTTAGTACCTATTCTGCAGCCATGGCAACCAGTTCCATGGCGATAGATAGCGCAGCCAAGTGGGTCAGGGTCTGTGAGTGTGATAACCTTGTATAGATCACCTTCAAGCCAAATATATTACACACATGCACCCCTGTTTCTCTACCAGATGCATCTCTTGGCCCCGGACGATAACTATCTGCCTGTCTGTTGCCTCTAAATCCTGTGAGAGTAAAGAGCTGGGTGAAAGACAAGGCTCTTATCTACCCATTCAACTGATGATCAAAACTGCAAGAAAGATGTCTGATGCCATTTCAAAGCTCTTTTAGTTCAAGGAAATGACAAGCCCACGAGGAATTTTAGCGTAGGAAATCACAGGAAGCCTGGTTAACTGCTAGGGAAATGATGAAAACATCTCTATGATTGAATAGATTCTTTCATAATGTCACAACATTTAGTTTTTGCCTAAATCTACCCTTTTCACACTTCTATGCAAAGTGTTCACTCAAAGATGTCAATGGTCCCACTTAGTCTTTATCTAATTGTTCTTAATTTTTTTGTTGGCTGGTGTGAGCAAAAACCACTGCAAAACAACTCGTACCAGCTCGGTTTCACTCAACAAAACAGACGATTATTCAGTATGATTTTTCCAACCTTATACAACAGTATATTTTGTCATGCATTCACAAAGCTTTGTCTGAATACTACTGCCACCATCCAACTGAACATTGTAATGCCTGCGATTCCCTCGATAGGGCAATGCTTGATAAATCAATAAAGCATTGTTTCAAATGAAAATAAAGAGGGGTAGTGACTAAGCCACGAATCCCCCTGTGATGTAAAAGCTCTTTGAGTGCCTGGCAAGTTAAATCAAATGTCCCCTAACTTCTTCCAACACTGGAAAGCATTTCCAACATGAATATTTATTAAATTGGTTTGGCCAAACTGCCCTCTGAGGTGGATAAGACACAGTGTGCCAGAGCATGAGTAATAAATAGGAGGGCCGCAGTGTGAGCCATGTTCTGAACTCGCACAACACAGAGAACTGTGTGACCAGACTGTCAAAGTTATTGTCCAATAGCACAAAACAGTCATCTGCGCCCAAATGGTGTGAATTTGCCAACAGCCCCACAGAGGCACTTCTACACACACACACACACACACACACACACACACACACACACACACACACACACACACACACACACACACACACACACACACAAACAAACAAACACATGTGCAAGGTGAATAAGCTTGCAAGAACACAAACACAGCCATGCATGCACACAGCACACACAATGTAATGCGTGTACTCACACTCAGCCTTGGCGCAGACCAGGCTGACTGAGGGGTAATTGAACGAGCGCAAGATGGCTCCTATGGCCAGGCTCAGGTCCTCGTTGCTAGGGTACAGAGTGACAGAGGCAAAGCGCAGGTACGGCAAGCGGGGAGTTTCCTCCGGGCCAATCTTTACATGAGGGATCTGCCAGAAGGACAGGAGAGAAGAATGGGAGGGAGAGAGAAACATTAAGGCGAGGCAAGAGAAGCAAATGTGTCGTTATTAACTCCCCTCCAAACACACAAAACGGGAAAATACTGTGAATAAGAAATATCCATTAGAAAGGCTACAAGGTGAAATGAGTGATAAGAAAAATGGCAGAGAACAGTGAGACGCGAGGGGATAAAAGGCAACGGGAAAGAAAGGAGAAAACTGTTGGCAGAAGTGGATGATGGTTAATTTTATGAGAGGGAATTCAATAGGCAAGGAAAGCTGAATCCCTAGATACATTTGTCATGACGTCTTGGTGGGTAGAAAGGTTGGTAAGACAGAGAAAAAGAGATACTGGGTGTCTGTATGCTTATGTGGTAAAGAGAGAGATACAGATTTGTGCACGTGTTTATCTGCCAACACTCACCTCCTTCTCGCCACATATATGACTGACAGTAGAGCCAGAGGCGGGGCTGGAGGCAGGACCAATCACAGAGACGACGCCTTTGGGTAAAATCTGACACACTGAAAAGGGAAGAAAAACGAAAATAAACACTGAGTAATGTATGCAGACAAACACCTTCCCTATGCTTCATTTGGATGGCAGTAGTTTTCAGGTGTACAGTATTGGCTGTCGTCATGGGAACACGCTTGTCAGTTTACAAGCTATTCAGGCCTAAATGTCACTATTCAAAACCCGAAAGTGACAGCCGTGGTCTCCATTGGGGTGGTAAGATGGCCTAGAGCAAAGAAGGGGCTGATCAATAACCACGAGGTCGCTGGTTGGATCCCGGCACTGGACAGGAGGGTGTTAGTTGTAAGACTAGTGGTGGCTGGTGTTACGTCTACGATGCACACCATCTCTACTATTGTGTCCTTGAGCAAGACACTTAACCCCAAACTGCTCCAGAGGTGCCACAATGTATGGCTGACCCTGCGCAAGGACCCCCTCTGAGGAATTGCAAATAAAGAAACTTAATACTTATATCCAGGTCTCTGTTGAGAAGTTGGTCTTTTTTGTGATATGTGTATATAGAAACATGTAATGTATGGAATTTAGTTTTTTCATTTGAGGCAATCACCAATTATTTTCTGTTGTGAGGTTTCTGACAAGACACTGAACCCCAAATTGCTCCCGATGGTTAGCCTCAGGGCCAACGTACTGGGGGGAAAAGTGATACAGTCGTGGGGGGGCCCAAGGCAGAGGGGGGCCCATAAAAAAAAAAAATAGGCGGGCGGGAGGGCGTTGCCATAGCTTGGCTCCGCCCGCTGCCTACTTCCGGACAAATTTAATTTTCCCTTCAGGAGTCAGTCTGGGTGTACAGCGCATTTCCCAGATTCTCCGGAGAATCTACAGCCGCCCAATCAGCGAACAGAGCGAGTGGCTGAGAACGATGACGTCGAAGTCGCGCTCCAGTTTCAGTTGAATGCTGTGTTCCTTTATACTCGGAAGAAGGAGATTTCCGACTTGGTAGTTCCGAGTTCCGACCTGTCTGTGTTCCAGTGCATCTGCTCGCAAAAGCATGGACGCCTAAAACCTTTCTCGTCCAAATAACTAAACGTTAGGCTCTAACAAGTTACTGTTGCCAGGTACCGGTAGATTCATAGACTACAATATGTAGTGAAGTCGGAAATTTCCAAGTTCCCTGTCTAACTGGAAGGCACCGTCAACAGCCGGCTCATGACACACGTGACGACCAAACATGATGCGATTGGTTGGCTAATCCAGAGTGGCACTGGGCAGATCCAATAGTTTTAAACTTCAACAGACACCCGCCTCCAAGTGAGTGAACGTTTGCCAATTACAGCACTTCCAGACCTTCTGTACAAATGAAATGAAGTACGATGGTCTGGTGTGTGTAGCACTGACTGGCATTAGTTGATGCTGTGTCACTAACCACTCTCACGGAGCCGAAAAGAGTCCGGTGCCCTCACACTTTCAACACACGGACATGCACTATATTGCTTCCTGATCATTTGAATCTCGCACGCCTGGCACGAGCTAGAAAACAGCTTCACGACAGCTGGCGTCGTAAAAATACAACCGCTTTTGTCCAAAGGGGCCGCCAACGAGCCATTTTACTTGTAGTGGCTTTAAGGGGAAAACACATTGTATTTATTATTTCAACTATTGAGTTATTTGTAGAACAGCATGCTAGTGTAGGCCAAGAAGATTTATTTTCTGAATTTTCAATGCTGCTTTATTTTTATGTTTTAAATTGGGAAAGACATGTTCCAAAACGACCTGTATTTAAAAAGAAATCAAGCAAGTAGGCTCAAAATAACCATTAATGAATTGTAGGCTATCGCATCACAGTAGGCCTATTGTCCACAATAATCACAGCCCCCCATCCATAAAGGAACTTTAAAAAGTTGAATTTGCACTTGATGTGCCTACACAAGTATATGGTCTATTATTTGTATTTAGTGTGTCTGCATAGTATTGCACCAAAACAGTAGAAGTTTTCTTTAATTGTGTTTTGTACTGTCTGTAAAATTATACCTGCACATAGCAAACAAAATTGCACAACTGTATTCAAATAAACAGTTGTTTATTTCTATAGTGCGCATTGGCATCTTTGAGCAAAATACCCCAAAATTTTTGCCGCGCCTCCTGTGAACCTAGCCAGTGACCACCTTGACTAACACATTTTCTGGGGGAAACACCGGTACAAGTAATGATTTGGTCATTCATCAAATGAAATATTGTGGAGTTGTCTGGCTCAGAGAGCCATGTGTATTGTAAGACCGCTTTTCAGGGGGCCCATCAGGACTTTTTGTATAGGAGCCCAGAATTTGGTGCTACACCCCTGGTTAGCCTGTACCCTTTTTAGTGGTAGCTGCTCCCATCTGTGTATAAGTGTATGAATTTGTGAATGGTTAAAAAAAACTGTGTAAAGCACTTTGGAAAAAAGCACGATGTTGAGTGGAAATTGACTGGGGGAAAGTAAGTGACAAGAGGAGAGGTTACATTAAATGTTTACTTGAATAATTGACTGAACTGCAGTCTGTTTTACTGATCAATAGCTGTAACAGACTCATGTGTTCACCTGCCAAAGACAATTAAAAGAAACTGGGAAATGCTTCAAGGAAGAGTTCGGGGAAATAGATTTATTTGCTTTCCTTTCAGTTAGATGAGAAGAGTTGTGTTAGGTCTGTATGATAGATATGAAGCTCCGCTAAGAAGCTGCTGTCTGTATTCTCGCATTTAGTGTACAGACATGAAAGGGGTATCAATGATCTATAGGCAAAGTGTTCCCTTATAATCGAATATGCTTCTGATCAGTATCCATAACAGGCAGAAGAACGATAGTGCCAAACTTCATGGACTAATTCCTTTAGCATACAGAACCACTTTCCTTTTTGTTTACAGTATACCTTCTGGTTGTGTGCTGTGAGTTCATTGTTATTGACAATGTTTTCAAGGTCTACCGCCCTGAGAAATGTTTTCACAGATACTGCAGAAATTAGTCTGCTGTCACTACTGTGTTATTCTGACAGTCACAACGCTCTTTTCATGCTGTTATATTTAGTTGATTTTTGAATTCCTTCCAGTTAGTCCTTGCCACTGTGTGTGTATGTGTGAGCGTGTGTGTGTGTGTGTGTGTGCGTGTGTGTGTGTGACCACACTGTGGCCCATATGTGTCTGTGGAAAGGGATGTGTGTGCATGCATGTGTAAATGGCTGTGTGTGTAGGTAAATGCATGAATGTGTGATTCGGTGCATGCAAGTGTGCCTCAGACAGCCGAAGCTGTGAGATGATAAGCTCTCGGATCCAAAGACCAAGAAACGCTGCGAGCAAACAAGCCTGTCAGAGTCTCCTGCCCATTGGTCAAGGACACACACACACACACACACACACACACACACACCTACAACTCAAGCATGTACATACAGTATACACAACCCTACTCAAGCACACATAAAAAAAATTCCAGTCGCTTGTGGCAGGGTCAGTGACCTATTGGAATAGGAGCAAGGAGTCCATGCCTCATCAGTGACTGGATTGAGCGGTTCTTCTCTTTACAGACTCAAAGCATTCTGTTTTATCTCTGTACTGTATATCGATACACATTTCACGGAGTGTTTCCATGGCGTGCCGCTGCTTTCTGTTGGCCTGCACTGCTGATCCGTATTAGAATTTGATGATTTGTTTTTGTCGTTGCCTGCAAAGGCGATGGTGCCAGCTGTTACTGGAGGGCAATGGTCCACTGTTTTTAATGAGGCAGGTTTACTGGCCCATTACTGGTCTCCAGTGACATGTAAACTAATCAGTGTGAGCTCTTACTGGTTCTTAATCACATGAAAGTGGTGGTGTTTTTATTATTCTAGTCATCATTAGAGGTCTATGCTCACAAAAAAGGCAGCTTTTTAAAGAAAATGTAATAATCTTTTTAAAAATATATCAGCACCCTTCTTAAGCGGACGAAAACCTGCAGTATTCAGTAGACTACTGTTCTTTTCTAGTCTGTACTGGTCACTATTAATATTAATATTCCAAATTAATATTAATATCTTATCTACTGGTATTTTTAGTGGTAACTTTTGGCCTGTGCTAATTAGACACTATGTCCAATTGGACACCTAATGGACTTTATCACTCTTGGGTGTGTTGTGCTTATTTGCTGGGCTTCGCCTCCACTCACTTGTGTCAGTAGTGTCGTATTGGGAGTCTTTTTGCAGCTCATATATGTCGACCTCCACTCGAGCTCTGGACGGACCCTCCATTATGCTGTTGATGTTCTCCCTGGCAAGAGACAGCGCCAGCCGCTCCCCACGCCCGCACACAGACTGGTCGTCCAGGATTGCCGCTGGTGAAAAAGAGAGAGAAGGTGAGGGTGTGAGGATGGAGGGCAGTGAAAGGGGTAGAACAGGTGAAGAGTAAACAAAAGAGAAGAGGACGAGTAGAGGTCGAAGATTGTTTAACAATGTTATCAATGATTGTGTGTGGGTGGGAATGTGTATTGTGTTTGGGTTAGGGCTAAAAGAGGGATCCCAACCACCAACTGCCGCAGGAATAAAGGCATTTGATCCAAAACACTATCAGAAATTAGAGGAATGGTTTGACATTATGGAAAATATGATTATTTGCTTTCTTTCTGAGATAGATTAAATAACAGATACCACGCAAGACACAGCTAGGACAGCCCTTTATCGGACCCTTAATGCTTAGCTAAGCTAAGCTTACCATTGTCTGGGTGTAGCTTTGTATTTAAGAGACAGACATTAAAGCAGTATCTCGTCTTACTTTCCAAGAAGGATCCCTTTGAGATATTAAATAATTTGGGCTAATAACGATCTGGCCTTGATTGAGTAGATTATCAAAATACTGTTCTGTTTGCAGTGTGCTTTGGTTTATGTCTTGATATGAAATGTTTATAATGTATATATTTTGTCTAACCTCTGTATGAGTTGTTTGGCCAGACAAAAATCTTAAGAACTTCTAGAAAATTTTAATTTCAAATATTTTATATTGTGCAGCTACTGTATTTGTATACACTGGAGATCCAATTATATTTAAAACATCAAAGAGTATAGAAACTCTAAGAAGAGGACATTGTTGCAGAGTGTCAGAAAACTCTTCCAGATGAAGCCTTTTTTTAGGAGTGTGACTGTCTTGGAGGCGGTCCTGGTGAACCTCCTTGGTTTGACCACCGCCATTGCACATCAACCACACATCCCAGCACTGCTTCATTGGTGAAAAGGGTGACGAGAAACTCCAGGTGAAGTAGGGGATGGCGGCTCGGCTGTCAACTCACCCATGCGGACGGAGGAGAGCACTGGGGCCTGACTGAGAGAGCGTGGTGGCATGGTGACTAGCAGGAAGGAGAGGAAATGTATTGACAGCAGCAGTGCTGGCAGAGCCGGCATCTTCTACTTCTCCTCATGGAGAATGGTCTGCTGGCTGCCTGTACCACCACCTGTAGGAGCGGAGGAAACACTACACGTTACTGGACAAATTCTCCCAACTCTCCATAAAAATCATCCTCCTGCGGCTTATCTTCAGTTTACCCTGTCCATTTCCATGTGGCCGGAGCACCTGTAATTTGCCAGCACACACAATAGACTTGCACACTGCAATGAAGATGTTCCCTGTCATATCACAGGGGCAGCCTGGTGAAATGCATTCAGCCTGTCTAATAAAATACAGTACACACATCTCTATTCATATCTCCTGTGTGGAAAGTCTGCCATTTGGAAGTGACAGCTCTCAGCCTGGAAGAGATCCCAAGGGGTTCAAAGACGATATCACAACAACTGGCACACACGTCGCCATTCGCCACACATTCCCTCTTGAACATCTGCAGTGTACATATAAAATTGCAGATACAAAGTCACACTTGACACCCACTGAATACACACACGCAGACCCAAGTACAAAGGTAACCGCCTTGAATACTCAAACCCATGTACTATAAACCCACACACGTCCTTACACACTTGTTTTTCTTAACCTTACCAACTCCTCAAAAGATTCACAAAATCACAGAAAAAGTACACAAGCTCGGCGGAGCTGTACTTGTGCTAAGCAGCCCTCTCCAGGAGCGACAAAGCCTTGTTCCGACTGACAACATGACAAGGATGGAGAAGGGAGGGATGAGAACTGAGGAGAGGAGAAGGAGTGTTGTGTGATGGACAGGCAGCGAGGTTGAGGGAGGGGAGGTGTGAGTGATGGGGGGCAGTGGTGGTGGGGGCTGTTTCAAACGTCTGATTCACCGGTCTGAGCTTACGACAAGTCTGACAGACAGCTGAAAGACTCAGTTCATAACCTTCAATTGGCCCATTGCAGCTGTAAACAGGGGGTGTTGGAACGCTAGAAGGATGACCTATGACCCTAACAAATGCATGTGAGGGTTGAAATGAGATGGCGTTGTGTTTCTGTGCATACACTGTGCACATCAAAGAGACAGATGATGTGGATTGTCGGTCAGTGTGTTGAACGAACATCCTTCCCATCTCCATACTTTTTTTCTTTTTCTTTTCTTCTTGCTCACCAACTTTAGCTTTGACGTTTAAACAAAAAAAATTCTTCTCTCATAAAACAAACCATAGTAACCTTGCTTTCTATGCCAATAATGACTTCCCTTTTAATTTTTTTTTTTCAAACTTCGCATGTCTCCTATTCCCTACTTTGCTGTCTCAAAGGGTTGGCAGGCATGTGAGGGAACATTGTTTGTAATAATGAAAGCACGGGGCCATACTCTGCAGATGGCTATGTTGCTCTTATTGTGGATAACGCAGCTTGGAGAAAACAGAGGCAAGGCTCATGCAAGGCCATCTGTATGTGTGACACAACATGGAAATAACAAGCGCACGCTGGGAGTCATTTTTCTCCCCCACACAATGTTTCAGATAAATCATTCTTGATCCAACAGAGCATGTTACATTAAAGGTGCCAACAAATAATTACTGCATCAAAAGGTAGAACGTTCTACAGTTTGTTGTTGTCATACTTTGTGTCATACTGTGTGTGTACATGCAATTGAAACAGCTATGCAACAGCTGATTATTCTTTCCACACAGGGAGATCACTATGGTGCAATGCTGTCACACCAATGTGTACTATGCCGCACAGCCCTCCATTTTGCAGGCTGTTATTACTGTATTCTGTTTGCTCCCAGCACCAGTGGTTTCTTTCTCAATTTACTCTCCGCCAAAGTGTGTGCAAGGTGTCCAGACTGGTGTCTACTCCAGGACACGTGTGGGCATGCGCTTACCCTGTGTGACTGTGATGGCGTATTGATCGAGCCCGGCTGAAGTGGCGGGCCCTCAGGTGCAGTCAATCAAAACAATGGGGAACCTATCATGGGAGCACTGTATTTCTCAGGAGCCTTTTGATTGGCTATTACCAAAGAAGCCGATGGCCCTGATGACGAATAAGATCCTAACTGAGGCAATGCCTTCATCAATGATGGGATGGAACCGGTGCTATTTCATTGTTATTGAGAGCTATTGACAGCAATAGACAGGGAAGATTACAGCATCTATACTCAGAGGAGGAGAAGAGAGAGGAGGGACGAAGGAGATGGGAAGCTGTGATAGAAGTTAGGAGAATGATGGAGGAAAAAAGAAGCGGAGGGAATAGGCTGGGGCCGATGGGGGAATAAAAGAACAAAATTGAATACAGAGAGAGAAGAGATTGGAAACCGTTTCTGCAGAGAGAGAGACGCAGCGCAAGATAGAGATAGAAAGACAGAAGAGCAGCGTTGGAAAGTAACGAAGTACATTTACTCAAGTGTTGCTCTCAGGCCTTGTGTTGAAGTACTTGTACAATACTATTTTGGAAATAGCATAGCATGAAATATAGTCTAACCCTATAGGGAATGTACATTTTTTATTCATTTTACATTTATATGGGAGCTACTATTTACGTTGATAAATCTACCTATATGATTCATTTTAAATGTATAGTGCAGTATTGAAGATTAAGCTCCAAACAGTACATTAGGTACATTAAAATCATAGATAGTTAAAATGAGCTTCACTTCACCTAGCAGCAACACCAAAATCCTGTTTACATGAAACAGTAATTCAATAAAAGCTATAATCCATTATATTTAATAAAGAAATATTGGGGACATTCTGTACTGTCGTGCTTCCCCCTTCAAGCACGTTCAGCAGTTAAACCCTGTTCACCACAGTGTGTTAAGCTTTAACACTAACAACACATTTTGTGCACTTCACTGCTCAATGTATTACAGATTTAGATGGACTTCCTTACTGATATGACACAAATGATTTTCTCAAGATATAAATCTCTAAAGCTCTACTGCTAAAGCTTCCCAACCGCCTCACATCTCTTCTCTATCCACAACTGTAACTTTACATGCAGCACATGATCCAACAACTAGATATCCCATATGTACAGTTACAGTGTACTTACATATTCTCTTGATTCCACTCAAAGCACAGTTTTTATATCAATATTTTTTTTAAATTATATCTCTGATATTGTTTATTCATTCTGTTTGTCATTTAATTGTTGTTTGTTTAACATTGAATGTGAAGTTCTTATACACAAATTAATTCTCTAGTCTCAATGAGTCAACCTAAGAATACATTTGGTAGCCTTAGATATTCTCTTAAAGAGGCCATTTTTTTTAACTGACTATTTTTACATTGTGACTTGTTGTGATTTTACTTCTCCTACCCCTGCAGGAGAGTGAAAGAAAGCAAGTCGCTGTGCTGTAGTGGTAAGGATGGAGGGATAAGGGAGACAGATACAGTCAGAGAGAAAGAGAGAGCAAGCGTCAAGATGCTTTTGCAGAATTTAATCTGCGAGGACTGTGTGTCTGGCTGCTGTACGCGCTCCGTTGCTGTATGGTAGTACATGGCTGAGTCCCTGTAGCAGCCGGGTGTCAGTCTACAGGGAGTTGGAGCAGCGAGAGCCCCAGACTTGTCTGAGCTGTACAGAAAACACTGTTTCTAGCCCCGCCCCTTCCTCCTCCTTTGCCTGCTTTCATCCTGCACCCTGCTGTAAGTCACCCTGCATGCTGGCACCACTGAGAAATACACATAGGCAAAAATACATAAATATTCTGGCTCGCTCTCTGTGTGTGTGTGTGTGTGTGTGTGTGTGTGTGTGTGTGTGTGTGTGTGTGTGTGTGTGTGTGTGTGTGTGTGTGTGTGTGTGTGTGTGTGTGTGTGTGTCTTTGGAAAAGAGTATAAAAGATGGAGAGACAGCGAGAGAATGGAGAGTGAGAGAGCGGACATTCATCCTAGTTGGAGATTTAGCTGTTTGGTGCAAGCATTCATCTTAGTGTGTGTGTGTGTGTGTGTGTGTGTGTGTGTGTGTGTGTGTGTGTGTGTGTGTGTGTGTGTGTGTGTGTGTGTGTGTGTGTGTGTGTGTGTGTGTGTGTGCGTGCATGATGGCTTATGCATATTTCTGTGTTAGCTGTTTAGTTTGTGTGTGTGCATGCGTGCGTTTGTGTGCGTGTGTGTCTGTGTGTGTGTGTGTGCTGGGGACTTGGCTGGTTGCTTATAGTGTCTGCAGTGCCTATTATGAGAAGAGAAAAGCGTAAAATCAGAGATCTTAATTATCTAGAGAGAGTGTGTGAGGGGGGTAGATGAGGGAGGGGAAGCAGAGGGAGGGCCAGAGTGGGATGGAGAGGGGAGATATGAAGGAAATCAGAAAAACGAGAGAACACTATCTCAGTCGCCCCACACCCCCGGGCCGATGAAGAGAGGATGAACGGAGACTGAGGCAGAGGAAGCAGGATGAGCGATAGCAGGGGATGAGTGGAGGGAGAGAGGGATGCAGGGAAAGACAAAAAGAACTGAGATGAAGAAAAGCAGCTTGAGGAATGGGGGGGTTCAGGGGAAGGGTGTTGGTGGAGGAGCTTGTGAAATCATTTGTTTTTACCCTTCTGCCTTATTGTACGACACGAGAAAATCTGACAGTCATCATAATGGCAGGAGGAATCATTCCCATAATTGAATTTTGCAAGTGGAACGGCTTTGGTGACTGTGGATTTAAAAACACTGTACCGCCAGCCACCGCGGGACTTAAGTGTTATTTTGCTCATTCTTCTCACAATTAATAGCCTATGTTGACTAGAGAGGGCGGGCTGCAGACATGCCGGGCTGCTGTTCCCGAAAGTGAGCGTGGTCAGGCATTTTCAGAGCATTTGTTAACCCCAAAACAATATGGATAAACTGGGAGGTTTGTCTGGTATGTGTGTGTCTGTGTGTGAGACATTTTTCTGTTTACACAATGATATTTTGGGGACGTACCTTCCTTTTGGGGACAAAATTGAAGTCCCCTTAACTCAATAATGACATTTTAGGGTGAAAATTTGCTTTTAGGTCATGGTAGACTTAGGTTTAGGTTTAGGTTTAGGTTAAGGTTTGTGTTAGGGCAAGTCTCCAGAAAATGAATGTAAGTCTATATGTTATGTCTTCGCAAGTGATGAAAACACAACGTGTGTGTGTGTGTGTGTGTGTGTGTGTGTGTGTGTGTGTGTGTGTGTGTGTGTGTGTGTGTGTGTGTGTGTGTGTGTGTGTGTGTGTGTGTGTGTGTGTGTGTGCGTGCAATGTCAGTAGGGGTGGAAAAAAACAAGGATCCTTCGCTTACCCTTTTTGGCTTTTAGTAGGATTAAGTGTTTAGTAATTTGACTCTGCACCTGATATCAAAGCAGCTGCACATGTTCCTCGTTGCATTGACTCAGCATTTTCACTTTGTACCCATTCGTACTTTTTCCTTTTTCTCTTCATATCTGTCTTATTTCACCTTCTCTCTCTTTCTCCTCTACAGTATCTTACCCTTTTCCTCCTCTTTACACATTGTCTCTCTCTCTTCCTTATATCCCTTTTGTTTGAGAATTTTAATTTTTTATTTTCACCTTTCCTTCTTATTGCCATTGGCCGCGTTTCCCAGATTCGTTAAGAGCCTCTTTGGGCTAAGTACTTCTTTGGAGCGCTCTTAAGAACGCTGTGAAAGAAGAATGCGTTTCCCAGATTCGTTCTTAGCGAAAGTAGCTCTTTCACTAAGACGGAACTGTAAGATGGAGCTGACCCACTCTTACAACCTTCTTAGCGACCGAATCGTCAATGATCATGCCCCGCCAGGGAAATTTATTTCCTCCACTATTCGAAATTATAAAACAATGCTCAATGCGGACCACTGGCGCAAGAAACATAGACTAATAGTAGAGAAAAAAAATGTTTTAATGAATTAGACGTTTACGTTTTCCACACACATGTGAGTTTATAGTACTATATACAAAAAAAAACATCAACAACCCTGTGGCATTTCACAGATATCAAAGAAACAGATTTAATTGAACTCAGCTGAACCTCATCCAGAGCGGCTCCACCTGCTAAAGGCGTTGCCAAAGTCCAGGCGTGTGAGAAACCATGGCTGAAATACAACACCTTCTCACTGCGAACCAACAGCCTCGCCGTGCGCGAAGCCAGACGGTTTACATAAATGCATACGTGCGTCGGCACTTCTCCCCACTGGACGTGCTATCAGACCGGGCCGTCCAGGCAAAGTACCGGCTGCCCCGTGTTGAGATCCAACGGCTGATCACTCTGGTGTCTCCACACATCCAGAGCAACCTGCTGCAATTTTGCCTTCAGCCCGGAGATGCAGCCCCTGGCTGCGCTGCGTTTTTAGGAACATATCAACCTTTTCTGAGGTCCACCAAAAAACAGCCCCTACGTCTTCACCACCAGTCATCAAGCACTGAGCACTAAACCATAAACCCACAACCACCAGAGCACCCATATCAACTCTCAGGCCGGAAGGCTGAAATAAATAAACAGAACCAGCAGATGTAGGCTAAATGTAACGTCCTACACACTATGATTATTGCTGCAGTGTCCGGGTGCTTTACCTGAAAGTCTGGCACTGGAATGCTGTTGAAAGGGCGCACAATACACACACGTCATTAACCTACGCTTAGATAAATTACAAATTGTTTATTGAAACCGCGCTGTCTTTACTGGGCGTCTGCATCACCTGCAACGAAGGGAGAAACCTTCTCACTCTTCCTTTTTGTTTGGTTCTGGAATTCCTGCCACTTCTTCCTCACAGCACGCCAGTAACGCAGGCCACATGGGCTGGAGGGGGACATCTTTTCGGCTATGGCCTGCCTGTTCTTTTTGCCCTTTGTTCCCCCGAATAAAACTCCCCGGTGCTGCCAGACCTCGTTCACTAAGACGCCCATCTCCTCCACGGTAAACGACGGTGCCCGCTTGTTTCTTTGGCTGCCGCTTTCTTCCATTCTCACATCACATGTGTGTGCCTATATCCATGGGGTATATGCGCTAATGGGCTTGATTATTACTTTGATACACTTGTTGCCACACACACCCGCACCGACACACTCCCCCCCACACACGATACATGCGTAGCCTAATTCCACCTGTGTGGGGGAGACCACAGGGCGCTGTGTGTGACTTATGCGCTGATAAAGAGGTGGGTGGATTCGCCTGGCATCGATTTATTCAGTTTCAGCACCACCGCGGTGGACAGCTCCCACTACAGAGCTTCTTTCGCTTCATCTTACGGCTTCTCCAAAGAAGGGACTTAAGAAGCCATCTGGGAAACACCCGTATCTTAGCTCTCCTTCTTAGGCGAACCCTTCTTTCGATCCTTCTTTGGGACCAAAGAAGGATCTGGGAAACGCGGCCATTGTAAATAATGCATTTCAATGAAAGGGTAGTACAATCAACAACTTACTGAAGCTTGGATTGTTTAATGTTTTTTTCAAGTTTCTCTCACTCTAGTAATGGGAAAAAAAACATAAATGAACATCCAACGTCATGCATTCTAATAAAGCATCACCACAAAGTGCAGCCTCAAAATTGTGTTGAATCAACATCTCACAGACTAAGAGGTGATCTTTTTACATGGTTAAGGTGAGGCAAATAAAACCTTTGAACAATTGTGATGTCAGCCTGAAAAAAGCAAACATTCAATGATGTATTTATGGCAACTGTGAATTGTGTGCAGTCCCGCTTTGGAACATAGTAGGGCACAGCCTCCTGCATTGTTAGCAAATAATTGACACTGAACACTTGCAATGGAAAAAAGTATGTACAATTAAATTAACACCAATTGTTCTGCTCAGAAAGAGTTTATAGTATATATAGAATATATTTATAGATATTTATAGATATTATATTTATAGAAAGAGTATATATATATATATATATATATATATATATATATATATATATATATTTTTTTAAAAACACAATATATATATTAATAATAGGATTGTCTGTCAAGCTGTTTGACAATGTCACTTTGGGTTCTGTGAAAGTGCATTTTCAGGTTCATGGCAAGGATAGAAAGTCAAAGAAACAACTGCACAGTCACTCAACACCACAACTATATTTATTTTAAGTAGAAAATTTTAGTTTGCCATTCTGAACTCAAAATGGAAGGCAGGTCCGAACAGAATCAAACCGTTGTTTACTCAAATGACTGTGCAGGCATTACTCTTTTTATCTTAGCTAAATTCCTACAGCCTTGCACCCAAATCTAATGTGAGCATTACTATGCTCTTACTTATTTGCAGAGTAAAAAAAAGTTGCAAACCTAATTATAAGTTTCCCAACATTTATTACTCAACCATTATATTGGGCATTGCATCAGGTGTTCACGTTATTGTGTCTAACCCCAGCAACTCCAGTCTCTAGCTTTCTTTTTCACAGTTACTAAGACATCCTACATGTTTCCACCTTGTCCTCCCGCAGCAGACCTGCACTTTGATCTATTTTTCTCTCCCTTCCTCAGAAACACTATACCCCTGTCTCTTCACTGACCTCTCTCTCTCTCTCTCTCTCTCTCCCTGTCTCTCTCTCTCTTTCTCTCTCTCTCTCTCTCAGTATCTCGACTCTGACCGGTCTCTTCAATCTCGACAGTACACTTTCTCTGTTACAGTCCCCACACTCCCTCTCTCTCTCAGTTCATTGGACATGGATAAATTCTTCCCAGTGTTCTCCTTGACAAAGAGGCCCTCAGTCAGTGACACCGCCTGCTTGGGGAACCACAGTGCTCCTGTGACACTGTCACATCCGAGTATGTCACGCACAAACATACACACACACTATCACACAAGCATCCACTGGCTGCACACACATACACCAACTCTCCAGGAAGGTTCAAAGAACATTGTGTGTGTGTGTGTGTGTGTGTGTGTGTGTGTGTGTGTGTGTGTGTGTGTGTGTGTGTGTGTGTGTGTGTGTGTGTGTGTGTGTGTGTGTGTGTGTGTGTGTGTGCTAACAATGCAGGAGGCTTTTATGTTGCAAAGCGGGACTGCACACAATTCACAATTGCCATAAATACACCATTCAATGTTTGCTTTTTTGAGCCATTGGTGAGTTTGTATTTTAGCCATGTTATGTACCAAACGGTGGTCAGATCAGTGTGGCTCATGGAAGGGGTGGGGTGGGGTTGAATCTCAAGCCCCTTTTACACAGAGATTGTGGCATATTGACGGAACAACATCACTCCAATATGCCGGCTTTGCTTGCTTCTGTGTTATTTACACAGAAGCAAGCAACGCCGGCCTGCTAGCGCATCAGTAGCCCCTTTTACACAGCGTTCCGGAATGAACGTCAGGTGTGACGTAAACATTTACCGCCGCGCCGGTCAGCTGCTTTACAACAACAACACTGGCCCGTGAATTGAGAGCAGAAGTGCTGGAGCTTGCAGTAAGAGGGCCGTATTTTACTGTCCCCACAATGTGCCGGTTGATCTTGCGACGCGCGAGTCCAACATCTCTGGGACTGTTAACCAAATTGACAAAAATCACTCCGCTGACTGCTTCACCTCTGTGTCTGTGTGTGTGTGTGTGTGTGTGTGTGTGTGTGTGTGTGTGTGTGTGTGTGTGTGTGTGTGTGTGTGTGTGTGTGTGTGTGTGTGTGTGTGTGTGTGTGTGTGTGTGTTTGTGTGACAGGTTGGCTGTGAGCGAGTCTCTTTGTAAGGGCAGCGATCTGCCAATCAGACACACATACACACAGTGTGTGAAGTCACGTTACTGTAGACAGAAATAAAGTGTGGATATACGCTCAGACTTAGGATAATAATAGCGGTGGTGATCCGGTCACAGCCTAGCTTAGCCTAGCCTAGCTTAGCCTAGCTTTCCCATTGTACAACTTCCCCTGGGCAGAAATAGACTCATACACTCTGCAAAATGAAGCGTGGGGGTTTGGATTGGGCAGCGGACCTTATGACCAGCTAGATAATACGCCGTTCCTTTTATTTGGTGATTTTTACGGGACATCAGGCCGCCGTGGTTAATGTTAAACACACGTCCTTCAACTGCTAACATGGTCGCATGTTTAGAACGTAGGCTATGGAACGTCAAACGCCCCCCTGTTCCACAACAACAAGCTGGCCGCATTTAAACAGAGAGGCGGAACTGATTGTGTCGGGAATCTTACTACCCACCGAGGTAGTAAAATTCCCGGAACAATCTCTTGCACCTTTCTTCCCTCGTTCCGCAACGGTCGCATTTATACAGCAGAGCGGAGGGCCGAAATTCCGGCATATTCCTGGCTTTCACTGGCTGTGTAAAAGGGGCTTCAGTGCACTGCTTTCCTCAGGAGTTGTTTAAAAAAGATGTGCGGTTCAGTGTCACTACATGTCGACGCGGCTGCCACTTGTTGCAGCCCTGGCTTATCTAAGCACAGCAGTTAATTCACAATTAGGAAGCTCTCCTTGAACTCACTTGCCCCCTGGCTTGTTTGGAGAGCTCAAATTTGCATTCAGAACAAAGCTTTGGAAAATTTAAGAGTGATAATTTTTCACATGGCGCTGAAAAGAGAACAATGTCTGAGTGGCTCTGTCCATTTATATTGGTGTTTGCTATCAGGTGGATGTCACAGTGAATGTTTTAACTTTCATCATAAATGGATCCTATATTGGTTATAATAGGTCATTTTAAAATAAAAAAAACACTTTATACTTCATACGTTATATGAATCATTATAGTCCCATTGTTGGACTATAACGTATGTTTTGAATTTTTAGCATTGAAAATCTTTACCCTTTTTCTTTTTCCCAACTACTGCTGCCAGCTATCCGTGGAGGAGGGATGTCTTTTTAGACTCTCTCTCCTGAGGCTTGATTTCATTTTTCTGTTCTTAAGAGTTGTTGTGTGTCTGAATAGATTTTTCCTCGTTTTCCTAGAGAGCTTAGCACCAAAGGTGTGAGCCTGTGAACCAAGAGAGACATTTTGAAGGCATATTTGGCTATGATAAAATAAATCTGACTTGTATTTTTCTGTATGTTTCAGTCGACTACTGACACATTAACATGACTGTTACATCTAGGGATGGGAATTGATAAGAATTTAACGATTCTGATTCCGGTTCCGATTCTGCTTATCGATCCGATTCCTTATCGATTCTCTTATCGATTCTCATTGTGTGAGAAAATAAGTACAAATGTGTTTATTTGTGTTAACCTGCTTAAATATCTGATCAGAAGTGTGTCTAGTGAGTGCAACAATGATCAAGAGTACTTTAGGATTAGGAAATTGTCAATTTTCACATTAATTGGTCCGGAGAAAAAAAAAGGTTTGCCTGTTTAAAAACTAAAAACAAAGACTGAAAACAGTCAAGGAAGAGCTTGTGCCTTTTGGAATATTAACTGTGCTCATTTGCATTCAACTTGAAACAAAATTCAACTGACAAAAATACAAAGAAGTCTTCTGTAAAGATAAGACCAACTATCAACTTTGGCAAATTAACTATTTGTTTGGAGAAAAAATATAATGTATGCCCTCTAAGGAAGGATAAGAGATATTTTATGTACATGCTGTTCTAATGTGCAGCGCGTGTTTATTATTAATATACCGGCCCATCATCAGACACATTTGCACATCGGTCGCTCCTCAAGTAATCCAAGTCTTTTTTTTTGTATGGGCAGAGATCGTTATTTTATGTGTGTAGTTACAACGTTTCATGTTTAACTTTAGTGTAGGGTTCGTCTCAACCACCGTGCGTAAAGGGTGCATTAGAACAGCTGACGGGAGGAAAAAGAAAAGGCTCTCGCCTTTTTATCTCTCTTCCTTTTTATAAGCCCGCCCACTGTTTACTATTAATATAACGGCCCGTCATCAGACACATGTGCCATGGTTTTTGCACATTGATCGCTCCATCAAGTTATCCAAGTCAGTGCTTTTTGTATGGGCAGAGATCGTTATTTTAAGTGTGTCTTTATGAAGTTTATTGTTAAACTTAAGTGTAGACTATTGTTTCCTTATCATCGCCGAGTTCCGCTGTATGTTGTTTTGGGTTCGTCTCCACCCCCGTGCGTTAAGGCAGCAGAACAGCTGACGGAAGGAAAAGAAACAAACCAGCTAAACACTGCGGGGCTTAAGGCAGCGGTCAAGAAAACCTTTTGCTTTGCTTTATGCTGCTCTCACCTTTTTTATCTCTCCCCCTCTTTTATTAGCCCACACATATGCCTACACACACGTTAATTCTCACACATTGTATGTACAAGTCCAATGGGCAATTCTGGTGTCGACTAGACAGGCAGCGGACATTCAAACGTTTAACTGTCACGATCACCGTCAGCTCCATGCTCGTGCTTGTGCGCGTGTCATTTGAGGAAATGGAAACTTTACAATTGTTGCAAGTGGCCGTATTGTCCTTTTCAAGTGAAAAACAACATTTAGAGAATTCTGTCTCAACGCCATGTTTGCTGCATTCTGAACCAAAACATCGCAGCGTGAGTGTCAAATCATGACGCATTTGCAACGAGCGGAACCAATAAGCGGAATCGTTAAGCAGGCATGTTAGCGATTCCAAGGAATTGGTAGACTCGGCACCGGTTCTGAAGAGGAACCGGGTCTCGATTCCCATCCCTAGTTACATCAGAGTCAGACATTTAGTTTGGTGGGGCACAAAAGGTTTTCACAACACAGAGCTGTTTGTGAATCACTTCAAGTCGGTAAGGGACTATTGCTTTTATATTAGCAGATATTTACTGTGAACATAAAATAGAAAACGGAAACGGCACTGCCATGTGCAGTGAGACAGACAAAGGTAGAATCTTTGCTTTCACACTGCCACAGCTCTGTGATGAACCGATGAACCGACTCCACACAGTTCTCCCACTTAAGACACCCACACGCCGTACACAAACACACACACATACACACACACAGCAGATAGACATAGATATGTACACAAACATATCGAACATATTCTACTTCATGCTCTCACACACACACACACACACACACACAGGTTGTGGATTAAATGACTCAGATGGCATTTGCTCTCTCTCTCCCTCTCTCTCACTCATTGTCAGGTTTGCTGCCGTAGCAACAGAGTCAAGGATGAGAGGAGGAGGGAGTGGGAGTGGGGAGGAGTGTGAGGGAGAGAGTGAGAGAAAGAGAGAGAGAGAGATAGAGAGGAGAGGGGGACAGTGATGGAACAGGTAAATGAGAGATTGGGGAGCCAGAGCACTGGTCATGTGAGGCGGGGCTTCATCGCTGCTGCAGTGTGTGTTGTTCTGCATGTGTGTATGTATGTGTGTGTGCGTGTGCGTGTGTGCATGCATGCATGTGTGTGTGTGTGATTGGCTATATACTCTAACACTGAGAGGCAGAAACACAAGGAATGTGTTTTTGCTATGTGACTGGGAACAAGTGTGCACTCAGCGCCAGAGTCGGGTGTGTGTACTCTGTACTGCATGAGTAGGACATGTTGCGTGTCCACTCATATGGTTGTGTAATTCTGTTACCCACGACCACATCTAAAATTGGTCATCTTAGATGAGGCCGTCAAACTATCAGAGCTGATAGAGAGCGACTGGGAGGAGAAGAGAAAAAAGGCACACAAAAAGCCCTGTGAAAATAAAGGGCCAACTGAGTGCTGTGAAGTGCTTTTGTGAGTCAAGTTTACATGTGGGGCTTCAGTTTTGTGTTTTTCGTCTGTACTCATTTGCTCTGCAGGAAGCAGCATGCTCAAATTTGGTTTGTTTTCAGCTGCCCAAGGCAGGAGACAAATAGTCTCCAACTGTACTTCTCAGACTCAGTTCAACATTTCAAAAGGATTGACTTGCAACTATGCAAAGTAACTATGTATGCAAAGACCAGAGTATGTAGGGCAAGCCACTGTTATCCGACAGATCAAGCTTTCTTGTAGAGTTGATTTCTCAAGTATTCATGTGGAATACCACGCTTAAAATGTTACATTATGAGTTAAACCACCTCTTGCTAAGACATCTCACTAAGAAATCTGTGAGAAAATTGTTTCTCTGCTAGAAGAAAGTGTGCATGGAGGTGTAATTATTAATGAACAAGACTCAGATCATATCTAACTTGGATGAAGTATGTTTTAGTGTGCACTGCAGGTATGATGAACGGCTTTCGCAAAATCAATGTGACAATAGAAAATCCTCATCCTCAAGAGTTTCCAGTATACGTCTCTCTGTCTTGAACAGACATTTAAGTTACTCATTAAAATGATCAGACATGTTGAAGATTTCAAATCAACAACAGCATCATAACAGTGTTTTATTGGCAATCAGCATTTGTAAGTACTTGCCAGTTTAACCTCCGGGCTGAATAAAAGCCTTCTTCAAATATTGTTAATCTCTTACTGTAATATATTTATAAGCAAAGTAGGCACCAGGCAGTAGACGGAAGAAATAAATATATATTTAATGTAATACAAAACAAATGTACTGTAGTTGTTTTCTTGTTTACTTCATGGCTCTGCATCACATACATTGTTTTCTGGTTGTGTTTAGGATTATGCCTTGGGATAAATGCATGATAAAATACATTTTACTTTTGATGCTACTGCTAAAATAGCTGAGAACTTTAGTGCCAGATGGTGACTATAAGCCCTGAATAATGCCATGCGTCTGGAGACAGTGCCAATCATGTGTTGACTCAGCGACAATCTCAAGCATGGTACTTAATAGATAATACTGAATTTGGCCGTCATGCTATTACAGCATTAAAAAAAACTGTCACTATTGCTGTAAACACATTTTTAATGCGTCATCCAATTAATAAGGAAATAAGGACTTGATTCAGTACAAAACAATTCAAAGTAACTGTATTTAGTATTCCTAAATGTATAAGTGCATAGATAAAAGAACAGAAACTGTGATGCACTCCTGGTGGCTGTATTAAATCAGTAATCAAATCATTTATGACGCGATTTCAAATAACAGGAAAAAATGGCACAATCCATTTTCAAAAGGTCACAGAAGCAATAGGATTACACAATGAACCCCTGAGGGATTTTGTTTCATTGTGTCTAATGTTGAAAACAACATGGGTATGAATGCAGCTTGTGACCTTGGTCGATGTCATTCCCTCTCTTCCATGTCGTCTTTCATTGTAGACTCTGCAACAACATCCAGCATGCTTGAAATGGCAAGAGAATAATCTTTAATGATGCCAGATTGTGGAGCTCCCACTTTGCTGGAGGAGCAACAAACACATGCCTTTTCAGTATTCTATTTGTGTTTGGCCAATAAATTGTCCTTTTGATCAAATGATTACATTAGTTTTACTACTGCCTTTTTAAATTTGACAGTATAGGCCCACAGATCATAAATACACTAATACTTGTATATCATTACTAACCATGAAAAAGGCTTGATCCGACCAAATTGTATTACTCTTATCCTAAAGCTGTGCATATGTTCATAACTGCTTGTTTCAGATTATAATTGTGCAAAATGAAATAAAAGTTTAATTTAATAGTATTTATGTTAAATCGCCCGGGGATAGTTTGTCTAACTCTGATTGATGTTAGCCAGGCTGAGCTATTAAACAGCCTGCGATAAATATTAATCTGATTAAATTAATCGTGTAATTATCTATTTAGATTTGTGCTTCCAACCATGGACAAATGGTTGGAATTTATCAGAATTTTATTTACCTGAAAGTAATTTCACAGTGTGCGTGAATGTGTCTATATTTGGTCATCTAGGGCTAGGCTGAACATGACACATCAAACTGATAGGAACCGACTGAGGGGCAGCAAGATCCAGCGAAATGCAGAAATATGGAGTGATTGGGCATTTTTCAAATGTTGATGTGTCAGTTTTTCATAAAACACAGTGCAAAATGCATTTTTCAAACTATTTTCAGACGCCATGAGCGAGAGGCATTTTCTCCTTTTCTGCACCCCCATTTGCCCAGTTTGGAAACCAAAGGGGACATCACGCATAAAGCTAAAGTGAAGACTTTTTGAATAATCAACCACTAAGTATGAGTAATGAACACAAGTTTCAGTTCTACTTGTTGGCAAATATCGTTGATGAGAAATTATTTAAAAAAGTATCATCCCTTCATAGCTTGCCACACACTTGCACTATATGTTACTCAAAATGTTGATATACAGTTAACATTCATAAAAGGGTGCAAATTTATGAATTAATTTTATTAGCTACCCAAATGAAATACTAACTTTGGATTAAGAAATTGAAAATTGATTTTGCTGTGAGCAAATGCAACCTTCTGTCAACAAATAAGAATGAATTCATGTAGAAGACAATATTTTCTTGTCAGTAAATCCCTCATATGCTCTTAGCATGCAGAATGAGAGAATGTATTATCAGTGTTTTCAGCTGTTCAGACTAGCTTTAAAGGAGTAAGCTATTAAATTAAAGTATTTCAGCTTTGCATGGGTATGATAGGATTCAGGTAGGATTCAGCATCAAAACCAATGGTGGCCAGAGGTGTAAAGCATAACAATTGCTTAGATGACCAAATAATCCTGTCTGACAAACGCTGAATTTATTTCCATTTGTGCCTTGATTCTATCTGTAATGTTTTATGTCCTTCGCCAGCAGGACAGATTAGCTCTTCGGCCTTCTCCACATGTTCCAGTTTAGACATGCTTTCACTTTCAGGTTGTGTGTGGATGCGAGTGTTTCTGCATTGTAACCTTCACAAGGTCAATTAAGTGATTCACTTTGCAAATTAGTGGTCAGTCAAACACTGCTGCAGTACGTTCAGTTCAGCTTTCTCATGCTAAATTGTTGGTTGTCCCTCCGCCGGCACTATGCTAATAGGCTGTAGCATATGCTAACCGCAACGTCTGCTAGAATATTTATTCAACAGCTACGTATTTAATGCAGGATTAGCATTTGTTTGTGCCATTGTTCAGTAAATAAGAACCAAGCAATGATGAATAAATGCATAATACATTTAGTTAGCCCATGGTACATTAGCCTTAGAAGTTCCACAATTTAAAGAGTTATGAAAATCCACATTCATATTTTATGCGGCTTACATTGGCGTCCCAAATTAGAATCATGATTCATTCATGTTACTTGATCGGGGTCAGGTTGAACCTAATTATGTATTAAATAGGTGTTTACTCAATTGCATATTTATATGAATTACTATTTGTAATGTATTATAATCTTTTCATGGCTTATAGCGTTTTTTACACTTTTGAATGAAATTAATAATTATGCGATTGTTAGATTAAAGCGATATAATACTGTATGTGATATAATGTGTAATCACACAATGTTATTTCATGTGTTTTAGCTTGTATTTATGTGTGTTGCAAATTATGCCATCGGTAATGATGATGCGTTATTCCTGCTTCGTTGATAATGATGCACACTGCATTATACTGATGTGTATAATTAGGCTCTTTGGCATGCAGCACATACCAGAATCAGGTTTTGTTATGTACAGTATTGTAATTGCATCCAGCCTCAACCCAAATGTTACAGGCTCTCTCTATTAGATCAGCACCATAAAACAAAAGCTATTCCACTGTCAAAGGAGCTGCTGCAGAAAGCTATTCAATCATTATGACAATGTCCAGAAACTGCCTGAGAGAAGGGAAACCAAACTCTCTGCTTTTATAATAATCCATGAAAGACGGGACACAAAACGGTGTTATATGGTCGATAGAAAAGAGATTGTTTTAATTGAATAGCCTATATTAGCATTTTAACTGCAGTGTATGTCTCTGAGTGTTTTTGCTGTCCATGGTGCAGCGGTAATTATTGAGGAGTGTGGCTCAGGATTTGGCAACAACAAAGCACATTGTCTTTTTTGAAAACCGCACTTTTTATATCCTGCACGTCTGAGATAAATGTAAAACAATATAGGACGACAGCAGCGGAAACCAGTCACGGCCGTACCAGAATTTACTCGTCCATTTTATTGCAAGTGTTTTCGCATTGGTGCGTCTGGTCAAAAACAAGTTCCCCCGAGGAAGTAATAGGGTGTGATTTGGAAGTTGCCCTATATTTGGCTCAGTTGGTTTCAAATGCAGCCTGTCAAGTTGCACCTCACGCTGCAGCACCTCTCACTTCACCTGCATGCTTGCCCAGCGGCCCTCCGCTAAGTTCAGGTGAGTTATTGCCAGGACTGTTCCTTAACCCCATCCCAAACCACCACACACACACACACACACACACACACACACACACACACACACACACACCAAGTCGTCCATTACTGTGCCTGTCAGCTGAGCGTTCAATCAATACTCCCCCTCCGACAGCGTGCACATATGTGATGGAAGGCGAAAAAGGGAGGAGAGGAGGAGGACAGCAAGGGTAAAGAAGGGATGGATGTCGAAGGGAGGAGAGAAGAGGAGTAGAAAGGCTGGGGAGGAGGGAACTGTTAGTGATGGGGATTGCAGGGCTCGGGGGCAGTGGGTGAAGGAGCAGGGGGAAAGAGAGATATGACAAGAAAAATGTCCAGAGAGTGGAGACAAACAACGGAGAGCAGTAATATATAACAAAACACGGAGATAGGCCGAGTGTGGGAGTAGGAGATGAAGGACAGAGATGAGGAGTGGCAGAGGCAGAGGAGGGATAGAAAATAGAGGAAAAATATGCGTGTGTGTGTATATGTGTGTGTGTGTGTGTGTGTGTGTGTGTGTGTGTGTGTGTGTGTGTGTGTGTGTGTGTGTGTGTGTGTGTGAGAGAGAGAGAAATGGAGAGAGGTTGTGGGTGGATGAGGAGAAAGCTATATATAATGGCACAGGTTCAGAATAGATCATCAGAGTGATTTGTTTTGTGATTACCTAACGCTCACATCTGCAAAACAGTAGCAGCCACCAGCTGATATCAAAGAGCACACACAGACACAAACAAATATACTTCATACACACACACACACACTCATTGACACACATCAATGCTGGAATACACTCAGCAAAGTAAGACTGGCGTTGGCGGGCCAGCAAAACCTCATCTTCATGGTAAACTGAACTAACTCTCCGCTAAAGAGCTTCTGTCGTCTGGTCCGGATTGATAACGGAAGCAAACACTGCCCACTCACAAACACAAACATTCGGACACAGACACACTCCTGCCGCGCTGCAAACACATCTCATATATATCAAAAAGATTCATTATCACATATAAACACACAGACATGGCTGTATTAAACACTCAAAACGGAGTTCTGGTGCTACTCTCCCGCCACACACATGTAGACATAAAACACACACTATGAGCAAAGATCTTTCATATTTTTTCTGCAAGAACCCTAACCCTTTCTGTCTACTGTGATTTGAGATGTGTGGTACCCAGTAAGGGTTGAATAATGATAATAGACACTCTGTTATTGCCTGACATTCTGTATCCGTTCTGCCTGTACATTCACATACTGACACAGTTCATATCATGTGTAAAGAAATAAAGGTGTGTGTGTGTGTGTGTGTGTGTGTGTATATGAAGGACATTTTTTTTCATTAAACTGTGGGTTGATCAGACAGGCAGGCCTCGATCCTGAAATCAGGTGCATTCAAGTATAGCATTGGGTGCAGAAGACAGCGACAATGTAACTTCCAAATGTCCAAGATCAGTGCTTTTATGCCTCAAACCACTAGCACAACACTCTAAAATGGCTGCGTGCTACAGATTTTCCTTCCTTGCTTCCTTGCACGCAGCAATAAGGTCAGCACTATAAAAATGTGTCATACACTCCCACAGTCCCATACTCAAACTGGTCAAATAAGAGGGTATATCAAAAGACATAAAAACAAATGTGTCTGTACGGTTGGAACATTGTTTTTCCATTTGAAAGTGTATTTTTAAGAGGGAGTATTTTTCAACTTAAAATCTAACAAATGTGAAAAAAAAATTAAAATAATAGAAAAAAACTACTTCTTTACCAATTATCTGTGGTTCAGGATTTAAAGCCAAACTGATAAACTCCTAGAATTTGTTTTCCAAGTCTAGTACCAAGGGATGTGTGTGTGTGTGTGTGTGTGTGCGTGTGTGCGTGTGTGTGTGTGTGTGTGTGTGTGTGTGTTCCTGGATCTTAAACAGCCTCCTTCAGCCTCAGGAACACCTGCTCTCACTCAGCTGGCCCAGTCCTCAGCTAGCTACTTCACCTCCTTTGATACCCAGCGATTGGGGAAATGAAATAGTTTCCACATGTGTGTAGGGTGCACTCTCGCTTTTAAGTATACGACCCCTTACTGTCCGCCTCTGTTTAAGTGTGTGCGAGCTGTAGAATACCTTTGCAAAGCTTAGCCTGGTGCGATTTCTCCCAGTCTGAGGCAGTGAAGGGGGAAGGCTGAGGGCTCGTAAGTGAATACTAGAGCCCCAGCGCAGTAGGAGCTTTTAGACACTATATCACTAACAAAAGTAATCACTTTGTATCACCTCACCAAGCAGTGGAGCCCAAGAATATCTGAGAGGAGGGATATACGGTAGGTATGGAGGTGCTCCAGTTTCATGCCTGCATAGATCAGGCGGTGAGCTGCCAAGGTGATCCCTGCCAGCCATTTTGCCCTGCATTTAGTATTCATTTTCCAGGCGATCAAACCCGCTGCCAGGAGGGGAATTGTGTGTGTGTGTGTGTGTGTGTGTGTGTGTGTATGTGTGTGTCTGTCTGTCTGTGTGAGTGAGTATTAACGTGAGCGCACAAATTGAGTGTGTGCGTGAAAGCGTGCCAGGGTGTGGGAGTGCAGATGCCGGCTTAACACTCTCACAGACTCATACTGTAGGTAACAAAAGTGTCTGCGCCCATATGTGAGGATGTGCATACGTTAATGAATTTTGCGAACACGCATGCATCATGCAGCAGGGCTGATTAGGAGCACGGGGACAGAGCCAGAGTAGGCCAGGGACAAGCAGCATACACAGCCCCATACAGTAAACCTGGATGTGCACAGCAGCTTCCTGCCCGGGAAGGATAAGGGAGAAAGGGGGAACACAGGAAGTAATGAGAAGGGGAAAGAACAAAGGAAGCAGTAAAGAGGGGTGAAGGAGGATGAACGGAAGAATCGGGTTTGGGGAGAAAACAGAAAACAGCACAGTAACAGGATGAGCAGGAGAGAGGAGGAGGGAGGGGGAAGAGTGATACGGTGAGCAGAAAGACAAACCAAGGATTGAAAAGTGTGTATTTTCTGGTGGTGGAGGAAGATAAGGACGAGAAAACAGAGGAACTGATAGACGACAAGAGGGGAGAAGCTGAGTAGCAGTGCCCTGGCAGCGTGCGGTGCAGGCAGGCAAGATGGCTACAGGGGACAAAGCACCCGGCCAAATATGGTCATCAGGACCCAGATCTGTCCTACTTTCTCTAATGGGCTAAACCAAAGCCCTGGATGATGCAGGAAGAACCATATCTCGTCAACAGGGAGAAGGGTTTGCTCCTGTTCCTTTGATGTGTTGAGCTGGAATGAGTGCAGGACTTGGGCCTAATATAAAGACAAAGCCCTTTGGCATGCTTACACACACACACACACACACACACACACACACACACACACAACTCCTTCATCGCTTTAATTCCCTCTTTTTCATGATGAGCTATTTTGCTAGAGTGTGTGCGGGTGGCTGGGCAGGTTGCGAACACATTATACCTGTCTGCCTGTGTTTGTGAGTGAATGTGTGGGCTTCTCTGACCACATTAAGCATGCCAGCATGCTAATACTCGTGTGTGTGTGTGTGTGTGCTTGCTTGCGTGTGTGTGCGTGCGTGCATGCATGCGTGTGTGTGTGTTACATCACCTGGGGCTCCACCAAGCTGTGTGAACTCTCATCAATCTATTAAGGCTACCCCTCAGGTTTCACTTCAGCTATGCTGTAATAGACCAGAGACAGTCACCATAAACACACCATGTGGCCATGTCAACAACCTTCAGCTGCAACATCTGCACTCATGGCCAGCAATCAGGGATGTGCAAATATGGATCGACCAAGGGCATAGCTGCAAGTGGCTCACCTCCCTCTACTGCTGTTGTACTCTCATAGTAAAGTGCACACAAACAAAAGCAAGAGTGTATCTTTGTTGTAAACATTTT
Source organism: Hyperoplus lanceolatus (assembly GCA_026929865.2). Taxonomy (NCBI): domain Eukaryota; kingdom Metazoa; phylum Chordata; class Actinopteri; order Uranoscopiformes; family Ammodytidae; genus Hyperoplus; species Hyperoplus lanceolatus. Next base: position 24,483,280 of record CM049401.1, on the reverse strand, counting down.
TTTTTCTTTTGAATTATTCCAATAACTAATTAGCTTTTGTCCACTGTATTTTTCTTGGTAATATTTTCTTGTACCCCAGAACGTGGGTACAACTTGAATGATCAAAAGGCGTTGCCATGGCCAGGAGACAGAGCATGCCAGCAGTAAAGCACTGCTACTGATTCATCTATTTCAGTTGTCCTACGCAGGTCTTGTTGCTATGTGAGTTGCTATGATTGACCAGTGGGTCTCACATCCATACGCATAGCGAATTCCATTCCTGCCTGCCTGTAATAAGCCATTATATGAGCAATGCTCAAGTAGGGGTCTCTTTCATTATGGTTTCTGTGTCAGAAAAATCACATTTCTGCAGCTGTGGAAACAGCTTTATCAAAATAATCAAATGTGCAGCAATGCGGAAAAAAATGCCTCCAAAGAATAGGGCTGCTAGGTGTGATGGCTCTATATATGACAAAGTGAAGTCCCTTTATGTGTGCTACAAGGACACATAAAGGGAAATGTCACTCTCAATACCATTGAAGTGAATAAGTCTTAAACTATTCTGTCACAAGGGCTTGTAGGCTGAAATAACTACAGCTGACCAAAAGCTGTAGGGGCAGCCAGGAAGGCAGCATATAGACTCAAAGAAGTGACTTTGATTCAAAGGAGGGAAACATAGATTTCATTGGAAAACTGTGATATATGCCCACAATGTAATAACTGATACAATAAAGAGATGCTGGTTACAGTATGGTTGTGACAGTCCACACAAATGTATCATCAAAATAATATGTGCAGCAACATAACATTTTCAAATTCTTCCCCTCCACCCCTGCAGTAAATTATTTACGACAACAGCTCTGGGAAATTTTCAAGCGTTCAAATGTCACTTGTATCCTTGTGCAAAGTGCCGTCTATTTCATCAGCTGATCATCTGGTGTGCATTTGAAACAGGCCCCAGTGAGGGGCTTAGTTCCTGTTCTTCCTGACAGCTACACTTTCAATGAGGCCTTTTGGCATCACACTATTGGTTAACATTCAGCTACTATGCTGCTTAACAACTCCGCTGTGGCTGCTAAGCCCCGTATTAAAGCATAGATAGCACGCCAAAAGAGAGTTCTCTACATGCCATGTTAGACGGGCGAGCTTTCATTCAGAACCCCGCTGAGCAGGGAAATTACAGGCTTTTGGGGGGGAAATTAGAAACTAATGTCAAGCAAGCAATAACAAGTCCAGTGCATCCTGACAACTGTTTTATTAAAAAGCCATCTATTAAAGATCCAGCATTGGTCAGTTGTATCCGAGGAACTAGATAAGGAAGAGACACATCAGCAAGTATACGTTAACTTTACTTACATTTAAGCGTAAAAAGTCAGCCTCCAGATGAATGAATTTGGAGTGAGGGAAAATGGGATGAGATACCCGTCAGGTGAGCTGACACATACTCATGGTTTCTGACAGTCTCTTGTTATGAGTTTGCATAACATTGACACTCACCAACGGCCAGTTGGAGAAATGACAGAGCAGGAAGGCTTTGTGTGCTCACTAGAAGACATGTGTATGTCCTGTATATGTCTACGCCTGCTGAATGCCTAATAAGGTTTAAATTAGATGTATGCAACCGTACGTGGCATATGTGTGTGTTTTAAGAAGGTGTATCCATCTCTGTCAGTGTTCAGAATGCAGCCAGCTGGGCGCTGTGTGGATGACTCCTCCTGTTGACAGTGGGCTTGGAGCGAGGACGCCAGTCATAACATAACAGCAGGAAGGTGGGAGGACATCACCTCCAAGCACACACATAAACACACACATACATATGCATAGTGACACACTATGACACAGCGTTAAAGTCACATCAAGGTTCTTATTTAGATTAGCTATCATCTCTGACCTCTCACTCTATCCTCATTAGTCGGACGAGACAGCCTCTGTAGGCCTGGAGCGGCCGCAGGCCCACACACAAGATGTCACATTGCTTCATCAGCGGCACAGTAACTAAAGAACACAGCTCGTAAACTTAATCCTGCTCATGGAGGTCTTGTTTTGCCATAATTTGACAGTTTGATAGACATTCAGTCAGGTTATTGTGATAGCCTTTTTGCTAATCTGCAACCAGATTCAAGATAAACTCAAAATCAACCGCATTTAAGGTTTTATCCGAATGCGTGTGAGGGGGGTAGCACAGGATTTTTCAGTAGATTTGCAACGGATAGAAGGGAGTATCATACAACATCAGGGCAGGGTAACATTTGAAGACTTCCGCTGTCATTGGAAGAACAGAGCGGAATGACTGGAGAGGAGGGCATAGCATGAAGTCTGGCAATGTTCCAGTATACCGACACGAAAGCCAGGAATGGGTTCATATTAGGCCTGTGTCACATTCCTCTCTCTTCACATTTTAGCTTCCATGTATTGGGCAAAAATACTAAACAAAACAAAAAATTAAATAAAATGCCAAAGTGAAGTCTTCTGCTTACTTCTTTTAAATGTCAGATGTCAAAAAGTCAAATGCCCCTCAAAGACGACCTTCAAAACCAAAGTGAAGGTTGAAAGAAGCATTATCTGAGGACGTCATCTCCCCTTATCTACCCTTTCAATTTTAATGTTAGCATCCGTGAGAAGAAGAAATGGCAGGTCATCACCTGGAGGATGAAAACCTTTTCAGTATCTCTTTCTTTCTTTCAGTCTTTGTTCCTAATTCCATTTCTTTTTTTTACTTCTCCTCCCCCTTTCTCCGCATGTCTCAAGTCAATTCGGTTCAGTTCAAAGGGTCTATATTAGCGTGACCAGCCCTGTGGTGAAGTGCCAGCTCAGTGAGAGGCAACGCTATGATGGAACATCAGCAAACCACAGGAATCTCAGCACCGCTACGTAAACACACTCGTCAGGTTAAGGGCAATCAACAGAGAGAGAAAGCTGAGAAAATCGTTGTGTGTGTGTGTGTGTGTGTGTGTGTGTGTGTGTGTGTGTGTGTGTGTGTGTGTGTGTGTGTGTGTGAGCGCTCGGGCACGCGCGTGCGAGCAAGAGTGGAGTGTCAGGTCTTGTATTATATGTTATAATCCAGGCTTAAATACATTTAGCAGATTAAATCATTTTATTAACCCAATACAAAAGGTAAATGTGAGAACGCTCTCGCCCACACACGTCTAGCTTGCTTTGACTGGCAGATATATTGTGTGCTCCATGCATTACTCATGTCTGCATCCACAGCATGCCAAGCAACTACTGCTGGAATCAGAACGATAGAGAGAAGTGGGAGAGGGGTAGTGATTGGCCTGAAAAAATGGGGAAATTAGCATCTATGACATCCCCTAAGGGTGTCTGATGAGAGGTTTTTAAACCCTGGAGTTGGATTAATTTCTCATTTCCATCAGATACCAAAACCAGACATTCTAAATCTGGGCAATGGCGATGGAGCTGATATGGTTTAGGCCAGTAGCAGCCACAGCAGCTGAGGGCAGTACCTTTGGAAATATACTTTAATTTTAACCTTGAAATCCCCTTAAAGAGGACCTATTATACTACTTTTCTGGTCTTAATTTCTTGTTTTACATTGCTATAGAGCAACCTGACATGAATCACATCACAAAAAACTATGTAGGTTTTCGGGAAGCTCTTTCTCTTATTTTGGCGATCCAGCACGTCCTGTCAACACTTGAGTGTGTGTGCTTCGGCCATCTCCACTCCCTCCGCCTGTGCTTCGGCCATCTCCGCTCCCCTCCCCCCCCCCTCCTGCAAACCCCACTCCGTTGTGATTGGTTACCTTCCTTCCGGAACACTTTCAGTAGCGGGAAGCGCGAGCATGGACCTATAAGGGCGCGAGGCAGACGCGAACAGGGAAGTGACAGCATTACCATGCATGGAAACATCCGCGTGGTGACGTCACAAAGTTTTATGCGACGTCACAAATTATGAAAGGGTAGACCGCTTTGAAGACGTGACTTCTCGACTGGCTAGAATAGTGTTTAGTGCTCTGCACAGACACCCCAGACGGTCAGCAGGGAATATGTCGAAATGCATGTAAGTCATTATTTGATAATTTAGTATGGTTAAGCATGACTATGAATCACCATAACAAAGTTTATAGGTCATAAAAGTCAAAAAGCATCATAGGTCCTCTTTAATGGAATAATCATTTTTAAAATCACCACCAAGAAACACTTTAGAAAATGATCCATCATGAATAACTTATTGAGTACCAACTTTAAGTTTAAGCAAGGTTTTTCTGTCGAATAAAAAGGAGAGTCAAAGCGGTGTTGTTATTATTGATCTAGCTGCTGTTTCACAAGCATCTGCAAGTCAATGCAATCTCCTGCAGGATATATTTTATCTGTGTCTCTGAAAATGTTTAATGTACTACTTGTCTTTACTAAAGGTATGCAAAGATAAGCGAGACTGTAAATACAATCGCAAATAGATTTGAAGAATTCATGAGAATGTCGCAGGCTTCATTTGTAAGCATTCAGAAGACTGCAGCTCCCACAAGTCTTATATGTTGATTAACTTTACTGTTTCTTCCTCACGCTCCTTTGCCTTTACATCTTGTTGTGCCTTTTGGATCATCTGCAGTGTCACGGCAACAGCAAAGGCTGGACTGGAGAGTGACAAGTCCATTAGCTTGCCACTCGAGTACCCCAGTTTTGTTAAGTTGGTATCCTTTCAAAGAATAGTTTGAAGCCCTGGTAACCAACTTGTCATTTTTACGTTTCAGTTTGAGTGCAGAGTTGACATCAAGATAGAAAGGATAATTGCTAAGCTTGAAAAGTACTGGCAGGTGTAATTTGCCTGACTAGATGTTTCCAGTCTTTAGGCGTTACCACCTCCAGGCTCTTGTTCTTTAATTAGCTTGCAGACATGAGAGAGGTATTGATCTCTCGAACAGTACCTTCAACCCACAATAGTCAGTTATACGTGACATATATGCCTTTCACACCAAAAAGAACCATGAGCCAGTTCCAGGCTGGTGCTGGGGTCAGTTCAAAACTGGTTACAGTCTTATCCCAGTTATGAACCGGTTGGTTTCACATCGACCGGAGACAGCCATGGAGCCGGCAAGAGAGCAACGTCATGACGTCACTGTAAATGTGTGTGTACGTCGCCCGACGCCGCTGCTCTTGTGGCTAACGCTAAAGCTACCGCTAGCTTTAAGCACAACAACAGCGGCGAATACGTCTTATTTTTACACGTGTTGGCTCTCGCTTTGCTTTCCTAACCAAACAGGACCCATACAGCGTATTCTCGCCGGTCAATTTGATCGCTACGGTCGGTAATTATGTTATGTTTACGTCTCGTAGTAGCGGTGTTTTTAAATATGGCGGGCATGAGGTTTGAGTTGGTCTGGTTGGTCAGGATAATCCCTCCCCCGGCCGCTGGCGTAAGCAGTTCTTCTCAAACCCTGCTCAATCCTGGGGTATGAGTTGAACCAGTTTTTACAGCCCGGAACAGGCTCTCTGGCAGTGTGAAACTGTCTCTAGCTCCGAACTAGCCCAGAACTAGCGCCGATTTTGCGGCGGTGTGAAAGGCCTAAGGGAAACAGTGTGTGTTTCAGACCCCCAAAACAAAATGATTTAACAAATTAAGAATCACCAACATTTTTAATCAAATGGATCTTATTGTAGAGCATACAGCTACACAGGTTCTTAAGTTATAATAAAGGATTTCGAATGTGGTTACAAATGTCATGGTGATTTTGGATCAGGTTTTCTTACCTCTACGTTCAGTCTACGTTCCCTAGGAGTTAGCACAATGTAGAGGTTGTTATAAGAACTGAATTTAAGGCTTGCCTGTCTTGGCCTCAGAGGGGGTTGCAACTTGATTCAATGTGTGCAGTTAAGAATACACGCGTTTCAACACACTGATGGTACAAAAGGTCAAATCATGTTCTGTACATTGTTTGTTGCATTCCTCAGTGTCTTAATGTTGGCTGCTACAGCGAGTGGCTCTTGTGAATCTTCGCTTGGTAATGAGCACACACTATCCTCCTAGCCTAATGAGTACAACCAAGGGGGGAATGCAGTAACAAAACACTCCCACAAACACACACACATTGCTGTCAAACGTGCCGTGAAGCACATGTGCACATACACACACGCAGGTGGTTCCACATCCCCATTGTGTCCCAAGCCAGTTTACCTATTAGAAAACCAATCATGTTCTGCACCTGGGCCTATCAACGCTAGAAATCTGACTTGTTTTCCAGCAGTCTGCTTATTTTCTTGTCCTACAAATGTTCCATTTGTCATAGAAAGAAAATGCTGCTGGAAAACCTGAGAGATCGGCATCTGGTAGATTGTTTATATATTGGAATAAATGGTTTCTGTTAGGCGGGTACATTTAGTGTGTGAGACAGACAGTGTAATAGAGAGAGAAAGACAGTGAGGTTAAACAGGGCAGAGAGAGAGCACATAGTTTATGTGCTTTAAGAGTACACATACTAATACAGAATCGCTTTAAGCTCATAAATGATAACAAAGAAGATGGCCAACAAAGGTCAAAGTTGTCCAAAATAGAGGACAGAGGAGGAAGGGTTGGTAAGTGATTCAAACCTACACTATGGTAAATACAGGGGTCAACACAATAACATAGACTCCCGTAGAGTAGGCTATAATACAATGAAGAGACGTGTGCATAAACAGTTATCTGACATAGACTCAACAGAACAGCTTCACTAAATGAGTTATTGTATAGGTTTTGAACTAAGGAGAATTATTATACCAGTGTTGGTGGTATTAGCATTCTATGATATGTGCAAGCTGTTATAATAATTTGATCGAATGCACAAATCTGTGTATAGAAGCAAAAGACAGTGCTTTGTATTTCATCATGGAGCATTCCTTAAGAACTAATAGAATATGTTGCAATATGTGAGCAACTCTTCCGTTTCCTTTTTTCATTGCATTAGGAATAGCACATATATCAAATGGATGTATTAAGGACAACTAGATACCAAGTTCAAATATGGTGCCCCATTAATTCCAATTAACATTGTTAACTAAGTGCATGCATTAAAAAAAGTCTATGCAGGTTTCCTTTGGCAAAAGTGTTTTTGGGCCAACAGAGCCTGTGCACTACATCAATGCTATAGCCGAACAGGTCCATTACTTCTGCTCTCCAGATCGGCTGACTACACATATACAATTATCAAATGAAGTGCTTCTTCTTGGCTTTTTTAACATGACATGACTGAATGGATCAAATTCTAGTAATGCACAGGGCTGCCAAATTTCACCAAAAGTTTGGAGTGAGATTTTTTGGCCGAGGGACCCAAAACCGTGTCCTCTTTCCCACCCAATCATTTTTGCTAGTGTCCTGCAAGTTTACATATTGTTCATAATAAATCAGAAATAAAAGACAATTGGAAAATGTGATAAAACATCAATAAATTAATAAATTCATGAATTGCAAAGTCGTAGGACAGGTTTTAATTAAACATTGGGTGTGAACATATTGTAAGTGGGGGTCTGGGATTCCACCCCAGAAAATTTTGAGCATTAAACACTTAATTTCCTGCATTCTGGTGAATTTTTATGAAGCAATGTGTGCCTTTTCTGCATTCATTTTTATGTAAAGTAAAAGAGAACATTCACGGTTTTGCTGACACAAATTTAATTGAATAGCTTACAATGCATGTATAGTGCTTTCAAATATCTCTATTGTTAAAACATTTGGTTAAACTGTAATAAAGGTAATTATTCTATATGTATTCAACATTGTATGGGTTATCCAATTTCAATTCACCATTATTATATTAAATCTATGACACTTGATGTCTTCTCAGAACATATTTTTCCCACAGTAACCTCTAAGCTTAGTTACTCAATACATTCATTCAATTAATGTTGACAACATTTTAGAACAAAAATGTGTTGGTGTGTCAACCAGCCCAATAATATAATGCAAAACAAGCTTTAATATATGAAGTGAAGTGACTGATTTGAATTGTTCTTACCTCTTTGTTCATTTAATACTGGCGTCCTTGTTGTCATTCATTTTCCATATAATTTGAACAAAGGGCGGGACTGGGAGGCGGCGGGCTTTTTTTATTAGTTTTGTAGTGTAACGCAGGGGGGCGTGGCCGTGGTGGTTTGCCAAGTGGCTGCTGCGGCTACGGGCTGCACACGGCCATGGACCTATAAAGAAACCGCGCGTGCAGAAAGCATGGCAGAAAGAGGATGTCGCGGAACTCAGTCCGTTTAGCTTTTCAAAATAAGACTTTCAAAGTAAAAGTACCAAAAAAAAAATAATTACGGGGATTCATTTCTCTGCGTGAGAAATTGGAGGTGTGGCATGTGAGCGTGTGAACTGGTTGATATGCGTATGTCTCACGGCCAAAGCGTGAGACTTGGCCGCTCTGGTAATGCACCAAGTAATTTCAGCGGGTTTGTAATGCTAAAAAAAATGTATTCACCATTTTACCACCATTTTACAATAAAAGCCCAGCGCAGTTAACTGACTGTTTCAAGTATAGCATTTTGCCACTTTTCCAGCACTGCATAGTCAAAACCATCTTAGAAACAGCATGCTGTATGGGAACAGGGACACCGCCTTGGTGTTATTTATACTGGAAAAACAATTCATTCTCAAACGCCTTGATGTAGGCTGACTAAATGTGACATGTATTTAAGAGTGCCTGTGTCCTCTGTGACACTGTAATAGCTGACTGCAGCCTTGTAATTATCCTTGGCTGTAAATATTGAATAATTTCATATTGAGCCACCACAGATTACAGCGGAGCAACACATCCGGTACTAAATACTTCTGATAAGAGATGACACACTGAAGCAGAGAAAAACCGTAGCATGGCGATTAGCTTGACATCAGACAAAATAAGGCGGGATAGAGGAGTGGGGGAGGGAGCGGGCGGGCGAGCAAGCGTGAGAGAAAAATGAAGAACAGGTGAGAGGCAAGGAATAGGAACAAGAGACAGTGACATGGATCCAGTCGCAGAGAGAGGGATGGGCAGTCAGTGTTTAAACAGATGGGTCACAGAAAAATAGAGAAGGGAGACAATGAGAATCAACACATTTAAATGTTTCTTTTTTTAAAGAGAGGCGAAAGAGAGAAAAGAATTCCTTAATGGCAAAGGACAAAACGAGCAATAGATAGGACATCCCTGGAGGATATCACTATATTTATACTCTTTTATGCCATTATTTATTTATTTATCTCCGTCTCTCCGCTGCTCCCTTTTAACAGCCCTGATTTTTTTAATAACATGCATATCTTTGTTCCTCTTGATTAAGGGATGAAGATTGGGAAGAGAGTGCCGCGGGGGCCAGTGAAGACCACACTCAGGACAAATCCCCCTCCTTCCCTTACTACTTCCAACAATTCCCTTCATCCTTCCCCCCCCCTCCCCACTCCTTCACAACATGCCTCAAACCATTCCCCCTTGCCCAGTGTATCTTCACTCAATCGTCAACATTTCCTTCTTATTTTTTCTCATTCTTAACTTCGCTCTCCTCACTCATCATGGGAAGCCTCCTTCTGCTCCTCCCCAACTCCCTAGCTCTTCCCCCCGTTTACACACCCCTGATTTTACTCAACACTGCACCTACCACTATGTTCATTCATTTTGTGGGAATACATTGCAGCCTCAAGTTGATCCTGCTGTATTAGAGCTGTAAAATATAGTTGAAATGAATACCAGTGTATTGTTCTCATGTTAATGTATCACAAATAATGAAAAATAAAATTACATATAAAACAGTCAAATTGACGTCTAGCAAAGAACAATGTTTCACTTGTATGAACTACAGCAAACTGAACTCCTCACACATGCAACATAAAAACTTCTGTGATTTTCTTGGTTTTTTCAGGCAGGCCAGTAGCATGGCCCTAGGAATGGCAATGTCTGTCAGTCTGTCCACCATTTTGTGCCAGACTGAAATATAATATAACTACTGGATGAATTGCCGTGAAAGGAATAAAGAATGTCCCAGTCTATTCTCCAGTAGCTCGTCATCATTAGCCTATCTACTACATGGTCCTTGAATGAGATTTATTCAGAAACTACTCATTAATGATTCATTGCTTCATGCTTATAAACCATTCACTGTACTTTTGTTTGTTCTAAAGTGTTACGAATCATTTCAAACGCCTACATCTTTTACAAAGAGTTTTCTGTGCAATTAGTAATTTTTCCTCAGGACTAGATGTCACTTTTAGTAAAGGAGCTGGATAAATGATTTAAGGTTAGTGTTTTGCCCCCACACTATTTTCCCTCTCCTCTCCTCTCCTCTCCTCTCCTCTCCTCTCCTCTCCTCTCCTCTCCTCTCCTCTCCTCTCCTCTCCTCTCCTCGCCTCCGTCTTCTCTGCTCCTCCATGTCATCCATCCTGGCCGGCATATTAACCTGACAGCCGTCAGCACCTCTGTGCTGCAGCGCGGCCTTTGCACTGCGAGCCTGTAAGGATGTGTGGACGGGTATCTATCTGTAAAGATGTGTCGCAGCATGTTCGGTTCAGTCGAGTGTGCCAGAGTGGATCATAAGCATGAGAGTGCATGAATGAATACTAATTCATAGTTAAGGTATGTGAGCTTTCAGTATATTTTTTCTTTTTACTTTTTTTGATTTATTGGACCTCTATTTCACCAGTTTAATTTGACAACTACAGTTACATGTCACCAGAAAAATTTAAACTCCAAACATATGATCAGTTTGAAAAATATCAGAGACGCATATCTTAAAACCTATAACAAAAAATAAACTATGTGAAAGGCTTGATGCCACCCAGAAGCAAGTGAGAGATTATGTCATTTGGATGGTTTGAGTAAGATTTGAACAGCAGGATTTTTGTTATTAAGAGATTATGTATTATGTTTCTTGAGCAAGTCATCAAAATTCTTTCTTTTCTTTACTGCTTTCTTTCTGCCAAGTACCTTGGCAAGCATCGCCACAGCAACCAAATCCAGACAGGTCTCTGCCTAACGCCGGCTTTTATTGTTCCAATAAAGCTTGAACAACGCACCATTGCCTGCAATCACCTGCTGTAACTAAATGTGTGTGTGTGTGTGTGTGTGTGTGTGTGTGTGTGTGTGTGTGTGTGTGTGTGTGTGTGTGTGTGTGTGTGTGTGTGTGTGTGTGTGGGTGTGTGTGTGTGTGTGTGTGTGTGTGTGTGTCAATGCACTTGTCTAATGTGAATGAAAAAAAAGACTGTTTGTGTCTACAATCTTTATGTGTCTGTGTCATATCACGTTTACGCATCGCTTGTTTTAATACCCTTTGCTGCAAATGTTTTACTACCATGATGATTCCCCGCAATGGCTGTTTTACTTTTTGCCATTTTGGGCTATCCGTCTCACGGTGGCGCTTTTTTTCCCTTAAGCCTGTATGTACGTCCATACACACACAGAAAACACACACACACACACACACACACACACACAATCACACAACAAACACACACATACACATACACAAACGGATTGCTGATGTGCTGACACAAGGAAATTCTTCCTTCTGCATGAACCTTCTCTTCTAAGCTCAGGGTCAGGACAGAGCACATAGCATCCACATACTGTAGCTGTAAAAGCTTAAAGACTGGATCTCATTCTCTGAAATCCGAGATATACACAAAGGCATGTGCACAGGAAATAAAATACACACGTATTCACATGTGCCGTTTAAATTTTTTCATTACCTTTCACCTTTTCTGGAAACCCGTTTCCCCCCCGACAGCACTTCCTAATGGTCGACTTTCCCTCCCTCGTTCCCGCCAGAAACAAAGGTGAAGGGCATGGAAAAGAGCGGATGAGGGAAGGAAAGAGAGAGGGACTCTAATGGTGATGTTTTTCAATTGGGTTGATTTATGGCTGGCTGTAACCATTATTTTACCATTTACTGGGAGAACCAGGCTGGACAGCTCAAGCCAGAGGGGGGAATAGAGAGGGCAAAAACACAGGAGTCACAGGAAACAGTAGGCAGGAGGACACAATGAAGAAGAATGCAGCCTGACTTTAAGGATGAAGACAACAAGGGCGGACAAAGATAGGAGAGAGAGAGAGTGAAGGAAAAGGTAAAGGTGTAAAGGTAAAGGTGTGAGTGGGAGAAATATAAAGAGAGGCAGAGCAGAGAGCAGAGATGGGAGGGGAGGGGGCTTAATGAACGTAAAGGCTATAACAATGAGGTGAGCTAAATTGTCCATTAACTCAAGAGTTCCTCATGCATGTGTGTTGCCTCGCCATAACGTTCCAATTTAGCAGGTTACACTCTAATGCTTCCTGGCCAGAGACATGCAAAGCGTCTTTAGAATATACCCAGTTAGACTGAGTGAAGCAGGAGAGAAGACAGCGATTGAGGTGGACAGATAAGAGGCAAGACGGAGAAGTGAAGGAGGTAGCAGAGAGAGAGAGAGCAAGATGGAAGAAATGTAGTGGTGAAGAAGAGATGAGGGGAGGAGATAGGGAAGCCAGGGAGGAAATAATGAAAGTTTAGAAAGAGAGAGAGAGGGGGGATAATTCAGTTGAAGAGGAGGAAATTCACAAGGGGGAGGGCGATACCATCAGTTCTTCAGATACGGAGGAAAGATAGCCACTACAGAGGGAGAGGATCGAGATTTCAATACACACCCGAAAAGGAACAGAGAGCCCTGCGTTATCGCACAGCAAGAAAACACAATTATTACTTTCGCCTGCCCCTGAGAGGGATGAACAAAAAAACTAAGAGTGAGATCCCGGCAGCCACGGTGCTCTGTATATAAATGACGATTTGGTGGTAAAGAGAGGTGAACTGGACGGGAGGCTAATCCGTTTTAATTGGTCCGTGCAATCATCAGGCACGATGAGTTAGATAATGACGGGAGGGACAAAATGACTTCCTACTCTGATGCATCCTAACCGGCTAAATTGAGTCTGTCACATCAATGTCACTGAAGTGATTCAACAATGGATATCAAATGTCACATACCAATTCATTTTTAATGAGTTGAACGAGTGTACCTCAGCTGATCCTACAGAATATTTGCACACTGCAGGGTTTGAGGCCATAGTGGTGGCAGGCATTTGGCAGTGTTTACATACCACAAACCAAATACAAATGGACACCTGTCCTTAGCACTTATGAGTCAATTGGGTGTCTAAGTAGCTTTTAGTACTGCGCCAGGAGTAACCACACATACTCCTTTAACACCTTAACCGCTAGCATGAGCCAGAGTAATCCTTCCTGGCAATGGCCTTGATAGGACGACATTTATTTGGCCGCGAAGGCCTGAGCAGTTTTGACAGATGTCAAGTTGAATTGATGAAACACATCAAGGAATTATCAACAGGCCAAAGGCTTCTCCATTCACCACCAAAACTGCTAATATGACTGTTTATAGAAATATGTTTGTGTTAAGTGTTTATGAATGCATGTGTCCCGAATTACCTGAGTGTGTATGTGTGGGTGCACGTGTTTGGTACATTAGTGTATGTGTTTGGATGTTGCAAATGTACGCCGGAAAGTGTCACACACTGTATGAAAAGGATTAGCTCTCTATTATGGAGAAGCTGTCAAATGCCTAAAAGACCAAAACACATTTCCCGTTCCGTCTCCCTTTAACCGATGTTGCTTAATCTCCACCCAGATCCGCCTCAGAAAGACTTAGGGCTGTTACTGATTCCTCTAATGCTGTCTGAAGAACCCTATGCTCTGAAATGTATTCAGTTAGCCAGAATAAAAAATATGACTTCAAGTGCACCAGCCCCAAAACACTGACAGAAAGGCAGGGAACACTGTGTATTTCACCCTGAGTAATGTTGGGGGCGGGTCAGCAATGCAGAGGCTTATTCATAAACAGCAGCATAACGTATACTGGAGGCTATCAAACTCCAATGAGTGCATTAGCAATTCACCAGCCAGGGTTTCTAATCACACCAGCGCTGCACAGGGCTGCATGGAATTACAAGGTGCTGGTTCATATTCTCAGCCTTGGGGGAACACTGGGTTAATATTCCAAGTGCCTATAGATGAGTTATGATTTGGGGAGGAAGGGCTGGGAGAGTTATGTAATTTGCACAATCGTTATCAGCAGTCCTAGACGTTATCATCAGTTCGTTTCCAGAAACTGAAAACTGAAACCTATAACTACAAAATGGCATCAGAGTGAAACTCAGTAGATTATCATAATGGTTTTTCTTAATAAATGTGCTGACAAAGTAGCATCATTAGGTAGCTGACAGCGTAATTGGTAAGTCATTTTGAAATACTGAGCAACAGTGATGCGGACCTTTTTTCAGTAACGAGTAATCTAACGCGTTACTATCTCCAAACCAGTAATCAGATTAAAGTTACTTTTTCAAAGTAACTGTGGCAACACTGCTGAGCAAAGAATAGTTAATACAGTGCAGAAGACGATCCCAGATGTTTTCATGAATACACAGTACTTTTCAACTTTGTGTAATTTTCTTTTTAATGAGTACCTCCGTTCTTTCTCATCAGCGCACACGATTGGAGGAACACGGGTGTTAAAACGATGAACTCTACCGGATGAACCTTTCCCAGCAGTTAATGATCACAGCCACAGTCCTTCTCTCAACATGGCCTCTCGGTCATTAATGAGCCTCACACCTTCAGCTTTACTTTGCTCGAAAGCAAACATCGCTCATGTTCATTCATGACATGCCAACACAAGCCACTTCAAAAGATTGTCCGGTTGGCACTTTCAAGAGAGTTGCTCTCTTCCTCTTGCTCTTTCAATCTCTCTCTCTCTCTCTCTCTCCCCCCTTACAGTAGCTCTCCTTTGGACCAGCCTGCTGCACCTGTTTGCCTGCCAAGACTCGAGCTTTATTTACCGTAAAGCTTTCACACAGATAAACACAGCAACCCAGCAGCTGCCGGGCACGCTCACTTACGAACACACACACACACCAAGGAACACGCAAGTGCACTTGTGCAAAAGCACGCTCCTCAGATTTTGGCTTATGATCAGAGCAAAATGAAACCCGGCTGCTCTAGGCTCGACAGTTTGTTTGATTCTCGTCTTCCTTTTTGTCAATTTTTCTTCACACACCTTGCTCAATTTACATTCACCTAATCTTTTAATTTTTCTCTTCCATCCTAAATCTTCTTTTTGTAAATTCAGCACCCGAGTGTTCCCGTGAGAAAGCATGGCCTGGCTGGACGAGGTGGTCAGAGGAGGTGCAGGAGAGAGTAGGATAGGGAGAGAGTTAGTCCCCCCATTCCCACAATGACGGCTAATCGATGTGTTTGGGTTTCCCCCTGTGGCTGTGGCCAAGGCGGCTTGAAAGGTGACCTAACCGAGCTTTCCCCATCCTCAATGAAAGCACAGAGAAAAACCATCCACCCTAAATCTGGCAGATTAGCTTGCCACTGGAGGACTTTACACCTTTCTGCTGAGCTATTTGCTTCCTCTATCTCCTCTACCCGCACCTCTTCCCTTCTGCCTCCAGCATCCCCCCACTTGAGAAGCCTCGGAGGGGCCGGTTGTACACACACACTGCCGTCTGTTAACATATTTCTGAATTTGAGTTTTCTTTTAAAATGGATTATTGTTCAACAGTGTTTGAATATCAAATCCTCTGTGAGAGAGTAAATTGGGTTACTGCTGTAATGGCGTGGTCTCCGGACGAAAGGAGCCCTATGTTTTCTCTGCTTCACTGAGTGTGATGGATACACGGAGGCAGCGAAGATGATGGACCACAGGTAAGCATTCACAAACACACAAAGAGAGACAATCACACACATTACAATCATCCAAATGGTACATTGATCTCAGCAGCAGCATGGCCCAGACCGGCCAGATTGCTAAATGAAAACAAAGGCTGCGTGTATAGTGCTGACACGCACCATCAGTCACAGATAGCCTGCGGCCACAATGATTACCTGCTGTATGTAAATCAATTGAGCAATAAGGCAGGTTATCCCCTTCTGAGATGCCATTGTTATTATCGTGGACAGCATATCAGTGGCCAACTGCTGGCGACTGATTATGTCCCATTGAGACTAGACAACAAAATTGGAAAACGGTGAGATCAGGAGCCGAGGTACACCAATCTTAAGGCAGGAAAAACAATGGCTTCGTGTTTTGTCCTCATTTGTCAGAGGGAGCAAATGTCTGACACCGTCAGGTAAACAATGACTCATCACCGGGGAGACGAACATATGACTGCTAATTAGCTACCTGGTGTGCGTTTGGATTTCTAGCAAGATACAAGCAGATCACAATCTTATCGTGATGTGTTATGAAGAGTATCTCTAACTGTACTGTGAAGATGCCTTATCAGATAATTATCACCAAACTCTGCCCTTTAGAAAGCTTTACCATCTTTCAGCTCAGTTTCGAGCTTAACTTTTTGTTGTTTCAAAACGCAGTACACATCTGTTTTCAGAATATTAAAAAATCCCACTGTACGCAACCTGCCTCGCGTCAAACTGCTGCATACTGGAGCATTTAGCAGATATTTCCCACAGGAGTTGGTGGAGAACAAAAACAGAGCTGAAAGGGGAGACATAATAATACAATCTAAAGTTATTGCTGGTTTAGCTTGCATTAAGTACAATTAAAGTATATTTAACAGCTGGTATAATACCTACAGTCTATATGTAATCTCCAATTTGCTCAATAATTACCCATGTTTAACTGCTTTAATCTTGCAGCTTTTAAATAAGACGCACAACATGTTGTGCCCCGAGTTATCCCATTGGCACTCTTATAATCACTCTCTCCTACTGACCTGCAAAGAGCAGAGCTGAAGATGCCGCCAGGTTCTAACAGGCTGCTATCACCTGTGTGGATCACCAGAGTATGTTATTCTCTCAGCCTGATTCACTTTGGATCAAACTCTGTTTAATGAGTAGTCTGAAATCCTCTGTGTCTCCCAGCATGACCTCAGCTCTGCGTGTGTGAAATTCAATTGATTCTGGCATCTACCACACACACCAGCTCTAACCATGACATGAAACCTCCGCCTCCCACCGAGGTCTCTTCAAATATGGAATTCAAAGAAATTATGAACACACACATGGGCAGCATGATGCAGCTCTTGCCTTGACAGATCACTCAGATTGACACAGACAGAAATGGCTGGTAAACATTGATTTTGCACGTACAAGCACGGTATGAATAAACACGGACACCAAGTGTCCGCAGCAACAGACATGCATTACACCTACAGTATGCTTGCACATCACGCCAATCTTCTCCTGTACAAATGCATTTCATTGGGCACACAAAAAAGCTTTTTTTTCATGGCTACAACATTTCTGGGTTTGGTGAAAGTAAAAAAAATAAAATAAATAACAGCAGCACAAGGAGATTTTGAGAAAAGCACAGGATAAATTACTCAAGCTCTAGGCTTTGGATCCAGAGTAAGTGAATAGCTCAGAAGGACTTGAAATAAACAGAGGCCAAACAACTCTGTGGATTATATCAAGTACCACTGAGCCAGAGACAAAAATGTTTATTGTTTCCACTGAGCCTCTTGGATGATGTGCGCTAGAAAAGTATCGCCCACAGGAAGGTGTCAAAGCAGTTAGAGTTACTTTGCTTTAGCAAAGCATTTTTCACTTTATGTCACGCACAGCTTTGAGCTTAATTATAGTCAACACTTCATTCCCTGTTTGTCTGAATTTAAGTTATTCACAGGCTACCATTTTACAGCTAGCATAATCTCAAAGTTATAACTCAAAAAGCAGTGTTGCAGATAATATTCAACTATGTTGTGTGACACTTCTGTGTATGCGGTTGCAGCAGGGGGGGCTTTAGTGGGCTGTTGCCATTGCAGCCAAGTTTGAACTCAACAGAAAAAATGCTGCCACAAATTCCCGACTCACCACACGTTAGTGGAAATCCGAGGCCCATAAAACAGCAAATTAGTTAATTAATCACGTCTGTTTTATTTGTTTAATTCAGTTGTAACAACATGATGAGTCCATTTGAATATAATGTCTCAGCAAGTCAAGTAAATATTCAGCAGTTTAAAAATCAGGCAGTAGCCCATAATCAACTGCTGCATGACCATTTGGACTGAGGCAGATGAGCTGGAACTGACTCACATGTTAATACATCTGATTGGTGGAGCTGATTGCAGGCTCTTGACTCACAATCGCAAAATACCAGTGTTGCAGGAAACAATTATACACGGGGCAGTACTTGGAAATGTCGCTGAAATTCAGCCTTAGTCCATATTTTATGTACAAGAAGCATAGACAGCATCTTTTCTTGTGTTGAATGTGCTGTATTTCAGAAAGCTGCAGGTTTGCCTGTTTACAGTTGTTGGTAAAACTTGGATGGCTGACCAACTCAGAGGAAAAATACCCCAAAACAACTTCTTGTTAAGTGAATTATCATTTTGCCGTCTATAGGAAATTACATAAATCAGGACGATTTAATACCAAAGTACTTTGTTGTAATGTTTTGTAAATATGAAGTTTTGAAATGTGTTGTTATATGGGATTGGAACCAAACATCTTTCAATGGGACATTTTGCATGGATGTCCAGGAATAGTAGGCTGGAATTTTTCTTTTATTATTGATTTATTCCTTGTTTCAATAAAATTGTTTAATATCTATGATATTTTTTAAAAAATCCTAAAGTCTGAGCAAAGATGGTCTTCATTCTTGGTACACAACAACAAAAAAACAACAACAAATCTCTGTGAACAGTTATGTTCAGAATAACGTTACAATTCAATTTCATAGAAACAGGCAGGTTCAATCACAGACATGTCTATGGGTTCAATGGTCTCGTTGAAGAGGAAGAGTATGGTTTGTTTATAATGTAATGATGTATGTCGCACAATTTGTTTCTGTAAAATGTTGTGTTTCAAAATGCAAATATTGGGTGAGGATAAAAATATGTTGTGTCCTCTTCTGACCAATGTTGTTTTACCACAGCAACTGTACATTTGGTAGCACTGGTACATCTGCAGGACACAAATCAAACTGCTTATGTATCTTGCATGTAAACACTAGATGGCTGGTCTTCAACTGCACTATTATTTGAACAACAATTTTGTTTGTGCATGTTCACCTGTACCAATACTGAATCTGATCTGGTTCTACCATGGATTCCCATAGAGTATGAAAGAGCTGAGCCTACATTCTGGATATTAATGAGAGCTATTATTTCACTGTCAGGCAAACTGCCACTCCGCTGGAGCTGCATTGAAACATTACAATGTAAAATAGGCTCACTAGACCAAGGTTGACAATGTTGTTACATGAATGACTTTTGAACAATTTCTTATACGAATGCAATTATGTCGAATTGTGCTAGAGTGGATAAACGGTACAAGACTGCATGTAGAGTGCTACATTGCACAATGCAATACAAGTTGTCACCCTTCTATTTCAGTCACACTGAATACACTCTAAATATGTGCTTTTAAAAACATCTTCACAAAAAAGGCTCCTCAAATACTTACAAATATCATTTCAATCCACTAGAATTTACAACTGCTCAACTGTTAGTACTGTGGTGAGTTACTGTAAGAAAATCCCTGATAAGAAAAGCCAATCCTTTAATATGCCATATAGGACCCTCTGTGGCCTGCAGACAGGTCTGATCAGTGATTGCTTTAGGACAAAGATGCGTTATTTCACTCTGAAACTTGTTTTCTGATCTGTTGTTACATAGACCACCACCATTTGACAAATAAATATGGTTAGAACCAAGTTGCTGGTAAAGCGATATGAGTGTGGGATAGAAACAGTGTAATGATTAGACACTAGTTTGAGTCCAAATTAATGCTTTTGAATGCTCTGGAAAAATCGGTAAAAATATAAGTTTAGCCGTTGAACTATTGACTCCCTGTCTGGCCTAATAAGAAAGAGTTTCCTGTTCTGTTTGAATTATATTATCCTGTGATTTAATGTTGCTTCTGCCCCGCAAACTAGCTTACATGACTAGGCTACATTTCATTGACTACAACAAGTGAGTGAGGCGTGCCAGACCGACTGCAGTTGAAGCTTAAAATATGATGAGCACGGTGACATAAGCAAACCCTCTGGTAAGACTCAATAAATTGACATAGTCTTAATGAGCAGTCATGCCACCATGAAAAACAACACGCAAGACTACCCAGAATGCTCTTCGCTAGCCTTGCCATATTCTCTCGGGGACAGGTCCTGAAGTGACCTCGAATCAAGCCTATATGAGCCTTTGTCACTCACACACTCGAACAAGGCAGCGGCAATCTAGCGTTGAAACATTACAGCTCCGACTTTCAGAGCCTCCACCAGCTGACTGATTAGGACAGGCCGGGTCAGGACTGATCACCTGAGCCTCAGACTGTATTACAATTACACTGATAGAATACTGACCTTTCTACTAATGCTAATGCAGGAGGGTGTCACCATCCCCTTTAGTGTTGTCCTGGGTGTATCTACTGAGGCACTAAATAACTTGGAATACACAAAGCGGTTACAGTAACATTACACATATACAAACAATCACATTGCCAGCCGGTTCACACACATTATACACATTGCTTTTATCTTTTTGCAATCCAATCTTAATGACTCCATTAACGGAGAGGCCATTAGTGGCATTCACTTTATGGCCAACCAAACAGCCCAGCTGGGAGCACATTATGAAAAGGGCATGTGTGTCCTAATGTCCATTTCTTGTCATCTTTCTCCTCCTCTCACACACACACACACACACACACACACACACACACACACACACGCTCATGCACTAAGTCAATCCTTCCCCCAAGGCTAGCTAGCCTGAAGCAAGCAGGAGTGGACAAACGACTAAGAAAACAGGGCCATTTCTTGTGCTCCATTAGGCAATGAGGAGCAAAGGTTTAGTGAAGGCTGCAGTGCCTCGCGCTGGTGGTCAAGCAGTGGAAGATTGAAGGCAGAGGAAACTCAAGTGTTGCTCAGCGTCAGAAGAGATCTCGTCTGGAATGAGCCTGGCTCACTCTAGAGCTGTCTGAGACACTTTAGGTGTGACACACAACACAACATCACAATGGCGGGTTTATAAGAAAATTATGGATTCTGCGTCGATAGCAGTCTAAAAATCTGTTTGTGCCAGAACACCTTTTTGAAAGAATGAAGCAAGCTATGGTACATGTCAGACCAGTTAACAGCTCTTGACCACCTTTAAAGAAAGAACAGCTGTTCCCACCAATTAACTGTAAAATGATTGATGTTGCAAACAATGTTTTTTTTGCCTGAATAAAATAAGTGGAACAATATTGTCGAGCATTAATAAAATTGGAACCAGCCATTAGAAAATCCAGCCCTGAGGAAAGATGGGTCCACTGACCCAAAAGGACTCACGAAAGGGTAAAAACAGAGGCAATTAGGAATCTCTGAAAACCAATTTAAAATATTATCTTCTGAACCGCCTGCATTTCTGCAACAATTTAGACCAAAATGATTGTACAGCATTATACAGCTGTACCAACACAGTGTACTGTGGGTGTGAAAAAGCACTTAAAATCTGTGGACAGAATGACACAAACACGCAACTGATCATTTGGCACGTCATCTCCATATTGCCTTTCTGTTTCCACACTTCTGGTCTCGCTAAGCAGAGGGCATATGATTCAACATGGATGCTTTCTGACCGGAGCTTGACTGGTTCTACACAGTGACTCATGCAGATATTTAGTGACTGTGGGGCACAGCTAGGGTAAAGTTCATTCGATATCACTGAAAAAAATACACTACATGAAATGAACATGAGACTTCCGCTAGATGATACATGTGCTGCACCGGAACACAAACAGAAATGGTTGCCAACATGGAGTGGTTTAGGGCTGTTTTAAGCTGCTTGTTTGCGCTGTGTGTCATGTTTCATTGATTTTATTTTGTTTTGTTACTCATATATACTGTACCATCACTTGCTGAATAAACCTTTTCCCGCTCCTTTTCTGCTCCAAGCTAATCCTTAGCACTGCAGGCAAATGGTTTTTCCCGCTGAGAGAAGAGTAGCGATGCTTCATAACTCGTAGGAGGGGGTTTGAGCCCGCCCCAACCCTGGTATTAGCTCACTAGTCTGGGAGCCATGAGTTTCACACGGCTGTACTTTACTTCCGCTGAGCAGGACTGGAGAGCGGTTTCTGCTGTCTGCCCTTTTTTTCCCCTTCTCCCGAGGGATGGGCGGCCATTTATCAGCTACCAGAAGAACATGTATCGACGTGCAACACAGCAAGGGAATTCAGCTTTTATTACTCTTTAAACTGCAAGGTCAACTTGCCAGGAATCCGTGTCAAAGCTGTCAAGCGGGGAAACATGAAACAAATAGCCCGCGCAGAGGATGTGGTGTAAAACATTGTGATAAGGCGCATACGTCTCACCATGACAGCTGTTGGTTTATGTGTTCATGTGTGTTGTTGGCTAATACACTGAGCGCTGTCCTGTTTAACAACTTGAGAAAAGATAAGTTGTGACTAAATTGATGTCACTTTTTTTCTGGTAAATTAATAACAACATCCGTCCGTCCAATTTGAGGACATTTTGCGGCCACTTGTAGTGTGAAGAGTCACACCAACTCTTTCCACTTTCACTCATCTGCGAACAGAGAAGCAGTGTTGTGAAGCATGGGCCCTTGTGACTGTATAATGTAGTCAGCACTGTCATGCCTTTGATGCCATCATATGCCACTCCTCCTCTGTTGTCTGGGTCTTCTAACAGTGACAAAGGGGATCGGCAGCAGTGTGTTATCAGTGTGCAGCTGCACTAATCGTATTATTTAGTAATCTTAATTCTGAGAGGCTGACCAACAGTGTGAACAAAGCGCGGCCTAGCTAAGCCCATCAGAGTGCTCCCATGGAGCAGAGGTCTTTTCCTGCTCTGCAGCCCCTCTAGACTCACGCATAGCCTTTTATTCTTTCCGTTTCTCACCCTCCCTTCTCTATGTGTCCTCCTCTCTGTTGCTTTCCGTCTCACACTCTCTTTCTCATCCCCCTTTCTGCTGTCATTTTTCTTCTCTGACATTTTCTTCATTTTCCTTCCTTTTTTCTCTACCCTCCTCATCTTTTGGTCTCTGCAACGCACTGAGCTGGGAGTTTGTGTAATGGCGTTATTCACAGTTCATTGGTCTGTTTGAAGGGACTATCTTGATTGAGCGTCTCCCGGTACAGGGCTTGGTGACTGTGGGAGTGTATAAAGATGTGGATGTGTCCGTGGAGATAGATGGGCTTAGTAATATGCAGGACATTGCAGAGGCTGGGTTTTGGGACAGGGTTTTCCTCCAAAGGCAACACATGGGGAGATAAAAGGATGCCGGAATGACATGCAGCCAGAGTGCAATGCTCAGGGCATCAGACGTGAAATGGAGGCAACAGAGAACTAGTGAGGGAATCAGAGTCATTCTCATTAGCTGGTTTGCCCTCTTCAATTTTAGCCCCCCATCCCCTTTTCCATCTCACCCTAATGAATGCAAATACACTGACACAGAACCAAAAAACTGCTCTGAGAAGCAAAAATACTCACCACTAATTAGTTCAAATTAACCTCAGGACCAATATGTAAGAGTACAGCCCCTCCCACACACACAAACCCCCACACACACACACATAAAGGCGCCTCTTTCTGACACCACTCTGAAGCTGTTGTAAACTTGGCTGTAAGATCAAAATCGCTTCCTTTGGCACACAGCCGCATGCACGCTAGCACACACACACACACACACACACACACACACACACACACACACACACACACACACACACACACACGCGCGCACAGAAAGGCACACACATGCTCAAATTGCCTGGAGCAGAGGAAGCAGAGGAAAGCAAATCTGCTGTGAAGACACAGTAAAAGAAAACCAACACTGCAGGAAGATAGACCACGTCTGCTTTTTTGCATACATGGGCTGAATACAAGCTAATGACACTAGGTGGACATGGACATGTGAACACGTACATACACACTCACACGCATAGAAAGAGAAAGAGATAGTCCTACTTACAGAATGAATCAGACGTTATCAGATGAAGCCATATTATCACTGTAGTAGTGAGTCAACACGGGCATGGAGATCTGATCCCACAGGGCTTTATCACTTCAGCCGAGGTGGGGACGTCGTGGGGGAGTCAAGAGGGATTCACACTGTGTCAGTGAGGACATAGACAGGGGTAATCTAGAAGATCCCAGTGTTTTTTTTAAACTCAGATTAAGGAAATAATCCCTTCAGGACAAGACAGGAACGACCAACAATTGATGAAAGGAGAGGTTCAATTCTGTGTACAAAGACTCAGGGACGGGTTGGGCCAGTATTTTTTCTATATCTTACTGTGAAAAAACAAAAGCCCAAAAATAACAAGAGCCCATCTTGACAAATAAGAAAAAGCAAGGGGTGAAAAATGTGTCAATTTGTCAATCAAAACGGGGCTTCACCCTTCCCTTTATGCAGTCTTTTCCCGCTCTCCTCTGTCTGCCTTTTTTGTTTGTTTTTTTCCTCTGGATTGCGGCAGGGCCTATGAGCAGCGGAACGCTGGCGTAAGAAAACCAATCACCTCGCCAGACGACGAGAAAACATAAAGGAGTAAATTACAAGCAGATGAAGGGGAGGATTTCCAACACCTGCTCTCTCCCTCTGTCTCTCTGTGTGGCTCCCTCCCTCTCTCTCTCTCTCTCTCTCTCTCTCTCACACCAACCTGTATTTCCTTTCTAGTAACGGCCCCCTCCCTCGCCACCTGTCTCTTTTTTTAGTGCACAGGCTCGTCAATGTACTGACTGAGGTGGGTGCAGAGGAAGTGAGATTCTCCAGAAGCTACAAACACGGGGATGCTCCTCTGTCTTTCTTTCAGTCTCTGCTTTGGTTCCCTTTCTCTCTTGTCTCTTCCTCACACGCTGCATAGAATGACAATGAATGGCGCGCTGTCTACTGTGCCGGCTCTGGATGTCTGCCTGGCTCTCTGCCTGACACTTGGAATAGGCTGCGCACTGGTCTTCCTGTCTCTCCGTCTATCTCTCCGTCTGTCCTAGCAGCCTCTGAGCTTGTCTGTCACTAGGTATGGCTGTCTGTTTACCAGGCAATCTTTTTTTATTCTGTCATCCTGCCAAACACTATGATATAGATGCAAAGGGGGGACATAACCCTACTCTCCTGCTCAAGTGTCCCCCCTGGTGCAACTCCTGAACCCTCCCCTGACCATTTGCTCTAAATATCCTTCAACACTGCACTAGACAAATTAAAAAAGAGACTCTATGTCTGGGACAGGGATTCCAACAATCCTATTTAATTCTGTATTTTACTTTTCTTGCCTTTTATCTTTCTCTATCTTCTGCTTTCTTTCTAACCAGTTTCTCTCTATTTTCAGTTTTCTTTCTCCTTCTCCTTCCCTCACTGCCAGTCTCCTCGCTTGTTATCTATTCCGGACAGTCTGTCCCTCCTCTCTCTCCATCATCGGGGGAGGATGAAGAAGAATGGTGCAGCTTCATAATGTATTTCTCCGCAATGTGTGAGAAAGATGGTGGAAAAAAAGAGAGAGGGGGCGATGATGTAGAAAGACAGGGCTTTTTCTTTTTCCTTTTAAAGTGTACCTTTCAAAAAAAAAAAAAAACCTTCATCTCCCAACAATAAATCAGAACAGAGATTCTCTTGAGGGGGTGGGATTTTCAATTATTCGCTTTGGCCCACAAGCCAATCTGGAATAGGCGGCCCAGCTCTGAGGTGTGTGCACAAAAGTGTTGTAATCTCGATAGGGTATCCGGTCGATAAATCCGGACACGTCTGAGAGCGCCATGCCATTGCTCAAGCATCACTGCAGCCTATTTCATTTCAAGACAAAGTCCAAGAGGCTCAATCACATGCTCTCAACAGGTGGATTTGGTTGGTTGTAGGTGAACTCCTTTGGAGGCTTTTCGACCTCTATTTCCCGTAGATGGCTCCTGGTATCTCAGTCGAAACCTTTTGTCCGCCTTCAAATCTGCAGGTTCAGTCCTCGTTGGGACGGTTCGAGCCGATGGCCGGAGACAGTGGAGGCGTTTAGGTGTGGAAATCTAGTCGCTGGAGGGCTTCCGTTGGCTTCCTTGCTGCCCGTTAGGAGTCCATCTCTGCAAGGCTTCCGATCTAAAAGAGGAGAAGAAGAAGAGAGGGCAAAGCAGAGAGGAGAGGAGAGAAAGAGGGAGAGTGCATGAAAGGTTAGCATGGTGACATTTGTGTCACTCTGCCTTATCGCGTACGTCATTCTCCTTCCCGTCACACTCCACCCTGCCTGTCGTCCTGCTGTCTATTCCGTCCTTGTCACTCTTCTGGCCGACTTTGCTGCTTGTTTGCTCCTTCCTCCTCTCACTCTATGATTTGATCCTTTCACTCTCAACTCCTCAACAAGCTCATCTTCTTCAGACACTCTCGACTCCCCGTCAAATCTCTCCTCGAATTCACTCTATCCAATTTGGTATCTACACCTAGCCGGCTTTCATCCAATCAGCTCTCTTTTCTCTTTCTTTCGATTCCAAGGTTGCTGTCCATCACCACTCCACACAGTATCCAAGACAAGGCCCACTTGAGGGAGCACACCGCTAAAGAACAACGAGAGACCTCTGACTGGTGAGTGGAGGACTGCAGTACAGCCTCAAAGCATTGATCAGGTTCAACTGTAGTCATACTATGAGGGCTGTCACTTAGAAAATAACACAATATAACATTCTTGATCTGTTGTATGAGAATATAATGTGGTTGTAGAAGTGAAATAGGGCGTGCCTTGTCATCCAACGTCCCTACAACATGCTCTATGTCTGTCTCCACTGCATGATGACTTGCCCTTAGTCAAACGTTGTTCTTTTTGCTGACGATATATGGAAATGGGAGACACCCGAGCTGTTCCGGATTCAAGTAGCAAGTACATACTTATATGCGTATAAGTTTGAATGTGTTGTTTGAAAAAGTGATACCTCGTTCTGAAATTGTAAACAAAGTTGTACTTTTGAGTTTAACTAGCCATACTTCTTATCAAAGGATTCAAGGCGAATGCAGTAAAGCTTTTTAATGAGTCATTGAGCAACACTGAATTGTTCAAGAGAGAAAAAGGTTGATGAGACAGAAAAGGATCAATTGTCTGAGCTTGTATGGATGAACATTCTCAGTTTTTATAGTATAACAACATAATGTCACATAATGTTGGCATTTTACTCTGCTCTGTTGCATCTTGTATACGCAGATAAAAATGTCTTGCTTTTGAGCAGTCATAGGTGATCAGATTTAGTTTAGACTTTGATACATTTTTGCAGCTCCACAAATGATATTGTCAGATTTATGATCCTTTACAGTATATTGTGCCAAGACAAATTCCTTCATTCCTTCAAACTCAAAATGTTTCAACCAGACAGGTATGCATGCGGATGACGGATTACAGGACTAATGGTTGCCTGAGTTTAGATAGACTGGGATGCCTGCTGAGTTCCTTTTGCCTTTTTTATGTTCTAATAAATCATGCTGCCTTTTGTCAAATTGATTGCCTTAATCTAAAAATAGCAGCAACGATGTCAAACCTTTGCTTCCCAACAGGTAGTCTGCTACTGTTACAATGCAACAGTTTGCACTTGTTGAATTTATAAAAGTCCTTTATGAATTCTAATCAACACGCTCCCAGCTCACCGCTGTGTCATGAATACCTTCCTGATTCACAGAACAGCACAAAAAGCATGCATTTCGTAAACAACCAAAAGCCATGTAGTTACAATTTCATCTTTTTTAACCAGCCAAAAATAAATATATTAATAGGTTAAGTCACTCCTTCCTTCCTTCCTCCTGAGTCCAATGAGGTGATGGGCAATTTCAAATGAAACATTGGAGTCTATTCAGTGTATCGGCTCCAATCGATACTGCTGTGTAGATAGATGTGACCCTCCTGTGACACCCATATCCTCCTGGGACCATTTAGCATTTGATCATGTGTGTGTGTGTGTGTGTGTGTGTGTGTGTGTGTGTGTGTGTGTGTGTGTGTGTGTGTGTGTGTGTGTGTGTGTGTTGTTAAGCTGTGCGCACAGCTTGTGTTGGCACCGGTGGCGTGCTATTGTGTCGCACATGTGAAAAGACGTAGGTGGATGTGAATTGGTGTGCAGAAGGTATGTTGGCGAGGAGGGCAAAGGCGGGGGTGCGTGCAAAATGAGTGACAATGTGTGTGTCTACGTGGCCTGCTCATATGTGTCACAGCTGTTTTGTCTGAGGCAATTAAGCACATTGATCTACTTCATAACCTTCTGTTCCACCAATCCCACACAAGGAGGCTGAACACACACCTCTGCCCTCTTTGCATTGTGTCACTGACGGGCACATATTAAACGCTATCAAAATGATTGACAAAGGCACAGAAATAGCAATCTTGTCACACACACACACACACACACACACACACACACACACACACACACACACACACACACACACACAATCTACATCACCTCCATATATTACCTGTGTCATGAAAGAGGCTCAAAAGTATTTGGCATGTCTGAATTCAAACTCTAGAGAAGATCTTAAAGAGAAGGATGGTGGAGAGGAGGGGGGAGGGGTGACACAGCCTAAGAGGGGGACAGAGAGCGAGAAGGAAAGAGGGACTGGTCATTCAAATCAAACAAGACATGCCGGGGGGTGTATGTACTGTATGTGTGTGTGTGTATGTGTGTGTTTGTTGGAGGAGAGATATATGCTGGATGAAAAGAGGATGGAAGGAGGGATGAAGGGAAACAGGTGGGGGAGTGGTAGAGAGCTGGGTTGGACAGGGTGAGTGGGAGAGAGACAGACAGCGAGGGAACGAAGGGGAAAACTCATCAGCGGGAGAAAAATGCTCTGAACATGACTGCAGACCGAAGAAGAGGAGGCAGACAGAGAGATATAAGAGACAAGAAAAACGAGGAGAAAGAGAATGGAAAGGGGGGTCGAAAAGGAGGAAGAGAAGGAGGGACACTCACCCATTTCAGCGGGCTCTCCACAGGCGAGCACAATCCCTGCTCTGTGATCCCATCCTGGGTAAAGGCGCAGCGAGATCCTGGAGCTCCCTCCGCTGAATACCAATGGGGCTGCTATTATCAGCTCTCTTTCTCTCTCACACACACACACACACACACACACACCGGGGCTGTGGAGGAAAAAGGCACAAACACACAGAGTCAAGTCTGGGGTAGTTGTGTAAATTAGAGAAAGGAAAATAAAGCTGTATCAGAGATGCAAACAGCTTATTACAATGGAAGACACATTTCAGCACAGCAGCATTTGCATTCCCTTTCTTCCTCTCTTTATTTTCTATTTCTTCATGAAAAAAGCATCAGAGGCAGCGCACAAGCCAGAGGCATCAATCCACACACACGCATAAACACGTCCGCACAGTGGCATTTGCTACCTATTCAAATACTTACTGAGCATATATTCAATCCCGGCGAGTCCCACGGTCCACTCTATTCTGGCTCAAAGCTCCTCGCCCTCCAAGGAGAGAAATGAGTTGTCTATTTTCCTTTGCCTCCCTGTGGGTTCCAGCAGCATCTGATGCAGAGATAAAAAGGATATGAAGGCAGACTTCTTTTGTTCTCCCTTGTTTCGTCCTCATATGCAGTGTACATCCAGTTTTTCTGTATCCATTTGTTGATTTAGGTCCAATCGGACCGCCTGCCGGTGGACTTCGCTGTGATTCGGCGACACGCGACGGAAAACTGCATTCACTTAGTCACCCTCCCCTCTGCTGTCTCTCCTCTCTGGCTCTCTCCCCCTTGCTCAATAGTATATAGCCGTACCTCCTTGGCTTTCTCCAATCTAATCAGCTCTCCCCCTCTTTCTCTCTTTCTGTCTCTCTTTTTCTGCACCCTCCCACTCTCTCCCCTCCCTCTTCCATCCCAACACCCACTCATATACTCTCTCTCTCTCCATCTCTCCCTCTAAGGTATTTTTTCTCAAAGATGAATATCTCCCCACCCCCCCCCCCCCCCCCCTTCTCTCTGTCAGTCTCTGCGATAAGCATTCAAAATAAGGGGAAAGGCAAAAGGAAAAACTGGCCATGAAGAAAAAACACACACTTTCTGAAAAAGAACACAGAAAAAAGGGAGTGTGAGAAAAAGAGTAATCCTAAGAATTGTGTGTTACGTCCCCAGCCAGGGTAAACTGCCCTGACATAGTTTGACATGGCTGCATGCTCAGGATGACAAACACTATCACGCCACAACCACCACAACAAATCGCCTCATACTCTACGACACATATCCTAAAAATACACTAACATATTTATATCTACAAACATAAAATACACAACTGCGCTCATAGAGTGAAGCACATATTGACATTGTGTCACAGATATGCACAAACACAAGTGGGGGGAGTAGAGGTAAACACACACACATAGGGATACTGTAAATCCTGTCAGAGCATGAGATTAGATCAAACATTTATGCAGCGGTACAGTGGTGGAAGTACGTATACTGTATAAAGGTATTGTATCATTGTATTCTACTTAATACTTTAACTGCACAAGAGTTTGGAGGAATTTGTTGTAGCTTTTACTCTGCCTTGTTTATTTGACAACTATAATAGATTAGCCTAAAAAATCTGATACATTTTTTACAAATTAAAGATTCAGCTGTATAGTTAACATACTGTACAGTACATAAAGTAGATACAATCATCTCCACTTTGACTGCCCAAAGAATTTGACAGTTGTTTACACATTTACAAGAAAATAGTCTAGGAGGGCCAATCTGCCTAACGAGTACTATAATGATACTTTGATTAAGTTTTGCTGCAAACATGTCTGCACGTTTACTTAGTGAAATGTTGAATAAAACTGCGATATATTTTACATTTATTCATTTTCTATTTATGAGTTGATTTCTTCTTCCATCACTAGTGTACACATACTGCACAGTCGCCCATTGTACAAAATCCTCTCTCCTCTCACCAGAGCACCCTGACACTTCATGTGGGACTCCCTTGAACGAAGCTGACACCCTCCTCACTATTTATAATGCTCACTCATATAAGGCCCAACTCCGCAACAGCATGAGTCCACTGCAAGCGGACAGCGGGCTCCCGAGAAGTAGCTCTCACACTATATGACTGATATGTCTCATCCCCCCTAACGAGACTGTGACGTTGGCCTTGCAATGCCTTTGTTCCTTCCTGCTGCCCCGGTTGGTCTAAGTATAGCCGTTTTCAATATAGATCTTTTTCTTAACCTTGCATGTCCAATGCTCTCTTAGCATTTTATGTCCTCCAAGGCTATTGTACTTGCCACACTGTGTTGAATCATTGATTGTGTCACTCTGTGCATGAGATGGCCCTTTAATTGCTAGTGACAACTCTGTGTTGCCTTGCAGTGATATCTGTAAAAGGAGATGTACGTTTACAAGACTGCTGTTTGATTTTAAAATGAACAGTGACAACTACATTTGCCATGTGTCTATCACTCATTAATCCACGTCATTTAAGTCCAACCGACAATGAATTACACAAAGCGACATCCTTTACATTAAGGGCTTATCTGTGTCTCTCATATTGACTAATACCCTTAGATTTCTGGGCCTTTGGATACATCAACTCACTAAGCTGTCCCCTAATCAAACAGGGAGGCAAATATAGTATGTGACAATGCTGAGCTGTCTCCTCTGCTTTGGTCTCAAACAGCTACCCCACCCCCAACCCCATCTACCATGCTTCATCATGTTTTCACCTATTCACTTTGCATCTCATAAAATAATGTGCATCTCAAGATGTCTTTGTCCAGTGGGCGGACAGTGCTGGAACACCTATTACTCACTCATGCTTGAGCCTATTAGACCGCAGCCATGTGATGCCAGAGGTTCCCTTAGGCCATGGCATTTTTTATGTGTGTACTGTGAGGACATTTGGATATGACTGTTTGTGCTTTTCTCCAACTTGCAAATTGAAAATTCTTTATTGGGCTCTGTGCACATGGTGTGTGTGTGTGTGTGTGTGTGTGTGTGTGTGTGTGTGTCTGTTTGTTTGGAGGGCTGTGAGGGTTTGCGTACACAGCGTTACCCCTGGCCGTAAACCCACAGCTGCAGTTTTTTTAGGAAGTCGTGAAGAGTCTCCGTGTGCTGTCTCTCCCATTCCATCACACAAACTGACACATGTCCCGCAGTGTGTGTTTTTTTTGTGTGTCTGTGTGTTGCCTAATTTACCTCCGGTCTTATTTACCCCTCTCCTCTTAGTTTCTGGCACCACCACTGGGTGACACTGAGCTGCCCTGTGTGAAAGACTGTCTGCGTGTTCTATTATACCTTAGTTATTCTATATGCGTTATATTAACAGTCCAACATTGAGATATGCAAGAAGGAAATTCTGCATTCTGCTGAAAGTCTGCTGTCACTCTGTTTTAGTCTTCCTCCTCTCTATAAAATGCATTCAACAGCTGTCTCTTTCTCATTGCCATCCCACAACACTTTGCTCTTGACAAATTGATATGGAGCGCTTTTACATAACAACTACGCATCACACACACACACACACACACACACACACACACACACACACACACACACACACACACACACACACACATTATGATTACCATCTGCAGCACAAATATAAACCTTACTCAACCATTACACACACATCTTGCTTCATGTTACGAACCGAGTGTTTGCAATTGCGGTTTTTTGTACAGTGTTTCCTTACTTGCGGAACACAAACGCGGGTTTCATGTTAACCATTGCTTGGAAAGCAAAGCAAAAAGAGGGGAGGGAGAGGAAGACGGAGGGAGGGGGGATTGACATTCTGCCCGAGCACTGTGCTGTGCTCGTGGAATAATGATTAGCTTCTCAGTATTCTAGTCACAAATGCTTCACTATCAATGAGAGAGAGAGAGAGAGAGAGAGAGAGAGAGAGAGAGAGAGAGAGAGAGAGAGAGAGGAAGGAGGAAACATGAGGGAGGGGACAGAGAGGGAGGAGACAAGCAGAGGAAGGTGGTGGAGCAAACGGACGGGAGGATGGAGCGGTGATGGTGGGGAAAAGAGAAGCACACGCGGATAAACAAGGTGAACAAGAGAGCAAGGGATGAAAAAAGTAAGGGGTAATGGAGGACAAACCAGAGGAGTGTAGCATGACATAAGCAGTAGATGAAGGTGCAAGTATGCTGCAGTATGTTCTTACACACACACACACACGCTGCATGGGTAAAACATCAAACTAAAAATGATGCTAGTAGCAGTACGCAAGAAAAAAATCTATTTTGCACCTTTGCATCCATACACACACACCCGCACACAAAACACAGGAATATACCGTTACAGGCGTGGGGACTACTTTGTCAAAGTCACAGCAGGTACAGCCACCTCAGCAAAGAGAGAGACAGAGGCTATGTTGCAGGTGGGAGACCGAACGGGGGGAGTGATGATGGAAAAAAGAGAGAAAGGCGAGAAAGAAAATGAGAGAAAGAGAAGGAGTTTGGGAGGAAGCATGTACACACGCAATAAATATGTAATCACAAGGCATAGCATGATAAATGTGTATACCATTACTTAAATAGGTCAATCATACATTAATAACTACCAAATGATAATAGAGTTTGGAAGTCAGCTGTAACCAACTGAGTATGTTTGCTTAGGTGTGGTCACTTAGTCAAATACAAAGAACTACATAATGTCAGTGCACGCACCCTAAATCAGACTCAGATGGATTAACATTCGAAGTGGAATGTTTTTCAATTAAGATGGAAAATGTTAAAAGTACAGGCTATTGTATATAATTAACTCTGTAATGTCACTTTTTGAGCACAGCAAGCAGCATCCATTACTGTAAGAGATCACATGAATTTCTAATAGTATCCAAAAAATAGATGGACCTAATGCTTATGCTTTGATTTGATACAGCCAAAACAGTGTTTAATATACAACTAAGACTTGTGAAATGCATCTACAACTCCATGATGTTGCAGTTGGGATTGCGTAATTGCAAACATAAGTATAACTTGTCTTTCCTGTATAAAAAGGTTGTGTAATTTAATTTGTCATGCAGTGAGATATTGTGCAGCACAGATCACCAACAGTGCATTGACCTTAAAGTGATTTATTATATTTGCCTTCTCCTATAACAAGTACATGTAATTTTCGCTGCGATTATCATTAATAGAAAATGACTCTTTGATTACATTTTCAGTTTTTTTCACTAAAGAGCTAATTAGCGTCAGCAAACAGAAATCTTTTCATCATGTTACCTTGATTGAACCTGCTTTGCCCAGCATCTCCAACTTGCCAAGATGCCAATAAAAATGCCATCAACAAAGCATGACTAATACTTCTCTGGGGACTCAGTGGCTATAAGGTTTAGATTAACCCTATATAGACGTTTACTGTGGCTTTGTGTTTTCTACTTCCAATGATTTACTATAATACACCTCCAGGATGTTTGCAGCCAAGTTTTGCACTATACATTTGTAGATCATTTAAGCTTTATTGCAGCCCATATTGAAGACTGAAAAAGTTTCCATTTATATTTATGACCCAGCCAAGACTAAAGATAATAGCCTAGAGAAATATTTATTTATGTTATTTTTTGTTACGGAAAGTAAACTTTCAGGATGAGGGTTTACAGCAGTCATTCCCAACCTGGAATAGGCCTAGGCATTCTTGCACCCAAGGAGCTATACCTCTGCATTAACAAGTGGGCAAGTGGAAATAATGTGTAGTCACTCATCTAAAAAGTAAAATAATAGTAACAATTATTATTATTATTTGATTAAACAAAAACGACATGACCATCACATTGTGATTGAGAGTGTGATTTGTTAGCTGGGGAGAATACCCTAGCATTACCAAAAAAAATATATTTAATATCCTAGCATTCAAACAGGATAGGAATTTATAATAGGTTGAATTCCTAGCTAAAATAATGGATTAATGGTTGTAACTGACACAAGGTCATTGTTAAAAGTGGAAATAGCTTAATTAATGGTAGGCTAAGAGTTTTATATTGAGAAAATTTAAATAGGCCCAATGGTTGAAATATCAGAGCAATATGATTGAAATTGTAAGATAATGGATAATGAATTGCAGCATAGCAGTTATGGAATAAGGGTTGAAATGGCTTACTTGTTAATTGGCTGAATCGATAAGTGGTGGAATTGCACGAATAAATTATATATGGACTATATGGAACTAGTTAGCTTTGTTGAAGAGCTAATTCTAGCTAAAGGAAATGGATAATTGAAAAACCAAAAAGTATTAGGAACATTATTAAAGTAGCTAAAAGTAACGGATAGATGATGAAATTAAAAGACATAAAGTAGGCATAGCCTAATCATTTTGTCGAAATAGCTAAACAAATTGTATGTTCTAACATTAAAAAGCACTGGGTTAAGGTTAAATTTCAATATTTATTAATTATAAATGGTTGCATATAACACTTCAAAACTAATGGGACAATGTTTGCTTAATGTGAACGTATACTTGATGTATTGTTAAAATATTCACGCTAGCTAAAAGCAGGGTTGCCACTTTTCACGCTTCTGTTAGTAAAAGTAACATCAAGCTAATGGATAAACAGTTGAAACATTAACATTAGGCCCTACATCATTACCAATACATGTCAAAACGGTTTACAAAGGTTATTGAAAACAAGAAGAAAACCCGCAGTATCCACTTCACAGCTAAAACTATTGTTACCTGGATGTGTAAGCCCAAAAACAACGCTCGTGGTGTCCTCCACCTGCACGGGACACTGCTGTCAGCGAGTTATCTGCTGTAGGAACTGAAATATGTCTCCTCAGGGTCACTTATGTATTTTTAGTGTTTATGATATAAAAAGAGGTGAGAATCAAAGGGATGCCCAGGGTGATAGCAGCCACGTTGTGTGCGTGTATACCCTCATTTAACAAGGACATTCTTAAATCTCACTTATATTAGGCCTACTTACTCTTATGCTCAAGTATCTGCATAGGCCAACTTGTTCGTTTCATTTGGTGGTATTAAAAGATAAAGCACCTCTTCTCAATGCCAGCTTCTAGCCTACAGCCTACAAATGCCATGAATAATTTAAATGGATAATTGCAACAAAAAAAACACAGCATGTGCAAAAATATAGGTAGTTTATATTCCTCTCAGCGAAGCACATGCATCTTTATAAATATTTTACTCAATATTGGTTTTGTGTCATCAAAAGAAGGCACGCTATATTTTTAATTTAAACTAAAAATAAACAGAATTATTTTCTTGTAGGTATATAGTATTTTAAAAAGCAATGGCTGCAAAGGTGAACACTAGGCTATCTAAACATCTTACAATATTAATGACCCAGTCAATTTTCTACATTGGTTGAAACACAATGGTGTGGGGAGTCACATTTTCACGATTCAATCTTGCTGCATCTATTCTCAGTTTAATTTATTTATTATAGGCCTACATCAAGCACCAGCTGTGCTGACATTTATTTTAAATGCTCCATGTTCAATCCCATTATCAATATGAAACGTAAAACGAGCTACATTCTGCTGGATTTGCTTGACCATAGCTATTCCCTATCCTAATATATATACTGCTTGGTGTTTGCTGTTTAAAAACCAAGACACATCACAAGTAAACCCAGATCATATCAGTCACTTTACAACCTGGCATGATAGAACCTACAAATCGTTCAACGATAAGTTTGGTATGGTGTAAATTACATTTACATTTAGATTTAAGGAGTTTGTATAATTGTGTGAGTGTGTGTGTGTGGGGGGGGGGGGGGGTGTTTTACAAAAAAAAACACAAGATTAAATATGAGCTAAGGAATAAAAACAGTCGGACAATGTACACAGTGTCTGACTGCACAGTGCACACTGCAGTCAGATTGCTTCCCGAGAGCATATGAGTCTAATGGTTTCAACTCCAGCGTCAGCATTTTCATTACACCTCTCCTCTGTGTGTTCTCTCAGCTTCAATGTTAGGCAGCAGGTATGATACACAGCATGCCAACAGAATATCAGCTCCCAAGATTTGCTGGGAAGGAAAAAACAAAACGTATTTATTGACTGGTTGCCTGTTGACTCTCTGAGAAGCAGCTTCATTTCTTTCACTGGATTCTTTTTTGCTCCTCAGGAGCCCTCGATTTCCTGATATGCTTCTCACTCTGCTGAATACTGCCATTTTCCCAATTTTGGCTCCCCGCACAATCATCAGCATTTCTCCTAACATGACATGAAAACAAACTAAGAGTGAGTGTCTCTGCGCGTGTGGTTTCAAACCTCCCTGTCAGCAACCACTGGGTGGGAGACAGCCATAAACTGCGCTTTAGAAGCCTATAATGGGCTACTGCAGCGCTGGCAAAACTTATATCATATTATGCCTCTTCCCATTAAGACATAAATAGGATCATTATTTCTGATAACTATACAGAAAGTGCTGGATAATTTCATTGCACTACTTGCCACCGCATAATGTCTTGCCAAATCGCCATTATTATTGTATTTAATTACAGAACAAAACAAATCAATAACCTAATGTCCTACAGACATTAGCGTTGATCTATACACTCAATTCTACTTCATTCAACCTTCCACTAACATCACGGTGCGTGACAGCAAAACAGAGAAGTTTGAAAAGCTGTACACTTACTGGTTCTGTATTTCTCTCAGCTGAATACCTCATATTGTTTGTCAAAAGGCAGAAGTGGCAATTTATAGCAGGACCTATAAAGTCCATCCCATCTGACAGGGTGGGGGCAATGCCCTTCTGTCATCCACCTTATAAAATGATGGACGCTCACAAGTGTGAAAGCTGAAGCGTTTTATTATAAAGAAAGCAGAAGACATTTCATGGGCACACCACTTGTCTTCCCCAATAACTATGGGCTATAAATACACGTCCGTATACAATGGAGGGCCAATTTTACAACCTGTTTTTCCATCCGTTTTTTAAGACTTATTTAAGTTACATTCTGTTCTGAGCGTTGCATCTATGCTTCAGCATTTCATTTAATAGTTTAACACTGTTACACCAATGTTATTAAACTAAATCTCTGCTTGTATTACTACAAAGGATGGTTGTTCAAACTGGCTTAGAAACCTATCAAACTATACATATAAGGTAATAACTGCATATCATTAAATGATCAATCTTTTCACTCTATATAAAATAAAATAAAATAAAATAAAATAATAAAACTCCTCTAAACTCTCTACTGTGTTGCATTTAAGTAATATTTTTTCCAGTTGGACCTTATACTGTCTCCTCCACAATAAACTCAATAGCATGCTGCGGCGACTGGCTTGTTTCCACCATCGTGAACTCATTTCCATCCATGGTGATGGTGGGAACATTAATGCCCTGAGCTCCCAGAACGGAGTGGGGCAGGATGACGACCTGCGAGGCGCCCTCTATGCCACTGAGCTGCTCCGACGTCATCATGACCGTCTCAGTTCCTCCGTCACCCCCCTGCAGTACATAGATGGTCTGCACAGAGCCAGGCTCCATCTCTCCTGAGGCGGCCAGAGAAGACAGCACCTTGGCCCCCTCCAGCACCTTCTGGACGTGGGCATCTTCCAGTGTTTGTGCGTCCTGCTCTGCGGTCTCTGGGGGCAGGTCTCCGTGTAGACGGATGTGTTTATCCAGGTTGGAGCGAGAGCGGAAGGCGGCAGGGCAGTGGGAGCAGGGGTAGGGCTTCTCCCCACTGTGGGTGCGAGCGTGCTCGGTGAGCCGGGCGGCAACGCTGAAGCTCTTGCCGCAAATCCAGCAGCAGAAAGGCCGCAGGCCGCTGTGGATGCGTTCGTGGTCTTGCAGGTGAGGCAGCTGGCGGAAGCGCTTACCGCATGTGGCACACTGGTAGAGGGAAGGACGAAAATGGTGAAAAAAAAAAAGAAGAATGCAAGAGGATGGTAAGAAGGTACAGTTATGTTCACAGCAGTGGCAGTGAACAACTCAACTGAAATTACTGTTTTCTAAGACCTCTTTTAGTTTTTTCCTGCAGGTGCAGCACTTATAGATTGGGTAGAGGAACAGGGTATTGGGGAAGACGGAGAGGGAAAGACATACAATGCAATAAAAACTACAAACAATTTATTTTCATTATTGATTAATCTGCCAACTATTTTCAAGAAATTCATCCCTTCACTGTTTGCTGTAAAAAAAACATCATCAAACCGTTACAATTTTGCAAATAATTGCTACCGGTGATCTGAGAGTTCAACAGTTTCTAAATAAAGTAATCACTTTAACAATCCACAGTGGTACTTTCTCTGTCCCTCTTTAACATTTGTTCTGTGCTTGCAGACAAAACACTACAACCAGATCTGTGATTAAACCTGATGCACTACAAAATTATTAATTTGTTGTGCTTTGTTTTATTCTTGCTGGGGACACTCAAGACTGAAGCTGTTGTTAGCTTTGCAGTTTCAATATCTCTGAGGTGTAGGTGTACTTCAATAAAATGAGTGTTCCTGTTGAGTTTGCCTTCTATATACTGTGCAAAAAAGGAGTTCCTTCAGGATCGCACATCCGATTATAATTGAAAAGCATCCCCATAGCTGTCTGTGTGTTTGAGGACCAATGCTCCTCAATCAACAGCATGCCTGTTAGATATGGCTCAAAGCAAACCCACAAACATTAAATCAAGTTCTACAGTGCCACGTGCTGTGATGGGCTTGGGTGGGTCCATAGTTGATGTCCTGCCTCGTCACCAGAGCACCAGAGAGAGAGAGAGGGATAGAGTCCCAGAATAGTAACAGGCACAGAGGGGAGCTGACAGGCCCTAACTCAGCCCTGCCATTAATCACAGGTACACAGGGAGGGAGGAAACACCCGCAGGACACACATTGCACAAATGGCCATGGTCCAGAAGCAGCAGAGAGATGGCCAGAGCCATGAACGGGTGTGACCATGGGGGGTCAGGCAAGGCTTGAAATCCAGGTGTTAAAAGGGTTTGGAAAGTCTTATATATAAATTACAAAATATGATTCAGCAGGCTGAAAGAAATTTACTTTTTATGCACACACACACGCACACACACACACACACATTTCTTACCTCAAAGGGTCTCTCATCAGTATGTGTCCTCATATGAACACTAAAGGTGGAATTGTAGGCAAATTCCTTCAGGCAAATTTCACAGCGGAAGCGGGGTCGGTTTTTGGACTTGCTGTGCGATCCCTGGAAATGGGCCAGTACGTGCTCCTCCAGGGCACTGTTGGAGGTAAATCGACGCCGGCAAGGCCTGACTGGGCACTTGAGAGGCGTCTGGCCCGTGTGGGATAACCGATGGAGGTCCAGGCCCTCCTGGGTCATGCAACGGTGGCCACATAGGTCACACTCAATCTGAGGAAGGAATGAAGAAAGATGGAGAAGAGAAAGAAGGGGACAAGGAATGAATGGAGAAATAACTGAGACATAACCACAACCTTTGTTAGATGTCGCGCCCCTTTCACTGCCCAACACATTTCCTTTCCGTCCGGATTGTTAGAGAAAAAATAGAAAGAAAAAGAGAGGTAATACATTGATAACAATATTAACACACATGGTCTGACCATGTGTGTCACCTGCTAGAACTATTTTTTTTTTATTATAATTTTTTATAATGCTGTTTCCAACCTGTCCTGTGCAGCGTCCGCGGCCCTGACCCCGTCCACGACCAGTGTTTTTATCCTCCTCTGTGGTAGGGCATCGCTGCATGTGGATTTCCAGCACTGACTGGTTGACAAACTGGGATGAACAGTGAAGACACGTCGCTGGCTGCTTGTCTGCAATGGAACCGTGTCAGGTTTCAGTCAGCTGGTCATGCTGCTCTTGTGCCATTCTAATATCTGATGGCATGGTGAGTGCTAGTGGTTCGAGGGCTTGTGATGAGAGACAGCTCCCGAGATGCAGCCAGTTTCAGTGTCAACAAGGATGTGCCTTTCGTCAATGGTAACAGTCAATGGGAGTTTGGCAAAATAAATGTATGCCAGACGATGTAAGAAATGTGCTTTTTCTACAGCGACAAGTCTAAACGTCTGTAGTGAAAAACCTGCCTAGTGGTAAAAATAATGGATAACTCAGTTGACAGTAAATGTATCAAACAACTTGAATTGTCAATGAATGTATTAGTTAAGTCTTTAATCAAGCAAAAATGCTTTATATGATAATAAGAAATTGCAATAGGCATTTTATTCATATTTGATGTATCATCCCGGTCACTGACAAATTAAATAATTAATTATTATTTGTAGTGCTGAAACTGAAATTTGTATTCATTACCAATTGATTTAGATGGTAACTCTTGAATAACATCACAATTCACAGAAGCCTATTTGACATCTTCGGGGGTTTTTGTCCAACTAACTGACCAAAACCTTAAAATGTTTCATTTAAAGTGATTAAAGTAAAATAGAGAAAAGCAGCATATCCTCACAACTGAGAACCCAAAGCTAGCAAATGTTAGCATTTCTGCATGAAAATTGATGAAAAGGACTCAATTGTCAAAATTGCTGCAGATTAATTTTCTGTCAGTTGACTAATAAATGAATCAACGAATCAGTGCGGGTCTAATCAGCTGGTGCCCTAGTTGTGTTTTGGCAATACAAACCCACTCTCACTACATTTGCGCTTGAAAAATCTGGCTGTGAAATCTCTGACACTGATGGTTCATAAGCATGTTCATAGGTCGTCACGCAGATTTTGTGCAATCTGCTAACCATCTGCACTGTTTATCAAAGTGGGGGCGACCCACCCTGCTCCCCTCTGGGACCCTCTAATTAAACTTTTAATAGGGACAATCTCAGCCTATGGTCCTGAACTGATCAATGGATCAATCTCTTCAATCATCTCTCCCAGAGGAGCCACATGCTTCTGACCCCCGCTGCACACTGACTCTTCAAGCATAGCTAATGAGGTTGACGTGTCGAACGTCCCCAATTCATTTACCTACCACCTACCTCAACTCCACACGGGACGCAAATCAATGGGAAGTCATTGACCTAATGTATCGGAGGAACAATGGCCACAAAACATGGAAGTACTGTTTGTTTGTAAATAAACCAGGCCACCCACGCAGGCCGGTAGGCACATTTATCATCTATCCTCTTTGCGCTCAATCAATATTTATTCACTGTATGCTGTACCGATGCGAACATATATAATTGTAACCAAATATATAACCAGATATATGTGTTTCTCCAGAGCAAGAACTACAACTTTTAATGATTTTAATATTTTTACAAAGAATGGATTTTTAATTGAAAGAGTCACAGAGTACAAATATCTCGGCATCTGGTTAGATGATAAACTCACTTTTAATTTTCATATAAAAAATCTTGTTTGTCGACTACGACAAAAAATTGGCTATTTTTATAGGAACAAAACCACCTTCCCTTTATTTAGTAGGAAAAGGATTATTGAGGCAGTTTTCATGTCTGTCCTTGATTACGGTGATGTGGTTTACCGGCATGCATCACATTCATGTCTTAAACTCCTGGACTCTGTTTTTCACTCTGCTTTAAGGTTCATCACAGGAGATGCTTATGATACACACCATTGTCTTTTATATGAAAAGGTTGGGTGGTCCTCCCTTAAAGAGAGACGTGACGCACATTGGCACATTTTTATTTAGAAAGCCTTGACCGGGAAGCTTCCTCGTTATTTAACAGAAATGCTGCAAATTTCAGATGGGCTTTATCAGACCCGCTCCACTGACATGCTTATGCTTTATGTCCCACAAGCCCGGTCTGAGCTGGGAAAGACAGCTTTTAGCTTCAGTGCCCCCGACTCCTGGAACAACTTAAAGCAACAAATTAAACTAAATACCTTCATATCTTTTAACCAATTTAAACAAACTATCTTAAATCTGCCAAACTCTACCTGTAACTGTTTTAATTAGACTATATTGTACTTTCACCCATTTAATTTTAATTGCTGCCACTCTTCACCACTATGTAAATGTTTCAGTTGTTTTTTTTTCTCTTCACCTGTTGTTGTGTATTTGATGTTTTTGCATTGAATATTGTTTTTGTATTGTTATTTTTCCTTTGAATTTGCTTTGAACTCGACATCATTGTAAATGAGGGTCACCCCTCAATTGGTCTCTCGAGGATAAATAAAAGTTAAATGAAACAAATTTAAATTAAATGTTTTCCATTACAGGCATACACAGAGGCTTGCAACTGATTTCGGACTCTGTTCCCCACATTTGTGGTCTAATCTTTCTCATGGCATAAGGATTTGACATACGTGACTTTCATCTACAGTATATGCCAGGCTGAGCCCTGAAACCTCACCTTGGTGAGTGAGCGAGTGCAGGTCGAGGTCTTTCCTGCGTTTGAAGGCTTCTCCACATTCTTCGCAAGGGAATGGATGGCTGGTGTGCAGAAGTCTACACACACACACACACACACACACACACACACACACACACACACACACACACACACACAAAGTGCGTTTAGTATATACTATTAAGTTTTTCCAGTTTCAAACTTGTTTTACCAGAAAAATGGACATAATTCCAGATAGGGAAATAGGACAAACATGCCTTACAGGTACAGGAAATAGCCATTAAAACAATTACATTAAATAATTATGAGTAAATTCAAAGTGTTAAGTTTTCTAAAAATGGTAATACAACGGGTAGAAAAAGAGTAATGTCTTGGTTTTAAGCTGCCACCTTATATGTGACTCCAAAGGATTACCGCAAGTATGTGCTTAGCTGTGCTTCAGGTTAAATAGGGGGTATTAGCTGAGTGTATAACGGGTGGAGATAAAAGAACGACAATAAACTACGAGGAGTCAGAGTTAGGAAATGAAAGACTATATTTATCTATTACATAACGTGATGCTGGATCTATCCTTAAGGGAGGAGAGAAGGATCAATTCACCTAATGCTGCATCAGGCCGGCTTTCAAAGCAAAATACTGGTTTCTTTGGGCAGCTTTTTGTAATCAGAACAAACAGAGATGATGGTGAAGTTTAGGAGAGATAATGCTCCTCTAAATATTGTATGCACACAATTATATGTATTATGTATACCGTAGGTCAATTGCTTAAGGCAATGGTGCAGCAAAAGTACTTAACCATACAAGTCACTTAAAGTAAAGCAGGAGAAGATGTGCAGGGACCTCTCAAGTCCCGCCTAAGAGGCCAGGCTGTACCCTTTTAATAGATGATAGAAATCAATATTTCAGGGACAGCTGACCCTGAGGCCGCTAGGAGAATTTAAATTTGAGTCAGGGTCACCTCTTCTCCCAACCAGATTTTCCTTAATAGGCAGGGGTGACGCTGTATTCTACGTGTGGGTTTGCACTGACTAGTTAGGATGATACATTGACTGATGGATTTCGTAAATTGACAGAAATTAATCAGCAAGAATCACTGAATCGCTTCAAGCTATTTATTTTTTTAAATATATTTTTTGGGCATTTGTATGCTTTATTGCTAATGCAGAGAGACAGAGGTGAAGGGGGGGGGGCCCTACCAACTGAGCTAAGGGCGCCCCTTTAAGCTATTTTTTAAGCAGAATTGTCAAATGTTTTCTGGTTCCATTGATGTTGCTGCTTTTTATTATCTTCTATGATAAGAAACTGAATATTTCTGTTTAGCTGGCTTTAGCAGACTTCATCTGTGAGTTGCAGTTGAAAAGTCTGGAAATAGCTTGTAACTGGACTGTGGGCTCTATAGAACCCATGATTTAAAATGAAGCGCTGATGTTAAAGTGCAGACTGCAAGACTTCATTTTACAGTGTTCTCCTCCACATCTAGAACATTGTCCTGCTGGCAAAAATATTGTACAAT
This sequence comes from Hyperoplus lanceolatus, assembly GCA_026929865.2. Lineage (NCBI taxonomy): Eukaryota > Metazoa > Chordata > Actinopteri > Uranoscopiformes > Ammodytidae > Hyperoplus > Hyperoplus lanceolatus. The sequence goes on along the minus strand of CM049401.1, from coordinate 24,438,721 downwards.
GTACACACAGCAGAGCAAAGTCAGGGCTTTAACCTTATAGCCACTGTTATATTTCACATTCAATGTAGGACCCAGCTCTTTCCCCAGTCCTGGGTTTTTATCGTTATCATCTTAATTTTCTGCGCCTCTGTCTGTCAATCATATGCGGCTCAAGGGTACACAGACATCTCAGTCAGTGTGTTCGCTACACAGCTTAAAGGTCTTACTCAGTAGTTGGACACGGCTCAGCTACTGCGGCTCCTGGCGAAAAGGGGGGTTGGGGGTTATCTTAATCCTGCCCCTGGGTTCTGTTTAAAACCATGATTCTAAAAGGTATTTATGCAATAACCTTGGTTGAAAAGTATTACCAATGTCTGGTCTAAATGGAAATGCAGAAATGTACAGCTGGTTGGTGTTGAATATATTGCTTAGTATGTAATGTACGGTAAGTTGTGAGATTTGTTGTAATCATGTCCAGATACTCTACTGCCAGTAAAAAAAAACAGTTGTGTTATTACTTGTGATGGTTGAGCTGATCCTCAGTGTTGAACCGAGATGGGCAGTTAGGACAAGAGAAGAGATGAGCAGCTCCCTCATTGTCCAAAGTACACACCTGGATTAAGGCAAACAGTTAAGGTAAAAAAAAAATTAAGGACAGCAAGTTTTCTAGCAAAAATATAATTTATTCTTAGTTTTTTTTTTTTTTTAAGTATCTAAAATTTCAAAAGTATTAGGCCAACTGATAAATGGCTGCTGTCATCCAAGATAATCTCTCCAGAATAATTTTCACATAACAGATGTTGTTTAACATGATAAATTCAAGGCAGCTTTTAATTTTGTAAATGTAATAAACTGTATGACATTTAAGAATTTCAATTTGCACTGCAAGAAAAAGAAAAAAGTAGGCACCATACCGGTTTGCGTCCACGTTTGCGCCGTGGCAGTGTTGAAGTGTGAATGCGTTGGTGCCTTTTCAGGGTGGCTGCCTGGGAGAAGTTTTTGCCACAAACGTTGCAGCTGAACGGCCTACTGCCTGTGTGACTCATGCTGTGGCGCAGCAGGCTCTGGGAGTTGGTGAAGGACTTTGAGCACACCTTCACAACGACAAACAGGATATATGACACAGCGTTATTTACAACAGTATTAATTAACTCTTGTAAGGGAATACATTAAGTATGTAAATGGCTGACTGTAATGTTCATATTAATATTTTCAAAACAATTTTACATTGTGCAAACACAGAAACTGTCGAGTATGAGGTTGGAGGTTCAAATGGTGTCTGCCTCAAACCCATTCAACTTTTAAAGCATAATAATATCAACTTGACAAAGTCAGTTGCATGCAAAAAAATAGAAACATTTGGAAATAATCCCTCCTAAGAAAGCACAAATCTTGATTTGAAAAGGCACCTTGCAGGTAAAGAGCTTTTCCCCGGTGTGGCTGTAGACATGGGTGCGGAGGAAGATGCGCCTGGTGAAGGTTTTGCCACAGTAAGGACAAACATGGGGTAGTGGTGTGCGGGCCCAGTCCTGCAGCAGCTTGGCAGGAGGAGGGTGGTTGGTGTTATCCGAGTCTGCTGCAGTGCTGCCCTCCAATTCCTTTTTGATGCCTGAACCCTTGTTCCCTGACAACACAAAAAAAAATGTTCATTAGGGACCCAAAAAATCTTGCAACAAATGTCTACTCTTTTCCCAAATGGGCTTTAAATTGTTATTATCGCTTACCTCTGAGGGCACTGCCTCCGCTCAGTATCCTAAAAGAGGGCCTACTTCTCTTAGAAAGTGGTGAACTAGATTCACTAGCAGAGGCAGGCGGGGAAAGCTGCCGCTTTGAACTCTGTGTGGTATCCTGAGGTGTAGCATTGGCTATTTCATCGCCAGTTTCAGCTCCATCCGCTAACTCCGTTCCCGATGTGAAGCGGTGCAGCCGACGATGGTACAGGTACTCGGTGGTGTTCATGAAGCCCTTGCCACAGTAGGGGCAACTGTGTACGGGATCCTTCAGGTCGTGCTCCTGCGTACGATGGGTGACCAGGCCTCCCTCATCGCTGAAGCTCTGCCCACACTGGTTGCACATATACAACTCGGGATGTGTGAAACTGGAGGTGACACTAGCGGTGGAGAGAGTGGCCTCCTGTCCCTGCTCATCAGTCTCATTGTTCTGAGTACACACTTCCTCTGATGTCTCCCCAGGGACCACTACAACCTGAACCTCACCCAACTGTCTGTGTTGCTTGCGGTGGTAGAGAAAAAGGGTGGTGTTGAGAAAGCTTTCCCCACACACGGAGCAGCGGTGCAGAGCTTCCTCAAAGCCGTGTTGGGTCTTGCGATGGGCCACTAGTTCAGACACAAGGCCGAAGCATGAGCCGCAATCCACGCACAGGAGCACTGGTTCGGGCTTTGGCTTTTTGTTTGCCGCTCGCCTCCTGTAAGACGAATCCTCTAGATTAGAGGTTGAAGCTGCTGCCACCTCAGTAACAACAGGACCGCAGCTCTGAGCTGAAGAGGTATCTGCATGTTGCTGAGTCTCTTCCTCTGCTAGCGGTTCCTCTACTGGTTCTGACTTAGGAGGTTGGCTAGTTTCACTCTGCACGACAGAAGAATCTTCTGAATGTAAAGTTGGATTTTCGCTTGTAGGTGAAGCGACCTCTGGCTCAGGTTGTGATTCAGGTTGTGAATCTGGTTGTGTATTGCTCCGAGAAGCAGCCTGCTGCTGACATGCCTCTCCTTTACGGTGTTGCTGCCAAAGGTCCAGGCTCTTAAAAAGCTCATCACAGTCCCCGCACTGGTAAAGGATCCTGGGCTGGTCTGTTGTCAAATTTTCACTGGCTGCAGCCTCTTTGATTGCATTCTGAATAGGTTGCACGTAGGAAAGTCCTTCTTGGATCTGGATCTGTGCAACTGTACTTGGTGTATTTATTACCTGTTGCTGCAAAGACATGTGAGGAAAGAGATCAAAAGAAATCAGAGATTATCCTCAATGTTTCACTTGTTCCGTATCATTCTCTGTAGGCCTACAAAGGAAAAGACTCCTTGTTACTACAGCTGCTACTATTACACAAAGCTGTTTCAGGAAAATTCAAACTGCAGTGTTTCAATTATATTTTATTCTTTCTGGCAGATGAGGGATAATAATTCAGTGTTGGGGTTCTGAGGTCAATTAGAGCAGCATGTGCTTAGAGCCAAGGTTCCTCTGAGAGCTCCAGACAGCCAAGATAAGACTACAGCCTGGCCGATAACTATCAAAGGCCCTTCAGGGTTGAAAAGGTCACACCGCAGGATTTTACATTTGCTCCCTCAATCTATCCGAATAGCAAAAAATAGAACATCAAGGTTGAGGTTAAAGACGTCTGAAAGGGCCTCAATCATGGCAGTTCACTATGCCTCACATAATTATATATGCTTTTATTTTAGCATTGTGGTGTGTGAAGACAGGAGACCAGCACAAGATGTGGTCTGGCTGATTCATTAGCATTCTGATTGCCTTTTCCTAGTATTAGCATTTCTCCTCATATATATATAAATATATATATATATACAGTCATATGAAAAAGTTTGGGAACCCCTCTCAGCCGGCATTATAATTGACTCTGCTTTCACAAAAAAAATATAAAAGTGGTATGTCTTTAATTTACCAGGAACAGCTAAGTACTGGGATGTTTTCCAAACAAGGATTTTTTGAAAAACAGTATTTGGTTGTATGAAATAAAATAAAATGTGAAAAACTGGCTGTGCAAAAATATAGGAACCCTTGTGGTTTTGTTGATTTTAATGCCTGTAACAGCATGTAAAACTGATGACTTTAAACACAAAGTTGGTTGGATTATGTTGTTAAGCCTTGAACCTCATAGAAATGTCTGTTCAATCATGAGAAAATGTATTTTAGGTGCCTAAATGCAAGTTGCACTTCTCTTTGACTCTCTGCTGAAGTGAGACAGAATGGGATCATCAAAACAGCTCCCAAAAGATCTGAAAAACAAAGATTGTTCATTGTCATGGTTTAGGGGAAGGCTACAAGAAGCTTTCCCAAAGGTTTCAATTGTCAATTTCGACTGTAGGGAACGTTGTCAGGAAATGGAAGGACACAGGCATAGTGGCAGTTAAACCCAGGCATGGTAGACCAAGAAAAAAACAGGAGCGGCATAGGTGGAGGATTGTGAGAATGGTTGCACACAACCCACAGATCACCTCCAAAGACCTGCAAGAACGTCTGGCTGCAGATTGTGTATCTGTACATCGTTCAACAATTCAGCGCAATTTGCACCAAAACATCTGCTTTTTATAAAGACCAAATAACTTAATTTCTGTCTCATCAGTCCAAAGCATTTTCTTCCAATATGAAGCTGGCTTGTCTAAATGAGCTTTTGCATACTCCATGCAACTGTATCTGTGGCGTGGGCGCAGAAAGGGCTTCCTTCTCATCACCCGGCCATACAGATGTTTTGGTGCAAATTGCACTGAATTGTAGAACCATGTACAGATACACGATCTGCAGCCAGATGTTCTTGCAAGTCTTTGGAGGTGATCTTTGGGTTGTGTGCAACCATTCTCACAATCCGCCGCATATGCCGCTCTTGTACTTTTCTTGGTCTGCTAGACCTGGGTTTAACTGCAACTGTGCCTGTGTCCTTCCATTCCCTGACAACGTTCCTTACAGTAGAAATTGACAATTAAAACCTTTGGGAAAGCATCTTGTAGCCTTCCCCTAAACCATGACAATGAATAATCTTTGTTTTTAAGATCTTTTGGGAGCTGTTTTGATGATCGCATTCTGTCTCACTTCTGCAGAGAGTCAAAGAGAAGTGGAACTTGCATTTAGGCACCTAAAATACCTTTTATCATGATTAAACAGACCTTTAAATGAGGTTCAAGGCTTAACAACATAATTCAACCAATTTTGTGTTTAAAGTCCTCAGTTTTACATGCTGTTACATGCATTAAAATCAGCAAGACCACAAGGGTTCCCATATTTTTGCACAGCCAGTTTTTCCACATTTTATTTAATTTCATAAAACTAAATACTGCTTTTCCAAAAATCTTTGTTTGGAAAACATCCCAGTACTTAGCTGTTCCTGGTAAATTAAAGACATACCACTTTTATATCTTTTGTGTGAAAGCAGAGTCAATTATAATGCCGGCTGAGAGGGGTTCCCAAACTTTTTCATATGACTGTATATAAAATTAAACTGGATCGGTTTAGTTTTTACATACTTCCATATTGTGTTGAAAGCTGCATTGATTATTGCACTGGTCATAGAAAGTCATATTTGTGACAAGAAAAGCTTTTTCTCTAATACAATATTAGAGAAGGTAATTCATCTGTTGATTGTCTTTAATGATCATCACAAAAGTACGAAGTGATTAGCAAAGTCTGAGTAGCAAACTCAGATGTGTATATAAATATATTTTTGAAAATCACACATGGGTATGTACGTAAAAAAAAAATGCATCGAGAATCGATTTTGAATCGAATCGTTGACCTCGGAATCGGAATTGAATCGAATCGTGAGGTGCCAAGAGATTCCCACCCCTAGTAGCAGATCATGTCCAGTTTTTCACTGATTTTGACAAAAAGTGTTTTGATAACATGCATTCCCCAGTATTGTGACACCTTCACTTGTAGCCTGGCAGCCAAAAACTCATCTCTGATGATTGATGTATGCACATCGACCAAGCTGGAAGCCGCAGACAAGAGCGTTAATGCCCAAAGTAACAGTATCAAGGGCCAAGGTTTGGGATTTCTGTGACAAATGCCACATAACATACACAGAGACTATGATCATTTAACTCATGAAATGCTAAAATGCTCGCAATAAACTGTCTTTTGACAAAGTTGAGTTTCACATGAAAGTAATCAAATCAGTGCAAGAAAGTATTATTAAACCCCTAACACACCTTTTTAACCTATCTTTTCAAACAGGCATTTTTCCTTCTAACATGAAAGTAGCTAAGGTTATACCATTACATAAGAATGGTGATGAACATTCATTTACTAATTATAGACCAGTCTCACTTTTAACACAATTTTCTAAAATTCTGGAAAAGTTATTCAGCAATAGACTTGATGAATTCATTACTAAACATCAACTTCTGTATGACAGTCAATTCGGCTTTAGAAAGAATCATTCCACCGCACTGGCCTTGGCTGAATCGGTAGAAATTATTAGTAATGCTATTGATCACAAATTGTACTCTATAGGAATTTTCTTAGACCTCAAAAAAGCATTCGACACTATTAATCATGACATCCTTCTTAACCCATTGATGACGGCTGCTGTGTGATGCCACATTGGCTCTCCTGCCTGATGCTGCATTGCGCAGCATTATTACTTTATCTAATTTTCATGGCATTCCCAGCATAGAATGCACTGTCATTGGTTCAAATACACATGAGGTGGGTTTTGTTGATTTTTTTAAGACCACGTGACCACCCAAAAGTTGTGTGGTTTGCTGAAAATCACGTCAATCAAAAAATAAATAAATAAAAAAATAAAACAAAATAATAAAAAAAATACGCCGGCTATGTCGGCGACGGAACAGTTAGTGGCGTTTGGTGCGCAGAATCAAGGTGTACTATAGACTACTGACGAAAATCACACAACACATTGCATCTATTTATTAACAATATTTAATAATTTTCTAATTCATCTAATTTTGACGATTTTTAGAAATATTTGTTGGTTTGTAAGCGCTAAGGGAGCATGTTTAAATAAAACCTGTGAACCTTAACTTTTAAATGTATTTTATTTCATGTTTCTATTTGCTACACAGGCTTAGATATTAAGGTTTTGGTAGACTTGACAATTCGTACAATTTTTTCAGAAAACCCTCAGGCATTAAGGACACGCATCCTAGATTGCCATAGTCATCAATGGGTTAATAAACTGGAGATTTATGGCATTCGAGGTTTGGCACATGACTGGGTCAGAAGTTATTTACATGACAGGAAACAATTTGTGAAATTAGGGGACTTCCATTTACCAAGCCAATTACAGGGCACACACAAATAACTTTTTTATTGAAGGTAGAATTCTCAAATTACGTGATGTGGTAAATTACCACACAGTACAAATTATTTACAAGGCTTCAAAAAAAAGCCTTCCTAACAGTTTACAAGTAATGTTTGAAGACAGAGAAGTTTTGCATGATTTAAGAAGAAAAGATAAATTCACTGAGAAAAATATACGGACCACACTTAAATCCTTTTCGATTTCTGTAAAGGGTATTAAGCTGTGGAATGGACTTGATGAAGTTGTCACAGGGAGTTGCAGTTTTTCGCAATTTCAAAGCAAATTATGTTTCAAAAATTATTGAAAATTACAGACTAATAACCTGAGCACAATGTCAATGTCACTTTCATAACAATATTGTAAAGAATAATACAGGCCAGCAGACAGACTTGTTTTTGAATACTTTTGCAGAAGTGTTTAGACTACCAGTTAAGAAATGGAACCGGCCAAATACAAGGCCACTTCACACTTTATACACTTGGCATTGTCACAGAAAAACTGAACTGTGCTGAACTGATCTTAAAAGCTGAAGCAATTAGATTAAAATTGACTGTGTATTGGACTGCAGATTCTTAAAAAAAAAAAAAAAAAAATGTATGGGTATATGTATGTATGTATATATATATATATATATATATATATATATAAATGTTTTTTGTTTTATTTTTATTTTCTGTAACAGTAACTGTGTATCTGAATCCGAATTTGATGAAAACGGGGGCGGGACCTGATAAGCCTTTGGCTTCTTCCGTCTCCCTTCGGACAACACAAAGTATGAATATTTGCAAGAGAAAATTGTGTATTGTGTGGAATTGTCCGAAAGAACAATAAATAAATAAATTAAAAAAAGTGAAGGCAAGGATGCCATAAGGTACCCAGGTTTTATAATGTTTCTCCAGCTGTTTTATCAATGAGAGACCTTTGTGGGAGATCCATCAGGAGAAAGTATGGCTGACTGATGCATCTCTCATGCTCCTCTTCCTGCTGGTGTAGCAATTTGTCTTTCATGACTGTCACTGTGCTTTATGGACGTGTGTTGAAGACTGTAAGGATGGAAGTCTGGGCACAAGCTCAGACAGCCATGCCCTAATGCTAAAGAAGGGCCAATGACTTCTTTTAACCCCAAAGGCTGTCAGAAGCTGTCATGGGAATGACACAAAAAAAAGTGCCAGTCGCACCAAGACTCTAAGCTCAGTATTTTAAAGTTAAACAGAATAACTCAACCCATTATACGACTTTCAAACTTTGCAATTCAAATAGCTCCTTTGTAGAACTGAATTAAAGAGCTCAGCATTTTTTCATGAAATTCATCCCCAAAGAATATATTCCAAACAGGACACATCATTTAAGAAATAATGCATGAAATGCAGAAGTCCACAGGCCTCTCAAATCCACTATGAGCCAATACAATAATACATACGAATTTACATATAGAAGCATACAATTGGTACACAGATGGAAAACAAATGGCTCATTTTTATTGGAGCATGAGGAACACTCTGGTGATTCAGCCAGCCTTGTCGGATACCATGTAAATATGGCATCCTGGACCTTGATCTGGCCTGCAACCTGCATCATGTAATTCCCTTCTGCTCCCAATCTTTCCTGTTTTCCTTCACTGTGAAAATAATTCAACATTTACCATGTTGCTATTCTACTGCATCATAGTGGTGTGCACGTGAACTTGTGTATACGTGAAACCGGGTGGTAAATCATAACCGTTTAGGAAAAATCAATAAACTAAAACTTTTTTCTTTTAATTTTTTTTAAAATAAGGTCTTGAAAATGATTTCAATATGTTTAGGAGACACACATTCAGTCATTTCACATCACAAATAACACAAAGTATTTGGGGATGATAAAAACTAGTCAGCAGAACCTGTCTGTCCCTCTGTGTGTGTGTGTGTGTGTGTGTGTGTGTGTGTGTGTGTGTGTGTGTGTGTGTGTGTGTGTGTGTGTGTGTGTGTGTGTGTGTGTGTGTGTGTGTGTGTGTGTGTGTGTGTGTGTGTGTGAGCCAGCACTTCAGACACGCCACAGACATGCGAGCACACAGATACACATACGGGAAGTCGCTTAGGAAGACTGATATTCTACACCATGTATTCAGACTACTCCCTCAGTTCATTCACTCACTCTTCCCAGCCCGTTTAAAGTGGTGTGGGCGTCCCCTCTATTAGCTTTAACCTATCACATTCAACCCGGCCTCGGGGAGCCAATTACTTTGGTTCTGTCAAAAGTTTAATATTGTCTTCTCTCTGCTGTCAGTTGTCATTCCAGCTTTCGATGCATCCCTCCTCCACCCCATCCTCCTCCCATCATCATCATCATCCAGACCTTCAGCTTTCCACCACCACCAGTGTCTAGGCTCCATCGGGGGGTATTCTGCACAGCCCATGGCTTCACTAACCTCCTACAGATGATTTCACGATGGGACCTTTCTGACTTTTGCACATTCAATCAAATCAATGCTCATTCTTTAAACCTCTGGTTCATTAAGGATGTATTCACACTGGGAAAGTCCGCTAGTTCACTTGCTTTGGTCTAGACCAAATAGAATTTAGATTTAGATTTTTGTTTGGTGTGGTCCACTTTCATACTGCCCCTTTTGCAAGTGAACCAGCACTACGAAGCAAGACCACATGTGATCTGAGGTCATTCATTCATTCATTCATTGGACAAACATTCTGGGGTGGAGAGAAGTACCGGTAGGAAGCACAAAGTGAAAACTGCGAAATATACAGTATAATTGATATAATATGTGGTTAGATATAATAAATAAATAGGCCTACATCTAGCCTATAAATAAAGAAGAAAAACATCTAATTATTGTTGTTTCATATGGTTATAATATGTAGGCCAGTGTCAATGCCACGTTATGAAACATCTTTGTTACTGTATTTTTGCTGCTGGACGTGCGGCCCGCGAGAAGAATAGCTGTGTATCAGCTGGGTGTCAGTTCGGCGCAGCTCAGCTCCAAACTGACACAGAGATAGTATTGACAGTCTAACCCGTTAACATGGGAAACAAAATAAAAACACAAACTTCAATCAAAGCGCAACGTGAACCTGTTGGCACTGTGCGGGAGACGCTCCCCTCTCCTTCATCTGATGGCTGAACACATCAGCATGTTTACGCGTCCTCTATCAATTGTAACATATTCGCTCGTGGCTCCCGATCAAACCACAACTAACCTTCCAAACAATGGCGACAATAACACTTTACCATAATGTGAAGCTGACGGCGATTTATTAAAACAGGAAAGAAAGAGAAGGCACAGTGCTTCCTGCAATTAGGTCGAGTCCGGACAAATTCACACAGCAAACAAACTGCAGCAGAGTGCGTTTGGAAGCGCACCGAGACCATCTCTTCAAATGGGTCTCGTGCGCTTGTTTGGTCCGCCCTTGAGTGAGATTGCTGTATTCACACCTGCCTGAAAGATTCGCACTGAAAGCGGAAGTGCACCTGAGATTGTTTCAACCGAACTTAACAAGGCAGGTGTGAATACACTCTTAAGGGTGTGTTCACACTGGGAAAGTCCGCTAGTTCACTTGCTTTGGTCTAGACCAAATAGAGTTTAGATTTTTTTTGTTTGGTGTGGTCCACTTTCATATTGCCCCTTTTATAAGTGAACCAGCATTACGAAGCAAAACCACACGTGATCTGAGGTCATTCATTCATTGGACAGACGGAGAAACAGGAAGCACAAAGACTGCGAAATATATATCATTGATATAATATGGGGTTAAAAATAATAAAAGGGCCTACATCTAGCCTATAAATAAAGAGGAAAAACATCAAATTATTGTTGTTTCATATGGTTATAATGTGTAGCCCTATGTCAATGCCACGTTATGTGGCTTATAGCCTACGATGTGAAACATAATTTTGACTGTATTTTTGGTGCTGGACGCGCGTCAAGCGAGAAGAATAGGCTCAAGCTGACACTCAACTGATTAAGCTGTGTATCAGCTGGGTGTCAGTTCGGCGCAGTTCAGCTCCAAACTGACACGGGGATAGTATTGACGGTCCCATAGGCTACATGGGAAGCAAAATAAAAACACACACTTCTTGCGCAGCGTGAACCTGTTGGCACTGTGCGGGAGACGCTCCCCTCTCCTTCATCTGATCGCTGAACACATTCAGCATGTTTACGCGTCCTCTCGATCAAATGTAATATATTGTTCTGGGCTCCCGGTCAAACCACAACTTATCGTCCTAACAATGGCGACAACAACACTTTCCCATAATGTGAAGCTGACAGCTATTTATTAAAAAAGAAAAGAAAGAAAAGGCACAGTGCTTCCTGCATTTGGGTCGGATCGGGTCCGAACAAATTCACACCACAAACGAACTGCAGCAGAGTGCGTTTGGAAACGCTACCTCTTCAGCTGGGTCTCGGAGCGCTTGTTTGGTCCGCCCCCGAGTGGGATTGCTGTATTCACACCTGCCTGAAAGATGCGCACCGAAGGCGGAAGTGCATCTGAGTTCGTTTCAACCGAACTAAACATGGCATGTGTGAATACACCCTTAGTCTCTCCAGATTGAACTGCATCATATAACTTAAAACAACCTCTCCAGTAAGCAGGCATATATGTTCTGACCTATAAGCCAACACTTTTAGAACAGAGCCCAATCAACAACTGATATGTATGAAAAATTACAGATCATACTTTATTCAAAATATAAAACATGCACTGTCACATAAAACGAAGTATAAAGCCTGATTGAAAAGTCCAACTGCCCTCAATCCAGAATCAATCCACTTTTATCAAATTTTTGCACATTACACCCGTTTGTCTCAATACTGACTCATTAGTCTGATAAACAACGTGCTAATGTATTATTCTGACTTCATGCTACATATAATGCAGTTCCAGGTAGTACTCAAGTTCTTAGCTGCTAAATCTGCAGGCCTTACTACACCCCATTGCCCATTTATTATGGTATAATTGAGAGATCTTAAAGATGTACCTGTGCAAAGACCAAGTGACTGATATTTATCTCGGATAAGTTTAGCAAGATAATGTATGCAAGAAATACATTTTTCAGTGGGGACTTCTGGCCAACACATGATAGGTCATGTCAAAATCTCCACATCTACTGAACACTTAAAATTTTAAAATGTATGGTTTATACCTTATAAATGAAGCAAAGGCTGCAAACTAATTCTCGAGTCATGACATTACATGTACACAAAACAACAAAACGTGTAAGTATCTGACTGAGATATTTTTTTAGCAATTAATTTGAGACGGATTCTCCTAAGTCTGTTTGTATTTATGGCTGTAAAAATGTGTACATTTTGCCCTCTGTGCTAGGTTTCTCTTAAAAGAAGATTTCAAGCTCAACAAGACTTTTACCTGGTTAAACAAAACAAAAAAGATTATGGAAAAACGGTGCACCTAGCAAAAACTAATAGTAGTCTAGGACAACACTCCTGCAAAAAATCCTGCTTCATGAAGGTCATTATGTTCAGTCATTATCTGCTGCTGAACTCTTTTACAGTTGCCCCTACAATCAAATACAAGATTAAATGATACATAAATCAGATAAAATAACACAGCAACACCTTTAAATTGTTCATTACATAATTTAAAAAACACAACGTTATGTGCTTTGATCAAAGTCACTTACTATGTGATCAGGAGCAGAGCCTTGACAATTTATTGCTTAAGTTATACTTGTGATTCTCCAGATTTGATTTCGGAAGCTTTAATGCAAGCACTACTTGTCATGTCAGGCCGCACCTTCACAGTGTGTTATTCTGTTCTATTCCCAGCTAAACTCTCGACCTTGCAGCACTCATACAGATACATGATGAAAGGGGGATAATTTTGACTGTGCCAGAATTTACCCGAGTCTGTAGCACTGGAACAGCAACAGGTGTGGTTTCAGATGTTTCAGCCGGCTGTTCATCCTCAGCAGTGCACGTCAGCTGATGCTCCAGCACTTCTTCTAGAGTGTTAAACTCCTGGTAGCAGGGGAAGCACATGTACACGGACGCACTCTCCATGGCTGCCAGAGGAGTAGAAATCAAAAACATTTCATAAGAAATTCAGCAATGCAAAACTGATGTAGATAAAAAGTGAAACAGTTCACAAAACTCAGCATGCTCAGAATATGAAACTGATAACACAACATGAGCTTTGTGCAGATGACTATACCCACCAGTGCATTACATTTGAAGTTAGGTTGTGAACATTGCCCTCTCCTGATGAAAAGATGTGCCTGCATATATTATCAAGACAGCAGCTTGGGCACAAGTGCCAGGAGGCTAACTCTAGGGTTGCCAAGATGACTCACCATGCGCTGCCTGAGCCTTGGCTAATTGTTATTTTGACCATGCGGGTTGCTGCTCAGGTGGCGACCTTGCCAAGTCTTTCTCTCTGTCTCTGCCATATCATGGGCTGCGCCGACATTTAGCTCCAACATAAATTAGATATGTACTGTAATTGGACCCACTGGAAGCCCAGTCTAGCTCACGCTGTTTCTGAATGTAACTATAATCAAAACACAAAGCTCGGAACACACACTGGATACTAATCAGACCTCATACGGCACAGGCAAAGCTCTTCTTTGAAAAAATAACCCACTGAAAAAAATCATCAATACATCCATATGACGCACCTTCTAGTTGATCATTCTAATTGGCAGACAAGCCTAAAACTTCAGGGATAAGACTGGCAACATATATTTTTGTTATTATGGACAAATCCAATGATGTGAGTCTATCTCTAAACAATTTCCAATTTCTCCAGCCTGTCTGATGAACAGCCATGAGCCCATTTGTCCCTACTGAAAATCCAAATCTCCTAAAAATGGGTGACAATTATAAATATTACATTTTTGGGCAAGTCGACTTACGCAAAACAAGTAATTTCCTAAAAGAGATGTGCATTTTAGGTTTTAGCAAGTCACTGAAACAGAAATAAATGGCGTGGAGACTAATCTTAGCTGCTGATTTGGTGATGTAGTGTATACAACAACAGGAAGGTGTACCGTATCTGCCGGATCAACTTGTAAAAACTGCAGTAACCACAATCGTTGGTGATGTAGTAAGATGTCATTCAGGGCAACAGCGTGGCTCATTGAACAGTTTTTGGAGGACAACGGAGGCCTGTGACAGTGTAATAAGCTTTACATGGCATTTGCTTCACAGGCAACACTTATTAAGAGGACAGATCAAGTCACTGTTCGTTTGGTCTTTATAGAAAGAAAACAATAAATAACACAAATACTAATAACGCCCCACTCTCCCCTGATAGGGGAAAGTCTAGGGCCTCGTCTGTTAGAAACAATACTGTCATAACAGACTGTCAAATAAAAAGGACATGACTGCCTGCTACACCCATTGCCTGAATATAACCTCAGTCTGGCAGTTACGTTGCAGGATTAAATGTGAAGTGGTCTGCGTCTTTTAATTTTTTACCGTCTTTATGAGTGACCCAGGTCTACACATAGGTTTTAAAGACATTAATGTTGTCAAATGGCATGCACTGTGTGCTAGCCTCGGAGTGTATACTGCTTGGACGATGTCAGTCGAATATCGACTCAAAATGGGACAGAGAATATAAACACTATTAAAAAGAAGAATAAAGTATATTCTTTCATGCAGTTGCGTGCTTATACCATTACTCCTGTTAGCTTATTTGAGTGTTTTGCTGGGAGTCTGACCTGAGCTAGCTCCATGGCTAGTCAATGCTAATGGCTAACCAACTAGCTGGCAAAGCAAGCTGTAGTATTATCGCTGAACAGTGCTGTGTTGTAACATGCAACGATGGCCATCTTTCCAGTAGCACAGCTAACGTGTCACTGTCGTGCTTGCTTGCTATTTAGCTAGCTTTTGGTTGCTAATAAAACAACCGGTCAAATCACGCGTACATAGCTAGCGGTCGTCGAAGCTAAACTACCTGGCGACTAAACCCTTTTACCACTTGGACCAGTGGTGCTTACTTTCTAGTACCAAGGAGAAGAAGAAGAAAAATAGTGAAGAAGGAGGGCGGGATATGCTTCTTCGGTGGTATAATGGCGGCGACGGACTTAAAGTTAACATTAGCTGTCTCCCCCCGTCGAAATCCTCCATACATTAATGTCACTGTACAGTGTGTCACCGAAAAAGTAGCATTCATGTTAAATAAGTACAATTTATTCAATATAACTCACCGTCCTCAGACATTATCGGTCGAGGTAATAGGACAACTTCAGTTTTTTTCTGTATGTTACAAGGCTCGCCCTGATTGGATGTTTCGGTCACTTCGTGCACCAATAGGGTTCGACCACACATCGCACCAAGCAGTTTGTAGTCTAAAAGCGCGGCAGCAGTGCTGCTCCAGCTTTCTATGTCCATGGCTGCTGCAAGGAGCAGGGCCAGCTGTATCATAGGTCCATGGTTTATATAGCTTACTTCTAAGGTCATGTATAGACCAGGCCGGTTCAGTAGGCTACCATGGACATATTACAAGCTAGGCTATAAGAATGAGGTCAGTAGCCTACATGGGTCAGTAAAGAAGGATGATTTCTCACAAATAGGCCTACCTGACTGAATAAGGCTAAGGAAGTGTTTTCCATTGTTCACACACCAAACAGCTCTGGCAAAAATTCATTAGAGTTATCATTGACAATAGCATATTTTTTAAATGTTTTTGTGTTAAAGCTGGGGTATATGATTTCTGATTGGTCAAAGTTAACATGAGCTGACACTTTGACAAATCAGAGCGAGGCTGCGATTCTCTGTTCTTATTGGCTGTTGGGACTGTCCATTCACTTTGGTACGACTTTGTTGGTGTATAGAGCGTGCCAAAGAGAACAAGTGGAGCGGTTGAGGTATTTAGATTCGAATCTCTATCCCAACTGCCATTTTCTCTCCAAATCCTCCACCCCAGCTTTAATGTGGGATAATGTGTTATAGCCTAAATCTAAATTCAGCAGTAAAACAATAATAATAATTTAGTAATTTTCATCCATGGGGTTGAACAATAGCCTGGCACCGCCCGCCTACGATCCCGCTCAATTTTCATTTCCCTTCAGTAGTCCTTTCTGTACAAATGAAATTAAGTAGGGGAGAGTGGCCTAAGTTGTGCCAGTGGGGAAGTTGTGCCATCCCTTGTTTCTAGAAAACCGTGGAAGAAATAGGAAATGTGACCACATATTTAAGAAGAGCAATCCATTTGACTCATCCTGTAAAGAAGGGAGACACAAGGAATAAGATATAAGCACATTTAAGTTCAAAAAACTGTGTTTTGCCTTTCAAAGTAAAATTTCCATGATCAAGGTTTTTTGATTATTGTGTCTGAGCAATTATAGACAAGTTTGAAAACATTTGACACATGTTTTAGTGCTTTAGTATGCTACACTTTGAGTCTATACAGTTAGCACGATGTCAGCCCTAAACTGCTGCATCATGCTTATTATCAAAAATTCTGGGGTTAGGGTGATTTGTGCCAAAAGGCCTAGGTGAGTTATAAGTAAGTAAGTAAAATGTATTTATAAAAGCACATTTATGACAGTTTGCACTGTCCAAAGTGCTGTACATAGTGCATTCAGGAGGTAAACAATGAAGTAACAATAACAAAAATAAAAGACATAAAGCCCATACATCCACATATAAACAAAGATAGTAATGCAGAGGTAAGATAGTTAATGGGGAGGAAAAGCCAGGGTGTACATATGGGTTTTGAGCCTTGATTTAAAGGCAGAAATGGAGCGGGAATCACATTTGTCAGGTGGCAGTTGGTTCCACAAGCACGGAGCAACAGTGCAAAGTACATTTGGTTCCAGTGGCACGACTGTATACGCTGGTCACCAAAAAAAAGTGATCGTCTACAGTAGCTCAGAAGAGACTGACATCTCCATTCCACTTAACGACACCACTGACAAGAATTTAGATGGCCAGAAAGATGTTGATGGTGACTTTGTCATTGTGAGCTTTGCAGGCAAAACCACCTAGATCTGATAGGCCTTGTTTAAGAAAATTGACCTTCAATCTTTGTAAAATGTTTACTTTAAATAAACCTTAAATAAGTAATTACTTATTTAAGGTTTATTTAAAGTAAATATTTGTCTTATGGATGTGTCTTGCATTACAGTTTATGAGATATATATATCAATGGCACAATTTACCCCATGGTATTCTCTCTTGTGGCACAACTTACACCACACCGGGGGCAAGTTGTGCCACAAGACAACTTTTTTTCCGAAAGCTATATTTCTTAAACAGTTTATTCCAGATCCAATGTTTGTATTGCCAGGGATGCACAACATACTGAAATATATGTACAGTATCTCACAAAAGTGAGTACACCCCTAACATTTCTTCAAATATTTCATTATATCTTTCCATGCGACAACACTGAATAAATGACACTTTGATACAATGTAAAGTAGTCAGTGTACAGCTTGTATAACAGTGTAAAGTTACTGTCCCCTCAAAATAACTCGACACACAGCCATTAATGTCTAAAGTGTTGGCAACAAAAGGGAGTACACCCCTAAGAAAAAATTTCCAAATTGGGCCCAAAGTGTCAATATTTTGTTTTGCCATCATTATTTTCTATCACTGCCTTAACCCTCTTGGGCATGCAGTTCACTAGAGCTTCACAGGTTGCAACTGGAACCCTCTTCTACCCATTCATGACGACATCAAGGAGCTGGTGGATATTAGAGTCCTTGCGCTCCTCCATCTCCCGTTTGAGGATGCCCAAAAGATGCTCAATAGGGTTTAAGACTGGAGACATGCTTGGCCAGTCCATAACCTTTACCCTCAGCTTCTTTAGCAAGCCAGTGGTCATTCGGAGGTGTGTTTGGGGTCGTTATCATGTTGCAGTACTGCCCTGCGGCCCAGTTTATGAAGGGAGGGGATCATGCTCTGCTTCAGTATGTCACAGTACATGTTAGAATTCAATGAACTGTAGATCCCCAGTGCTGGCAGCACTCATGCAGCCCCAGACCATGACACTCCAACCACCATGCTTGACTCTAGGCAAGACACACTTGTCTTTGTACTCCTCACCTGGTTGCCGCTCCACACTCTTAACACCATCTGAACCAAATAAATGTATTTTGGTCTCATCAGACCACAGGACATGGTTGCAGTAATCCATGTCCGTAGTCTGTTTGTCTTCAGCAAACTTTTTGTGGGGTTTCTTGTGCATCATCTTTAGAATAGGCTTCCTTCTGGGATGACAGCCATGCAGACCAGTATGATGCAGAGTGCGGCGTATGGTCTGAGCACTGACAGGTTGACCCCCCACCCCTTCAAGCCCTTCAGCAATGCTGGCAGCACTCATACGTCTATTTTCCAAAGCCAACCTCTGTGTACGACGCTGACCACGTGCACTCAACCTTCGTAAACTGGGCCGCAGGGTGGTATTGCAACATGATAACGACCCCAAACACACCTCCAAGACGACCAGTGGCTTGCTAAAAAAGCTGAGGGTAAAGGTTATGGCCTGGCCAAGCATGTCTCCAGACCTAAACCCTATTGAGCATCTTTGGGGCATCCTCAAACAGAAGTTGGAGGAGCGCAAGGTCTTTAATACCCACCAGCTCTGTGATGCTGTCATAAATGGGTGGAAGAGGGTTCCAGTTGCAACCTGTGAAGCTCTAGTGAACTACATGCCCAAGAGGGTTAAGGCAGTGATAGAAAATAATGGTGGCCACACAAAATATTTACACTTTGGGCCCGATTTGTACATTTTTTCTAAGGGGTGTACTCACTTTTGTTGCCAGCAGTTTAGACATTAATGGCTGTGTGTCGAGTTATTTTGAGGGGACAGTAAATTTACACTGTTATACAAGCTGTACACTGACTACTTTACATTGTATCAAAGTGTCATTTCTTCAATGTTGTCCCATGGAAAGATATAAAGAAAAATGTGAAGAAATGTGAGGGGTGTACTCACTTTTGTGAGATACTGTATATATTTGAATTGGAGACTTTACTGTCAAGGCCTCACTTTAAAATCACTTTGAGTAAAAAGTGACACAACTTAGGCCACTCTCCCCTATAATGGTCTGGTATGACCAGGCTAGTTGAACAGTCAATCTACACTGTGTGCACAATTATTAGGCAAGTTGTATTTTTGAGGATTAATTTTATTATTGAACAACTACAGTGCTCTCGGTCAATCCAAAATGTTAATGAACCTAAACCTGAATGTTTACGAAAGTAAAAGTGAGGTTTTGTCTTTCTTACGAGAATATATATATGTGCACAATTATTAGGCAATTATTAGTATGCAGAATTATTATGCAACTAAATAAAAAAACGAAAATGTTTCCATCTCACTTGTTTATTTTCATCTGTTAAATTGAGAATAATAAAACAACTCAACATTTACAAATAAAAATTCCCGACATGTCAAAAAATAACTTGGGTGACTATACTGTGACCAATATAGTCACCCTTCTTTTCAATAACTGTCACAAGCCTTCCATTCATGGAGTCTGTCAGTTTCTTGATCTGTTGAAGATCAACTTTTTGTGCAGCAGCAACCACAGCCTCCTAGACACTGTTCAGAGAGGTGTACTGATTTCCTTCACTGTAAATATCCCGTTTAAGCAGGGCCCACAGGTTCTCAATAGGGTTTAGGTCAGGTGAGGAAGGGGGCCATGTCATTATTTTTTCATCCTTAAGGCCTTTACTGACTAGCCATGCAATTGAGTACTTTGATGCATGTGATGCATTGTCCTGCATAGAAATCATGGTCTTCTTGAAAGATGTAGACTTTTTCCTGTACCACTGCTTGAAGAAAGTATCTTCTAGAAACTGGCAGTAGGTTTGGGAGTTGATTTTGACGCCATCTTCAACCCGAAAAGGTCCAACTGGCTCGTCTTTAATAATACCAGCCCATACCAGTACCCCACCTCCACCTTGCTGGCGTAGAAGTGGAGCTCTGTGTCCGTTACTGACCCAGCCACAGGCCCATCCATCTGGTCCATCAAGAGTCACTCTCATCTCATCAGTCCATAAAACCTTTGAAAAATCTGTCTTCAGATATTTCTTGGCCCAGTCTTGACGTTTCAACTTGTGTGTTTTGTTCAGTGGTGGTCGGGTTTCAGCCTTCCTTACCTTGGCCATGTCTCTAAGTACTGAACACCTTGTACTTCTGAGCACTCCAGGTAGGTTGCAGTTCTGGAATATGGCAGAACTGGAGGATAATGGGTTCCTGGTAGCTTCACGTTTGATTCTTCTCAAATCTTTGGCAGTTAATTTGCGTCTTTTTTTCTCAGTACGTTTCTTGCGACCTTGTTGGCTATTTGCAACAAAACGTTTGATGGTTCTGTGGTCACGCCCCAACATCTTAGCAATTTCTAGAGTGCTGCATCCCTCTGAAAGACTTTTTACAATTTTTTACTTTTCAGAGTCCGTTAAATCTCTTTTTTGGCCATTTTGCCGGAGAAAGAGAAACTACCTAATAATTATGCACACCTTGATATAGAGTGTTGATCTCCTTAGGCCACACCTTAACTCATTACACAAATACACATCACCTGGTATGCTTAAATCCAATAAGCACTTAGATTTATACAGCTTGAAGTTGGGAAATATGCATAAAAATTATGTTATGGCCAAAATCCTTACTTGCCTAATAATTGTGCACACAGTGTAATTTCTAACTAATAAAAAAATCAAAAAAAAAATCAATTTATGAACTCTAAATATCTTAGCCTAATAGCCTTGGAAACCCCTGGATATGTCATTGTTATCTATATTTTGTATAGGCTACTTTTACTAAATGGAAATTATCTATAATGTTTCATGAGATACTTCCTGATTTTCACATAGCCTACTACTACTACTACATTTCAGAGGGAAATTTTGCTTTCTCCACTTAACTTACATTTACAGTAGGTAATAATCACCTGTGACTTTGGAGAAAAAGGTAAGATAGATAGATCAATAGATAGATAGATAGATCTGCTTAAAACCAGATAATATATACATTATAGCTTAGTATGGCTTATCAGAGAAACCTTCTTGGCTAAACAAACTAAACATGCCCCAACAAATATAAATTCATGAATAAAACTTCTATTACAATCATAGAAAGTACTTGAAGCAATCCGCATGGCACATTAAAACCACCTGAAAATTATTTGGGTTGCTGTATTAGTTTACACATACACTGATATAGAAAAAAGGCATTACATTGGAACATGTTTCTATAAGGCCTATTTGTATTATCATGAAAAACTCAAATTGTAATTCTAAGCCAGAGTATGCCACACCTATTGTTTACTATAGGATAACATAGTCCAACAGCACTCCCAGCACCCCTTTTGAATGGAGTAAAAGGATAACTTGCTGAATGTATGCACCTTTTTCATATAGTGACAACAAAAACTGTATCAAATGATTTTAACTGTACTGAAATACCCACAAAGGAGTTTATTCAATATACACTATTATATACGGTAGTGTTCACTTATCAGATTCACCATCCTCAGAGTGAGAACAGTCAGTTGTATTGCGCATCAGATCAGAGGTCAGTGAAAGTATAGACTAGCCCACGCCACTCATTTTTCAGAATTACACAGTGCCCCGATGAGCCCCATTGGCTGATTGGAAAAATGAGCATCTCCTCCAGACTTCTTAATCTGAGTCTAAATGGTATTAAATGGCTGGGCGATTAGCCAGGGGGCCACCAAGGCTCTGCAG
Source organism: Hyperoplus lanceolatus (assembly GCA_026929865.2). Taxonomy (NCBI): domain Eukaryota; kingdom Metazoa; phylum Chordata; class Actinopteri; order Uranoscopiformes; family Ammodytidae; genus Hyperoplus; species Hyperoplus lanceolatus. Next base: position 24,417,074 of record CM049401.1, on the reverse strand, counting down.
AAAGTATACAATCGACACACCAGAAGAATAACAATAATCAACCTTGACATATCCTATCAAGCCGGATGATATCTTAGCAGTCAGGATTTTTGAAATAGAATTCTATGGTTCAGAGAACGCAAGTCCCAGGAGAGCATGGCACCTTCTTGATCTTTTTATTCTTTTGCATCTCTTGATGTGATCTCAGCATCTTAGTCTTAAGGCTTGTGATTGCAGCTGCAGTTGCGCTCAAAGGTAATATAGGTTAATAATAATAATGTATTTTCTGTTCTTTCTTATCGGTATATTTAGATTATAGAAACAATGTTTTATATATACAGTATATAATATTTCATATATGATAATGACTTAAGCACTCATATCACTGAACATGTGCAGTATTACCACATCATCAATATTTTATCAATAATGTTTAAATAAATATTCTCAACCCTTTGTGGTTATTGTATTCCCAATTCAGTATTAAATGGATTTAGGCCGTCTTAAGATCAACAACGAACATTTATTTATTTTTAAACTGGGAAACTTTTCCGAACACTTATAAAGATAAAAATTGTTTTATTGTGTGATTTAGATTTAAAATGCAAGGATTTAAAGTATAAATTCTGCAACTTTTCTAGGGCAGTCAGTCAAGCTCTGGGCAACAAAAGCTTCTGCCAAAGCCTACTAATATTTTCTACTGAAAAAAGAGGAACACAAAAGTTCATGGAAACCCTGATTTATTCCTGCCCTTCTTTTATGAACAGCAGATTCTTGTCTGAATGAAACATATGAGTCGTTTGAGACATTAGCGTGAGGAGATGCTCCTTCTTAAGGCGCCAAGAAGATGTTCAACCTCGTTTTATATTTGTGTCCATTTTGATTTCATTCAATTTATTTCAGACATATCAAACATACAAAACAAAATGAAAAGCATGGAAATACAATAAACAAATTATGTTTTCACAAAAAAAAAAAAAAAATGTATCTGTATTTCTGAGATATGCCTGAAAAGGAGCAGGAAGAAGTATACACTTAATCCTTAATCCTACCCCTTGAAATCACAGAGGCAAATGAAATCTGAATTTGATGTGATGAATATATATCTTAACAATCTGAAGTGTCAACATAGAGAGATAACACTTAAAAGAGTGTACCATCACAAAACAAAACAATATGAGAAGCAACATGTTAATTCCCCATGAACCAGTTCTCCTCTGTTCACATGTCTCCAATTATCAAAGCTGTGGAAGAGCAAGATTCAATCAGTCAAGGTCAAAACATTTTTTACTGACATTTCCAAAAGCATGGTTCCCATAACAACCGCTGTGATTTTATCGTTCTCCGACTGGTCCCTCTCCAGAGTTCACTGATCCACCCAACTCCACTGCAGATGACAAGAGCTCCATTCCATTAATCCCTCCATGAAAAGGTCTCATAAAATAAGCCAAAGTAAAACCCTATGACTCACCCCATAAATAGCAAGTTTACAATGCAGTGCACATTAAAAATGCACACACACCAAAGGCTATTAAATGTGATCCACGTTGTATTCAGTACATTTAATTAACACCTCTTGTAATAGAAAAAGTACATTTGTGCACTACAAAAATAAGAACCCACAAGAAACACAGTACTTCTAAAATAAAAAAAAGACTCAACACCCACCTGCGCCACACACAAACTCAACATTTGTTGTTCTCCATAATGATGTATAACTCAAAACAGATTGTCTTTTGAAAGATGGCTCAGTTAGTTCAGCCCCAATGTACGAGCCATTAACAAATCTCAAAGCCTCTCTGCCCTACCTCACCATCGTCTGGTTAAGAACATGCACCCTTCACTTAAAAAAAAAAAAAAAGAAGTTGAGTCCAATAATCATATAATTGTTAAGTAAAGAACAGGACTTGAATAAAACAACATCATCACTTTGTACCAATGGTATTCTTTTGCACAATGATCAGATTAGCCACTGGAGCCACTAAAATGAAAAGGTGAGTAAACAGGCTTTTCTGATGCCATTGTGCTTTTTGTCCCCACTGTGATTAATTCAGCAATAATTCAATGAATGAGACAGGAACAGTTTCATCACTTTATTAATGAGTTTAATTATTTATACCAACAAACAAAAACTGTCTCTCTCCCTCCATCCCTCTCTCTTCATCATCTCCTTTATCCAACCGTTGTGTTCCCAGCAATTACGTTTTACCCTCAGACAAGGGTGATAAAAGAGCAGGGTCACAGCAAATAAAAAACAAAGTGTGACAGATCAGAAGATGGGAAAAAAAACCCAGACAACATTAAAATAGCACATTTAGTCAGCTCTTCATTCAGGAAAGAGTCAGGAGTACAGAGAATAATGTCCATGGTCTGTCATCACACATACATTCCCTGTAGCAGTGCTCAAGAAACTCCCCGAGTGTCTGTGAAGCATACGTATTGTACTAACAGGCTAAACCCATTACACTCATACGACATACAGTAGGCGAAAACAGGAGACGGTCGGACACAGGAGATGATACATGTAAATGGACAGGTTTCGTTATTTCCCCTCTCCCCCAGACACACACACAAACCCGCACGCACTCATACACACGGACAGACGCACACTCACTCACAGGGTGATCCGTGCTCCCTCCCAACACCACGGCCCCTTATATCCAGAAGCATGTAACATTGACTTCACATTGGAGTTAAATGAAATACTTGAGTTCCACCTGTTGGCTAGCATGTGCACCTGCATACATATGAGACCACTGATTGGATAACACACACACACACACACACACACACACACACACACACACACACACACACACACACACACACACACACACACACACACACACACACACACACACACACACACACACACACACACACACACACACACACACACACACACACACGTCTGGATTTGAGTACAGTATCTTGGATGTGAAATCGTTATGCATGTGACATTGCTGGACTAAAATAAAAAAAAAAAAAAAAAAAAAAAAAAACTTTTAATCTAATCCCTTACACCAGCCCAGTGGAAAAGGAAAGATCACCCCCCCCCCCAAAAAAAAACACAATACAATAAATAAAACAGTTATGACAATATTTATGGGGGAAAAGGGAAGGTGTTGAAGAGAAAAATAGAGGGAGAGAGAATAAAAATTTAACATTTTGTTCTGTTTTTCCCCTCCTGAACCAGGGACTGAAATGAAATTGTATTTACAGACTGCGTCTGAGGATAAACAGTCCGGCCACTGCTGTACCGGTCTACTAGAGAAAAAAAATTACAAGAACAACAATATAATAACAATAATAACAAAATAAAACAAAATAAAATAAAAGGTACTTGATATTTACAGTTTAGCTGTGAAAAAAAGGAGGACAGAGGGAAGCAGAAGGATGAGGACAAAGAGGAATGGAAGGGGAGGCTCCAAAAGCTGTTGAGTGTCAGGGGTTTGAGCATCATTTCTGGTCAGATTATTGCGGAGATTAGTGGAAGTAATATAGTGTGGTCAAGTTGGGCTGAACATGCATATTTGCGTGGTGGAAAAAAAAAGAAAACAAGTCCATGCCGACAGTGGACTGTTAAGCTGCAGAAATCATTCAAGATCAGTTCCTACTATCAGCGCCAGACAAGAAGAACATGATATGAGTGTCACAGGCAGGGATTTGTTTGGGATTTGGCGAAGAGGGTTTCAAAAAAATCTCTCACAAACCAAATTAATTCAGTCCGCCCCCCATGCACAGACAATAACCGTGAATACTAGCAGAGATGGGAATGACGAGCCAGGTGGGCGTAGAAGTGGCCAGTAGTCTCTCTGTACCCGATGCCATTCTTTAACATAATCAAACCAGTATGAAACACAGTAAAGTGACATAATTAATGAGGTGACTGTTCACCTTACAGTGCTAGGAAACTGTGTTAATGACATGTGAGACATTGAGGCCTCTGTAGTAGATTCAACTGGAGCCCCGCAGCGACAGCTCCCTGTGTGAAGTTAAGTTGTCTGTCCAGCTGTACATATAACTGGCCCCTCTGCTTACCCTAATCCCTTTGAAGATGTGCAATACTCACTTGAGTCAACATGAAATGCTTGGTTTTCAGCATAACCAAATAAAACATGAGCTTATTCTGAAGAAACTGAGGGTGTGCACTCTGCTCGTATAAAGCTCTCTCTCGGCCACAATAAAAGCAGCTGTGGATCGAATAAGCGGAAAAAAGAATCAGTTAAGACGGGCTGTGGCGCCCTGCTTTGAAATAACATTTAAAACCCCATTTATCTAAAATGACATGGACAAGATCAGCCAATATATTATCCGTCTGGGAGAATAAAAAAAAAATCTAACATTCGTTTGACATTGGGCAGGGTGAACCGACAATACTTACGTAGAGTTCAGGTTAGAAAGTGACAGAAAAGCCACCATTATACAAAGTGTGTTGTGTGCCATTTTTTGACCCTACTAAAAGGATGATTGTCAATATTAGTGAGGCCTTACACACAGCCCTCATTCTCAACTCCATAGTCAATCAGGACCGCATTCAATGGCAACACGGCCACACATAAAATTAGCAAATGCAAATAAAACATAAAAAAGGGATAAAAGTCAAATGTAGATTATAATACAGAAAAAAATCGACATAACATGTACAACGCCCCTCCCCATCCTCATTTCCCAAAACAGCCAACACAACCAATGTCAGGTTTTTGTATTTGAACAGGCCAGACAAGGGCAACCATGGAGTTCTTAGAACTGCAGCTTATATTAAGCCTAAGCAAGGCTTCTTAAATTTCCTTAAAACAACTCCCCGCCTTCCTGAAGCTAGCAGCCACAGAAAATCACTTTATATTGGAAATTATTAAAATTCAGGGAAAATGGCAATTCTGAGTGTACATGTGGGCGTGTATAGTCATTTCTTTTTTTTTTTAACTGAAGGGATTGGAGCCACGACGAAGGTTGAGAAGGAGAATAGCAGAGGAGAGAAAAAGAAAATGGGGAAGACTATAAGAAAGGATGACAGAGGGATGGATGCTCAGGTGCTGTTGTTGATGGATCCCGGTGCTGAGCTGGGCTGGGCGGAACCGTCTGACACACTGCCCTCTGCAGGAGGAGAGAGGGAGAATTTACTGTTTCATGACTATAACATAAAATACATTCTTATCTATTTACAAAGTGTGAAATGTATACTAAGGAATCTTAGGATTGTTTTTTTATAATTAAGCCTTACTCGCAATGATTTTGAAAATCAACGTATACTCCAAGTACATAAACATATATAAATATAGGAATAAAACCCCTTTTGAAAAAGTTATTTGAATGAAAAATACAGCATCAAAAGGAGCAATATTAAATCCATAAATGATACATACCATGTGAGGCAGGCGATGTCTGTGCACGAGCGTGAGGAGGAATGAGTGTGGAGTTCAATTGGGGCTGGATAGACAGCTCTGAGAGAGCAGAGAAAGTAAACCAATTTAATTACTCAGAAGATACTTCATGGCCTTGACAAGACAACCAACCATGAGCATCTAAGTGACTGTCATCAGAGATCAAATAAAAGAAAGCTATAGTGGAGACAAGAGAATGACAGGGAGGTAAACTCACCGACGGGACTGAAGTTGAAGAGGAGCGGCAGTTCTCGACCGCTGGGCAGACGGGTGTTGGGCTGGCGCAGCTCATCGAAGAATGCGTGAGCACAGGCCTCAAGGGGGGACAGCCTGGTCACCGGCGTGTATTCCAGCAGTCGAGAGCAGAGGGCAATGGCCTCCGGTGGGGTACGAGGCTTAAACACCTTATGGGAGATACATTTTATCAAAGAAACTTAGGAGGAGGAGGAATTTGGACTTATTTGAATCCAATACGTCCTACTAGCAGCAACAAGTGGTGCAACCTACAGTCGGGTAGAGTCAAAGGTAGCCAGAAGTCCTGCCAATTCAAAATACTGTACATTGATGTTTGCGGACAACAGACGCTTGCTGCCTGAAAATGTCTTTATTCTTCCAAAGATTCCAAATATGAGTATACTACTTCTTAAAAAGTAAAAATTACTTTCTAACATCCTGGGTCTAATTTTGGTATTTTCCTATCACATAAAAGGACAAAAATAATAAGATAAATCATATTTTCTTGTAGAGGAACATACCTTTGTCCAAGGATGTGCTTTGATCTGTGGGAACTTGAACTCTGTGTAGTTGGGGTTCATCTCCCGGATCTGCTCCCTTGTTGGTGTTCCCAGAACCTGAAAAACAGTAAAAAGTTCAAAGTTAATACTAATGAATATTAATCACAATTACCATCTCCTCCATGCCTGTACACTAAAGGTGGGGGAGGGAGTAAAGGGTGTAAAGCCTGCTTTGCCCTTCTACCTTTATAAAATATAATATAAATATGTGCATACAAAGAGATTGACTGAGGTAGAATGTAGCATTACATTTTGCTTACATGAACCAATCAATGGATGGTTTCCTTTCAAATACAAGAAGAGATTCTTGATTTCCAAAGCCTACTCTGACAGCAGTCCACATTATGTACCTTGATGATCTCTACTAGCTGGTCCACACCACTGTCTCCAGGGAAGATGGGCTGGCCCAGCAGAAGCTCAGCCAGCACACAGCCAGCTGACCAGATGTCAATGTTGGACGTGTAGTCGGTGGCACCAAAGATGAGCTCTGGGGCACGATAGTACCGTGAGCAGATATAGGACACATTTGGCTCCCCTCGAACTAGCTGCTTTGCACTAGAAAGTAGAAGCAAGACCCGACGAAAAAGAAAGGTCAGGAAGAGAGTGTCAGTCAACGTGAAACCTTCATATTTCTCAGTGCGTTTTGTTTTCACAGAAACACAGGATGTAAGCTATTGAGACAGAGAGGGAAGGAGACACAGGGAAAGTCAAGCTGGAGAAAGGAGATGGCTACACAATCAGACAGCCAAGCAAACAATCACACACGCTGAGACGCAGACAAGTCATCACAATGGAAAAGGGATGACAGAGACAGACAGGGACGTCCAGAGGCGGTGTCTGGTACTGACCTGCCAAAGTCACAGAGTTTGAGGATGGCCGTCTCAGGGTCCACCAGGAGGTTCTGGGGCTTGATGTCTCTGTGACACACGCCCTGGGAATGGATATAAGCCAGACTGCGGAACAGCTGGTACATGTACACCTGAGGGGGGAGGCAGAGAGGGTTAGCATGATGTCAAACAGGGTTCAAACAACCTAGACACAATATCACAGATATCCAGAGTAGAATGCAAAAGAGCATTTGAGGACATCCAACTTCGCTACCGTTGCGTCTTTCCGGGTTTTCACATTTTGTCATCATGCATTTTATGACTCATGGCGATGTTGTCCTAGCTCCAATGCTCAATATGAGTTTCTGCAGGGTTCACCAATTAAATGTAAGAACATTTAAGACCCTTTTAATGTTTTATATGATGCAATTCGTGATCATACTGCCCAAAGTATGATGGGAAAACAAGTAACAATATGGTCTAGAATGATAAAAATACATCAGAACTTCTTTAGTATATAGTACGCTTGTTGTGAGAAGACAAGCTTCCTAGCTATTGTAGCTAGCAGTATCGACAGTGTTTGCTTCAGGTTCTATGGTGTTACACTCCACAGAAAAACAGTGCACAGCTTCCAGTGAGCGCAAACCACCGTCTCAACAATCCCACTTTTTGTTTAGAGATGTATATCATCTCCTGACAGCCGGTAATATACCTATAGAATATCAATTAAATATGTCTACAGGACTTAAATGTATAAATCCAGATATTAAAATGTGTAATCAGAATTTTAAAATAACATTTCCATTTATACTGATAGTCTTTTGTGACCTTAGCCGACCTGAAGCTTAGCTTAAGTGTTGAGAAAAGCGGCTCTGTGGTGTCTCTACAACATCCTAATAAGATAAGAGTGAAAAATTATCCCAGAAGATGTGTAATAATCCATTCAACCCCCCTTTCACATTTGTTTACACATCATAGGTCAATGATGTCATTCTTGCATACAAATTGCTCAAACATAATTCTGCACCCATTTAATGTGCCTGTGGAATGCAGACTGTATGCATCTTAATATGACCAATCACTGTCATCGTCACAATTATCATCATTATTACCCCTATGATGCAGTGACAGCAGGCCCCGGCCACAGATTACAACATGATTACTGACAAGATGACTGAGGAATGAGATATGATGGTTGAACAGGGCAGAGAGAGAGAAGAGGAGGAGGAGGAAAAGGAGGAGATGGGTGAGGAAGAGGAAAACAATGAGAGACCCAGGGGACATGGAAGGAAGAGAAGAAGATCCCAGACATGCTGTGAAAGAAGTGTGTTGCTGGAGGATGAAGGGATGAGAGGAGAGAGAGAAAAGAGATCAGTGAGCATCTCATAGCCACAGGGGAGCAGCAGGCTGAGGTAGGGAAATGGGCCATGAGACAGCTATAATGTCCTCTCTGCTGCCTGCTATACACACAGTAAACACACAAACACTCTCTCTTAAACGGGCAACCCATTTAGACAGGGAACCAAGTGTATCGCAAACAGATTCATTCCCATGGGGCTGACTTTCTCTTTCTGCTTTCATAATCCTGAAACAGTGAGCTGTCTGTGAAGGACAAACAGGGGGAAATGCTTGGTAAGTGTGTTACATCCACAGACAACTGCTGAACTAAATTGTACTGTCAGTTTCCATTATAAATCTTTAAATTGTGACCTATTCTAGAAACCAGAGACCAAAAGTTAAATTATCAGACAAATTAAATGTCAGGATTGCCCTTTAACCTTTAAAGAATGAACCTTTTGATGACAATACAGACATAGTGGAAGCGTGTGTGTGTTTACCCACCTTAACATAGATGATGGGGATTGTTGTCTTGGCCTTATTGAAGTGCCGAGCCACCCTGTACACTGTCTCAGGTACGAAGTCCAGCACCAGATTCAAATACACCTCATCTTTCTGGAAAGGAGGAAAAAGAGGATAAAGGGTTGTGTAGATAATGGTGAAAGTGAAATCTAAACTACTGTTAATCTAAGTTATGAGTCCATATATATTAAAAAATAAACATATCTAATTAAACATGTTTGTATGTACATTATGAGAAAGTGCACGGTATGCCATTAATCTTTTGCTTAGCACTTAATTTCTTAAATGAATATCCAGTGGAAACAGTTACTAAATAAAGAGTTGTTGCAGCTCATTGAACCAACATGTACAGACTATAATAAACAACCCATCATTATGAGTTGTCATAGCAAATTTTGTTAAAGTACAAAAGAGTGTAAATAATGTCTCACTCAAATACAGGGAGGATATTCCGACTAATTGACCCCAATGTAATTCTTTATTCTTTACCTGTACAATATATCATAACAAAAAAACGATACATACAGTAAATTTATACTTTATAGCAGCTGATTACAATTACTTATATTAATGCCAATATGCCAGATTTTGCACAAACACAGGATGTTCCAATGTGCATGGCTTATATATAAAAATGCACCTTGATCTGAGGAACCCAGGGAGACATTTTGTTTCTAGAGCGTACAGTTAACAAGTTACAACCAAAAGGTTAACCTGCTTGTCACTGTGCCACTACGCTTGGGATGTGACTAGTAAAGTAAAGAGTGTGAATTTGATGAGTAATAGAGTGTGAATTTGATGTACAATGAAGGCCAAGATCAACTTGTCTAAAACATGTCTATGAATCATCGTTGATAAATGTACCATTAAATGGCTGACGTGTGGAGGCAGAATGTTTCATTTAGAAAACTTAATCCTAGAAATTAAAACATCAAGTCAATGCATACACACCTTCTCTCCACTGGAGTAGAAGAAGTAACGTAGTCTCACAATGTTGCAGTGGTCCAATTTCCTCATAATTTGCAGCTCCCTATTCTACAATGATGAAATGGGGAAAAGGCAAAAAATTGTAAATTGTGCAAAAAAAAAAAAACAATATTCATATCAAAATGGCACAAGTTCAAATTTAAAAAAAATCTACCACAACATTATTTGTAAATGCAGAGATCTACTGTACATTAAGCTAAACATACCTTGAATCTCTTGTCTTGGAGAACTTTCTTAATTGCCACCATCTCCTGGCTGTCGATGAGGCGAGCCTGGTAGACCACTCCAAAGGAGCCATTTCCTATCACCTTTATGTCTGTGTAGGACACTTCCTGCGGGCGATCGGGGCCCTGGCCGGGTGTGGCTACCACCGTTGTCACTTTGCCGCTGTCTCCTGTGGATGAGAGGACACGCACACAACTTGTCAGAGAAATCATGAAACCATCAGAACGGTCCCCGTTAAAGCTCCCATATTATACACTTTTCGGTTCTATTATACACCATATTATATGGTCTTAGTGGTCCCTAATACGTTGTTTGCTGAAAAAAACTTTCAGATAATTTATTGTACTATGCTGATGTTCAGCTAATCTCACAATGGCCTATTTTTTTTAAAAAGAGCTGCAGCTCCCTTCGTAAATATACAATCTTTGAGCTCCCCCCGCCCCCTGTCCGGAAGCGAAGCCAGATACGCCTTGCCCTCTGTCTGTCAGGGCCGTGGACCAATAAGAAATAGGCGTGTGGGCTGCACAGTGGAAGCTTCTGGCTTTCCAGTTTTTGAGGTCAGAAACGAGGAGAATTCTGACTGGAGTATATTGGGGGGAGGGGTGGGGGTTTCAGAAAGGGGGAGAGTGAGAAAAGGAGAGATTGTTATTTTTTTAAATATTTTGGCAGTCTCTAGGCACACCGTGGACCCATGGATATGTTAGAACACATTTAAAAAGTGCATTTAGCATAATATATGACCTTTAAGCAATGGACACTGGCTTTACACAACAAAGTTATATCAAACATTGGACAAATTGAAACATATGTTAGTGAATGGCATAAAAAAACAACACTGATGATTTCAGCCTTTAAACCAGTGTCCCTAAGAGAGAGCTGTAAAACATCAACTAGCACTCCGTCCTTCGCTAAATGGTTGTGACCTATGTGGTAGCTCCCCAGACACACTCCACTGGTTGTTAATGAGCTCCTGATATTTCACAGTTTCCCCACCATATGTATTTGGTGCAACATTGCTGTTGTATAAAAACCTGCTAAGACGCAATAAACTTGCTTTTTCTACTTTAAGCAGTCAGAGATGGGAACAACCACGGACTATAAATCGAACACCCCCCAGACACTGCCACCGTTTAGTGGTCTATAATTGGTTGTTGGTAAAAAAAAAGAAACTGAAAACTGCTGTGGTGAGTTTCTCTGGATAGCAGGGGAGCTGACCAGAGGGGTATATTACGAAGCGAGATTAAGGGCTGAGCGAGGTCTGTTGAGTCTAAAGCCAGAGTTTTCAGTATCACGAAAGGTGGCTCTCTTTTTACCTGGCTAGATCACCGTGGTAACAGAGGCTGCACGGCTATCCTGCCCAGACCAGTTTTTGTTTCAGAGTTTGAGCTTAAATTCGGCTCTTATAGCGCTGCCCTTTAAGGAAACTACACATTTTGAAATCCCGCGGACCTGACTATATTGTCTGAGTGATATATTCTCACTAAGGAAACTCGTTAAATAAGTAAACTTATTGATCAGTAAGTTAATGAACGAAACGAAGCCGTGACATAAGGCTTACAGCAGAGTGAACTGTAACATTGCGCTGGGGCTTTTTGCCTCATGCATACAGTTATTGATGCAGAAAATGTTAAATAGCCTAGACCTACTGTATGCAGCACCACTCTATGCTCTCACCTCAAATGGTTTTACCTGGCGATCTACACACACTGGCTCTTAATAAAGCGTTCTATAAAATCACAGTTTGCAACATTATTTCACTGTAGGCTTCTTTCTTTTCATCAGTAGCGATTACAGTTGGGACATGACAGCTGTCACAGTTCGGACATCGCTGCAGACTTGCAGGTTAAGCTTCTCACAGTAGATCCATATTTGTCCGAAAAATACAGACTACAGGTTTTTTTTTAATGTAGGCCTATTGGTATTTGTAAGATTCAAATAAAAGGCTAATAGTCTAAATCAAAATTGTATTCATTATGATGTGGCCCAAAATTAAAGTGATTTTCCATAGGCTATTCATTTGGGGACAGTGTCAGACTTAAATTACATTCTTAAGTGTAGGACTATAGGCGTAGTGCTATAAATATAGCAAAGTAGCCTATATATATTAGGCTAAATGGTATAGTGTTTAAATCTGAGTTCAACGTTTATACAAGCTGTTTTATAATGTCACGTTACGCACTGCGAGAACGTTCGCCAAGATAAATAAATAATTTCCATGCTGGCAGCATTCCACTCTCCTTATTTGCAGTTAGGGCTGCACGATATTGCCCAAAATGATTATCACGATTATTTTGGTCAATATTGATATCACGATATTTTACCACGATTATTCAGTAATTGTAGTGAGTAAAATATTTTTATTGGATTGTCACGTAAACATAACAGCGCTTTCATATCCATGTGATCGGCTATGCAATATTACTGATAATGTACATATATTTGCATAAATATAATAAATATTTACCTGAAGTCAATGCATTTCCACAAAGAAAATATAAATCAAAATATTGCACCAAAACTTTACTCAAAATCAAATCAACAGAGCACTGCTTTAACTTTTCCTTGTGCTACATTTCTGTTGAATAACACATCTTTGTTTCCTCACCTGACCTCATTGCATCTCCTAAAAGCAAAATATAAAATATTTTACTCCATTCATTGTACCTGCATGATGGATGTGTATAAAACTTGATTTTGAACTAAATAAAATTGTGCCCACAATGTATAACTAAAATAAGTATATTATGAGCTGCGCCCTGTCAAAATAAATCACAACCTATATGGCTCTACTATGTCGGAATTTAATTTGAAAGGACGGAGACGGGAAGTGGCAGGTAACACTCAGCAACACGTTAGTTAAATGTTGCTGCCTCTCATGCCTTTACTCCCAACGCGAGGTTTCATCTTCGCTTCAGGTCGTGTGTACGCTGAGGCACTGACTGTATGGAGTTATTAGCAACCCTGGGAGCTTGTCTAATAACTGGAATAGTCATTGCAAACCCACTAGGTTCTTATGTAATGAAAACGTAGTTCAATACGCCAGTAAATAGGAACGACCAAGGATACGAACTAGCAACGGTGGAATAGTCTACTCGCCCAGCTAGACAGCTTCAGCTGACTGAAGGCTCCGGCTCAGCTGTTAGCCACAGAGCTACTGTTTTGCTAACACAACTCAAGACTCGACAAAGCATTATCCCCCAAAATCTATAACACAATTCAAGGAGAAAATGACTGCCGAACATTTACATGGCGGGCTGCAGCCTGAAGCAAAACGTACTCACGTCGTCTTGCTGGAGTCCTGTCGGACATTAACCATGACTCCTGTGTTCCCTGCTCTCCTGACACATGCAAAGACGTGTTGAAAAAGTATTCCATTGTTTTCTGAACGAGTAGCCCTGTTTGTGGACGTCTATCCATCAAAACTATGACGTAGGTCCTTAGGTGACCCGTTCGCTATACATTATACTCTTGACAGCGGTCTGTCTGGCTGGATAACAGACCTGGCAAAGTGTCATGTAATAATGGGTTATAAATCCGGCCCCACACAAAAAAAGAGACTAACAAGGGGATGTATGTGATTTCACAAGCGCAGATGTCAGCAGCAGCAGCAGCAGCAGCAGCAGCAGCAGCAGCAGCAGCAGCAGCAGCAGCAGCAGCAGCAGCAGCAGCAGCAGCAGCAGCAGCAGCAGCAGCAGCAGCAGCAGCAGCAGCAGCAGCAGCAGCAGCAGCAGCAGCAGCAGCAGCAGCAGCAGCAGCAGCAGCAGCAGCAGCAGCAGCAGCAGCAGCAGCAGCAGCTTTCTTCTTCGCGCGGCTCACACACACACACACTTTTGTGTTCTGTAACATGTACATGATCCTGTAATGTCAACATTTTACAAATGTTCATAAAACATCTACGGTAATAGAAAAGTTTAACCTTCTGTAAATATTTTTACAATTAATATTTGAATGTCCTTTGAGTCCAATGTCGACAGATCTACACTGAATTTTTTCCTCCAAAATGTAAATCTCTATACACCGATTTTGCTTGGTGTGTTAACATTTATATAACATCCAGCAAATATCCAAATATCCAGGGGGAAAAGCTGTACTTAGACTTCCCGCCTGCTTCCCTAGGTGAAACAAGCCTAAACCTAATTCATACTGGATATAGACACAGATATGACGAAGGATTATTGAACCAGCGCTGAGTCAGTCCCATTCCCACGAGTGATGTCGAAAATCTATACTTTGTGGAAACAACAGTATTCCGAGCATATAACTGCTAAAATACAAAATAACTACACAAAAAATGTGCCAGTATGTTTGTTTTCCTCGCAGCAAGCCTCTTTGCATCTCTAGCCCCAATTCCTCTGCCTGTAAATCATTTTTGGGAAATTTGGCTAAAAGTTTTTTTTAAAACACCAGCAACATTACATTCTCATTCCTAATAGGAGTGCATGGAGCAGGCATGCATGTTTCACCCAGTTTGGATGAAGGGTCTTAATCCGGTGACACATGTTGACAGATTCAGATTTCAAGTTTAACCTGTGTCCCTGTTAGGGGTGTGTACGTGTAACCGGTTAGTAAATCATAACCGTTTAGGAAGAATCAATAAATTAAAACTTTTTTTTTTTAAGTTTTGAAAATGACTTCAATGTGTTCTTTTTGGAGAGGATAAAAGCTAGTCTGTCTTCCCCGCTCAGAGTGAGAGTGTGGCCCAATCTAGATCCACCCCCTACACCCTAACCCTATCCACTATCCCTCCGTTTGCGCGTTCACGGGGAGGGCCCGCCATATTGAGTGTCGTCCCAAACCATCAAGCCTCGAGTGTAAGTGGGTGATAAAGCCCTCGATCATCGAGTCTGCATCGACGTTGGCTCAGCCCTACGTTTGACACAGGTGTCCGCCAATCAATTATGTCCGGAATGGAGGAGCTAACTTACAAATGAGAGTTCCAAGGAGTTTGTTTCCCGAATTATAAATGAAACGTAGCTACTCTTACCTCAAACAGACATTTGATTGATTATTTTTATGCATAGCCCTAAATGACGGAACCGGAGGGTAGCCTACAATTTCGGAACAAACATGTTGTTTTACACCTGTTGATTTGATTATGCCACTTGTCTACCGTTAGTGTATTTTCAAGGCGTGGAAAAAGATAAAACGAAGCAGATGAAGAAAATGCCCACAAGTTAGTAAGGGACAGTGATTATTATTTCCTTAAATTGTTAGTAAGATTTGTGTTTCTGGTACAGCTGATGAGGGGTAGTAATAGCGGCGGTGACGTCAGTCAGCTGGAGCGCATGACTTTTCTTATTTATGACCACCCTTGCAGTGAATTACAATTTATGCACGCTAATTAACTGCCGCGATTCGCCGGTCGTAATGGCAGATCATGACAAGTGGAATACATGCTTTAGCAGACTATTATTATTTTCCCTGGTTGTGTATGCTGCTGCGCATGTTAACTAAAAAGATGATTAAACAGCGGATCAAACACCCACCCGTGTTCTCCACTACAGACTGAGCTGGTAAAATTAAGAATATGCAGTTAGAAAATGTTTAACAACAAATAAATTATGCAGCCAAAAAAGCATGGGAGTGAGTATGTTTTTATTCAATACTACATTTTACTCTTACATGCGAAGCTGAATATGAATGTAAAGAGTGTTTCAGGTCAAATATAAATGTGGTGGAATTCTATTTTAGGGTGAGAAATAAAGACTTAACAAACTAGTGTCTTCTTCCTGTTTCCGTCTGTCAAAGGCGAGGGCTTGCCAAAGCCGCACCGTTGTTATGCCCTCGCCCTTAATGATCGAGTGGTACTTCACAGCCGCGAGTGTGACTCCACAGCGAGTCACACTCGCTCACGGAGTGGGAGTGCCTAGGGAGTCATTTGGGATTGGGCCTGTGTGTGTGTGTGTATCAGCACTCACTGCAGACACAGCCATTGTAGAGAGATGAAAGATAAACTGTACATTGACGTAACCCAGTTGACGTGAACAATGCTCGAAAGGAGGTGCAATAAAACCTTTAAAAGACCAAACTTTAGATACTCCTTTTCAACCTGCATAGACATGGACTTCTAGAAAGCAAAAGGTTATTAATCTACTCTTCTGTCCGTCCACAGAGAAGAAAGGAATCAAGGGAATAATGGCAGGCGAACAAACAAGTGTTTGTGTGTGCGAGAGACGGGGCGAAGACGAAAATGAAGTATATTTAGGTACAATGGTGCCAGTAAAATGTAGAGAGGTCTGCAAAACATTAGATCAAGTAAAATATTGTTGACCGTGTCATGTTTCCAAGTGTACCATCATGTACAAAGTAGCGAGACATTGAGTCCCATATGCGGTGCTGCTTGAAAGTATGTGAACCCCTTGAGCATTTTGGAATTGGATTTAGTATAACCATTATTAATTCATTTTTATCAATACCAGCATTTCTTATATTAATAACAGGTGTGTGTTTATCAATTCCACGTTTTTCTTTTCCAGAAATCAATTGTTAAAACAAATCAAACAAATGATTTGCCAACTTTTGTATGTGCAAAAGTTTGTGAACCCTGAGCTGCATTGTTTACATTGAGCAGGTAAACACAATCAGGTGGGCCAAATTGAGTAATTAAATGGACCAATATAATGAGAGATCTTTAGGGAAGAAATTGGGCGGCACTAGTTAAAACAGAGATAAAACCAGGTAATTTTAAGCTCACCAAAGTGAACCCATACAGGTCAGACATGCCAAAAGGGAAATAAAATCTCAGAGGATCTCAGGAAGAGAGTTATGAAATTTGTCTGGTGACAGCTATAAATACATTTAAAAAAGTGTTAGCTCCATCGGCCCACCGTGAGGCAAATCATTTACAAATGGAGAGCTTCAAGAGTGACTGAACATCTGACTAGAAATGGACTTCCTTCAAAAACATTCACATGCGCCACAAGAAAAGTGATTAGCCAACCCAAACATTACAACTAGTGATTTGCAGACCTCTCTTGCAGCATCTGGGACAGATGTGCATGGTTCCACAAGTAAGAAGAAAACTCAGTCATGGGAAGGTTGCTGAAGAATCCTCTACTCTCAAAAAAGAACAAAACTGCCTGTCACAACTTTGACAGAGATACCGTCTTCTGTAAGTCTATTCTGTGGACAGATTAGTCGAAAATGTAACTTGTTATGTTTGGTCATAACCAAAACCGCCAAGTAAAGTGAAGAATGGTGGTGGCAAATGGTCTGCAAATCTCCAGATGTAATGTTTGGGTTGGCTTTTACCTTAAAAATCACTTTTCTTGTGGCACTTGTGGATATTTTTGAAGGAAGTCCACTACTAGGCAGATCTTCAGTCACTCTTAAACCTCTCCATTTGTAGATGATTTGCCTCACAGTGGACCGAGGGAGCTCAAACTTCTTTTAAATTAATTTATAGCCGTCTCCAGACAAATGTGCAACATCACAACTCTATTCCTGAGATCCTCTGAGATTTTATTTCCTCTTGGCATGTCTGGCCTGTATGGGTTCACTTTGGTGGGCCTAAACTGACCTGGTTTTATCTCTGTATTATCTAGTGCTGCCCAATTTCATCCCTAAAGATCTCTCATTACATTTGTCAATTTCTTCACTCAATTTGGCCCACCTGATTGTGTTTACCTGGCCGATTTAAGCAATGCAGGTCAGGGTTCACAAACTTTTGCACATACAAAAGTTGGCAAATAATTTGTTTGATTTCTGGGGCCGTATTCACAAAACATTTTAAGGCTAAGAGTAGGTCCTAACGTGCTGATTTAGGAGTAACTCTCAAAAATAAGGGGCGTTTCACTCCTAATTTTAGGACTCCTAACTTTTTTAAATAAGTGTAATTCACAAAGCATTTTAGCGCTAAAATTAGCTCCTAAATCTATGAAACGCTAGGAGTCCTCAAGAGGACTCCTAAGTCACTAAGAGTAAATCACAGACAGTCATTTGATGGTGTTTTGGATAGCTGCTCCAGTTGCTTTGGGTTTATGATGCACTGAAAGTTACTGTTGGTGTCACGTTTGGGTTTAATTTCCTACTAGAGGCCTATATGGAGCTTCACAGCATCTCCTCCGTTCCAGAGGTCCGCTACTGTATAGTTGCGCGTCTCGCCTTTTTCCTTCCACATGCACTTTACGATTTCGCCGGCTGTTGTTTCTAAATAGTGAATATCCCGGTTTGTCGTTGTCTGGCTATTGCTGTATAGTCCGCCGTTGAGAGAAATACAGTGAGAGTGCCTGTCGTGCAGCTCTTCAATGAGGATATTTTTTCCGATTCAAATAATTTTAAAATTTAAAATGAATAGACCTATGTGGCGCTATTGTAAGCTAATTGTGAAATAATGTGTGGGAAACCCTGCAGTATCTTGGTTTCATGTTAAATCAGTGTCACATGTCATTAATTGTATATAAAAACTCTTTACTTTAATACAGCGACACAATATGGATATCTCCCACAGTGTTTCTATCATAAATTCACTCTTAGCTCTCATTCCCTCTCAGCCAATCACTGTAGGCATAGAAGGTATGAACATGACATCATCCATAGCAACAGGGTCAACACCGCCCTCTATTCTTAGCTTAGGAGTCCCTCCCATTCCTTAGTAAAAGTTGGTCTTATCAGCTTTGTGAATAGGTTTTAAGAAATTACTCCTTACTAAGAACTTTTAGTGCTCCCTAGGAGTACTCTTAGTGCTAAGATAAAATGTTTTGTGAATACGGCCCCTGGAAAAGAAAAACGTGGAATTGATAAACATACATTTGTTATTTCATATAGAAAATACTGGTATTGATAAAAATTAATTAATAATGGTTAAACTAAATAAAATTACAAATTCACATACTTTCAAGCAGCACTGTAGATATAACTGTTGATTTAGAGTGTGTAGCTGTGATCTAAACCTTCAAATAAACTTCCTTTCAACATTTTACCTCCAGGTGAGTATTATATTTCTCAGATACTTTGCTGACTTAGTGGCCTTGGTAACAGGAATATACAGTAGTACAACGGCCACTAGACCCTCAATATGCTATAGCTGAATGAACATTAGTGATTTCACCAGAAGGAAGGAGTAGATGGTGGTGTGTGTGTGTGTGTGTGTGTGTGTGTGTGTGTGTGTGTGTGTGTGTGTGTGTGTGTGTGTGTGTGTGTGTGTGTGTGTGTGTGTGTGTGTGTGTGTGTGTGTGTGTGTGTGTGTGTGTGTGTGTGTTTATCCAGCAGTGTCACTGTCAGGCTCATGTTTGACCTTGTTGGAATCAAGCATAGTGAGATGTTGGCGATCTAGCAGTGACTGACAGCTCTACTTTGGGTCAAGTAGCTGCTCTGCGTTTTATGCCTGTGCACGTTTCGGGCCAAGAATGATTCGACAAATCGGCACCAGAAGCAATGACACTGGGAGGGGAAGAACAGCAGAGGAGAGGCCCATTGCCAAAAGGCTTGTCAGAGCCTGTGATAAGATTGCGTGGACAGTAGCACACCCAGAAGTGCTACCATTTCCTGGGCTTGCTCACTTCGCCTGTCTCAACAGGACCCCTCCTGATCTCTAGATGGTCTCAGCATCTCAAAATGGAGCCAGAAATTTAAGCATTTTTTTTAATTCATTAAATTTTTTCTATTTACGTATGAAAACACTTATCAAAATAAAATAAAAAGTCAATCAAAAGATTAAATCAATTCCCGATGTATTTCCCTTGTTATTCTTGATCATAAATGACAACCATATCCATTTTATTTTCGCATTTTTCCAACTAAACCTTTTTTCAAAGTTAACAACAGCAGCAAGAAGTAAGTTCCACATGATTGGCCCAGATCTGATCTCTACCCTTAGGTCAGCAGGAAATATTCAGCTTTTGAGATCAGTCACAGTCAGTGCGTTTCCATGGCACAACTAGATTGGATTAAGACATATATCGAACAAGACACTCGAACGGACCGTGTCACTTGTCTGAGTATACATGGCCTTTCAGAAATCGGATAAATGTCCGATTCATGGCTGTCTCCACTATGCTAGGTGGCGCTGTAGCCCTTTCAACCATGCTTTCAACAAGTGGTTTTAGAGCCACGTCAGGTTCCCTTCCGTCAATAACCCACGATGTAGCCTATCACGCGCAGGCACACAAGCACAGAACGAGAAGTCCGATATGCGATGTCCGATCCCTGTATACATGCAGAGAGAAAGCCGACAATGAACGAATTATCTAGGTGTTCTTATCCGACTTCTCTTGTCCGTTATTGTGCCGATTTGTGTCCGAAGTAGATCGGATAAAGGTGTTTACATGCAGTTTAAAAGTCCTGTTGAGGTCTTATTCGTTTAGTTACCCGATTATGAGTCTGGTTCCTGCACATTCCTGTAGTCCAGTTCCACAAGACAATGTTCCTATGCATTTCCTTTTAAGATCACTTTTAAACAAGATGTCCAGTCAGAGGGGAAAACATTAAATATCGAGCAGCTGTGGAACGATATTCCCTTCAATAATGAATGCATAAGACGAGCACTCATACATCATTAACACAAGCCTGACGTGTAAGAGAAGAAAGGATGAGCAGAGGTACTTTCATCACATCCACACCTATTGTTGGAAGAGTGAAACTGAAACACACCTTTAGCTTGGTCAAATGATCAGCAACTGCATGATCACTTTGCAACGGTAATTCTTCATTAATTTGTCTACTCATGTCTTGTTGATACCTAATCTTAATAAGGTCAGTAACACTGGATCAGTATCAGTTTATCCTTTTGCTTCGACCATTTACTATGCAGCTAATAATACGTACGTGTTTCAGTTGAGGATTTAAGAAGGTGGGATTGAGGCAACCAGGATTTTTAAAAAGGTGTAACAGCATGTAACGGCATTTAATAACCCGTTACCTGTAAAATAGCTAAATATATGAAAAGGGTAAACGAGTTGTAGAAAGGAAAATATTAGTAATGAAGGCCAACTTATGTGTGAACAAACACACAAAAAGAACAGAAATTAAGTAAGGCTAGTTTAAAAACAAGTTTTATAACTTTGTTTTATTTAGGTATTGAAACTGTGAAGTATTAAAATATGACTGGGGATGTTTTCCCAGATGTGTGTACTCTTGTGACTATTTGATCAGACCGTGCCAGATTTTAATCAATTTAAAGCAAGTTTTATTAAGGCAAACATCTTCTATCGTCCTATTTATGTTTAGACTACACTGAACATTAGATAATGTATTTTTTTTTAAACAGGCACACCCTGTAGAAAAATACATATACTGTTCAAAAATAACATATTGAAAAGAAAAATTGTTCTCAAATTGCTACTTAAACTCAACGCCGTTTAAATACGCGTTTGTTCGCCTGTAAACACACAGTTGACATGAACTAAGCTTGTTTACACACCTCTTATAATAGGTCCATGGTACACACACACACATTCGCCTGTCATGTGTTCGCCGCATAGATAGTGGCATGCCGTCATTATCGCGCTTCATTAATTTCCTGATTAATATAGCCTATCGCTTTCTACATGTCCACGTTTATGCAGGTGTTATAAAATTCGGGCTACTTACGCGCGTAGTTCGAGTCAACCAGGTAACTTTAATCTTTAGGTTATCTGTCATCACTCGTCCGAGCATGGCGACTCCATGCCGATACACACACACTCACATGCCGAGGGACAGACATATTCGGCATACTAGCTTTTATGCTCCTCAATTAGTTTATTAGTGATGTAAAATCAATAAATGTGTGTCTCAAAAAGAAAATTTGCAAAAAAAAAAAAACGGTTTTCGTTTATTGATTTTTCCTAAACGGTTATGATTTACTAAATGGTTACATGTGCACACCCCTAGTAGGAAGTAGTGATTCAATCTTGGCTTCATAATGCTACTTAATCAAAGCAGTTATTCCTTCACTGCTGCACAAAATCCATTGATCAAATCACAATCATGACGTGCTGCAAAGATGTCTGACAAAAGTAAATACAGCTTAAAAGGTGACATCTGAATTGTGTGAATTGCAGTATTGCAAAATCACAGAGTAGAAGTAGCAGTCACAGCATGTGACTGCGTCGGAGCAAGCAAACATCTCCCTCAAGCTCAGTTTTCCCCCGTGCACATTAAAAATTGAGCCTAGGGTTTGCAGATGTATCCACTTCATAGAGCTTAGATTTGGGCGTGGAAATGGTTGTTTGCTGGTACCTCTGACTGACACAAGAACAATGCTTTCAGATTCTGAAGACCAAGACATTTTGAAAGGTGAACAAGGGGCAAAAGGGGGACTTACATTTAAAAGCAAAGGATGTCAGGGGAGTCATGTGTTGATTGGCTGTGTGAACTTCAGCAAAGGCTTTACTAAACTGCAGTCAACTGATGTTTCTTCAATTCATTTTCTTTGTTAGCCATTTCAACTGTTCAAACGATCAACTGCAGATCAATGTATTATTTGCTGTGTGGCCAGCTTTACTTTTACTGTATCTTAAATTGTACTTGAAACAGAACCTGAGATTCTATTTTCTTACGTCTCTCCCAGTCTGTCCTTCCACACACCTCTGTCCACCCCTATAGATCCTCAGCCAACTGCTACTGCTGCATAGTTACATGACCCCTGAGCATTCTGCAAGTTCTTGTCATCACACCAACAAAACCAACTGGAAGGACTTTGCTGTTGGCAAACCTGGGTTTCCAATACAGCGTCAAAGTGGGGAAGAGAGGGAGCATGATCAACAACTATCAGGGCAAAAGTAGATAATAGCTTCCTCTAAGGTGTACAGAAATGTAATTTAATTCAGAACTTGTCTTCCACCTAAGAGGTACTAACACAATTGCACACCACAGGCAATGTGCAAAATACAGGTTTACCAAACTGTTCCTACACTAAGCCAGAAATGTAACTTTCCTGGTGAATGATGACCTTAGATAGATGTAGGTATTGGGACAGCTCTTGAAAGTAATGCATACATGTTATCGTGTATGCATACATCACCATATGCTAGTTAAAAGGAATCTGGCGCAGAGTAATATGTGGTATCTTCGCTGATAATAATTTCCATTTCTTCATGCTAGCCCACGACGTTTACCAACGTGACCCTAGTTTACCAAAAATAATAATGCAAGATCAAACTGGACCGAGGCTGCACACTTAACAAACGTTAGCAAGCTAACTAGCTTCACATCTAATATAAATGACGAATATATTAAAGTCTAGGCTGACACCAACTCTATTCTTGAGCTACAATGCAATAATAATGGTTAGGTTCAGTTGCTGGAAAATATTGACATAACGTTTTCTACCATCGAAATATCTACGGCTTACTATCAAGCTTGCCACCAGCAGCTAACGATAATGTTAGCTATGCGATAAAAGCCCTTGATCGCAGTGGTTCCTTAATGAAAAACACAGCTAGCGTTAGCTGGACAGCTAACCTAAGTTAGCTAACCGGCTAACAGCTTGCTGGCTAAGGTTAGCTTGGCGACAATGATCGACATTAAACCCACTCCGACACAATTCCTTAAAAAACGAACAACCCCAGAGTTTGTTATACCATGTATATTTGGCTTACGATAAAAATATCGAATAAGACTTACGAGGCAGTTTCAAATTCCCAAAGCTCGTCGAGCTGCTTCCACTGGCTTGTGAAGCCCCAGTTTTTCCTGTTGAGCTTCCACCGGCAACTGCTGATCCGGCACCGGCTGCAGCGGATCCGGGAGCTCCGGGAGGCTCAGCGAATGAGCTGGTCCTGGGCCGCCCGCTGCCGCTCATATTTGTGTGAACTAAACCCGGGGCAAGGTTGGACGTTATTAGCAGACAGACCGGCACAAACTTAAGCTATATATGTATATGTTTTAATAACCTATATAAATATAAACTACACTTACGGCGTTCTGTATAGGTTGCCCGTCTCCCCCTTTCTTCCTCTGTAAAACGGTGATGGTGGGGGGGACTCGGGAGTTGACGCACAACGACGTAAAGCTCGCAAGGGTTATTGGGAAAATGAGTCGCTATTGCCTTCCAGCCCCACACTACGGTACTAACAAAACATAATTACGAATTAACGGCTAAAGTCACAACTGCAATAGTCTACTCAATTACTTCAATGACACTTTGGAGTTGAGTTATGGATATATCCAACACATTATAAGCAAGTGCAGCGTGGTTGTTGCTATTCTTATTGGGTTTTTTTTAAACGAAGCAAGTAACCGCGTATAAAAGCCTAAATAAGTATGTAAAAGACCGACACAAAAAGTGGCTAACTTAAACTGACAACGTAAACAGAAATGGACAAAAAGGTTGGGGGGACTGGGACTATAATAGTCGACAAAAACTACAATACCCATCAGTAAAGCAGAGTTTATGATTGACAACCAGCCTGTCCAATCACAAAGTCTGACATTTTCAAGCTACCGCAGTGGGCGGGGCTTTGTAGCACTAGAATGGAAGTGAGCGGCGGGCAAACATTTCATCACACGCTTTGAAATGTAATTTCCCACGGAAACCTTTACATATTTTGATTTCCACGCCACATATGACGACAACGGACTAACGAAGGGTGGAAAACTTGTGCTAACTGATAATGAGGGCCACACGAGGGATTGTCCAACGAGAGTAAATGAGAGGTAAGGAGAAACAAGGGCCCGCCGTCGTAGCCGGAGAGCTTCGGGGAAAAGTGGGTAGCGCCGCCTGACGGACCGCCCGACGAACCGGGTAGCCGCTGTCAGGAAATCGCGGTGCCGAGAAATAAGTCTGCAATATCCGAGGGAGCGCCGCCAACAGCTCTCCATATGCCATCACACACTGTAAACAAAGATACGAATCACATTTGCTAGGAAAATCAGACAATAATCAGCGAGGTTGCCATGAGTAGTGTTCGTATTGTTGGCAATGGAGGGCCTCCTTCAATTTTCGATTTTTTTCCGCGGGACTTTTCCATAATTTCTGTGTTAGCAACGTATGATCTCCTTACTTTCACAAATGAATGACTAATGTACATTTCGCGTTTTATTGGAGAAACGCTGAAGCCATTCACTATAAATGGTAGCCACTGCATCACTGCTGAATATTTTGATATTGTACATAGTCACATTCATATCACTTAATTTTATTTATATATTTGTTTTGTTTTCCACATGTGTGGCCTTATACCGGTCTTCTGGGTGACAAAAAAAGTATCTTCCCTCATTGGACACAACAGTGAAGTTTCCGTTTTTAACAATCACCCCCTGGCCCCCTTCACAGATCCCGTTTCATAATACAATCTACATCAAAAGATAACACACACATGTACAGTCCCAGCATGGCCGAGGAGCAGCAGCAGGAAGAGGAGGAGGCAGAAGGTGTGTATGTGGAGCACCAGTACATGTGTAGTGAGTGCCATGAACTCTTCAACACCCTGGAGGACGTTCTGATCCACCAGCAGATCCACACGGGCCAAGAAGGAGAGGAAGGAGAGGCCATGACTATCCAGGGTCAAAGCCAACAGTACCAGTGTCTGGAGTGTGGGACCCTCCTTGTCAACCCAGAGGAACTGCTGCAGCATCAGGAGATGCACATGAGAGAGGCTGGGATGGAGATGGAGCAGCAAGGTGAGAGATTCCATTGTGTGTTGCTTCTCACCCACTGCATAGCTATCAGTCACAGTGGTTGAACAGCAGCAAGTATATTGTGGGCTTAAGGCTAATGGTAATGCTGCGTTTCCATTTTCATTGGATGTCGGAACTTGGAGTGACGCCACCTCCGAGTTGACTGCGTTCCAGTTGGTTCCAGTAGCACAAGTGGGAAATTACAAGAAGGCATGACAGTTCTCGCCTTAAGCAATCACTTCGGGTTAGCAATTGTTAACAATACCAATTTATACCAACACTCTATGTTGTATTTTGTGCATACAAATAATTAGCAGTGTCATGTGTTCAGGTCATGTATTGTGACACAAATAATACAGAAGAGCTAAAAGGTTCTATTATCAAAGTGTTAGCTACTGTTCATTTGTGAGCAGTGAGCAGCCATGTTGAACTCGGGGTTGACAAGGTTTCTCAAGAGTTCCCCAGTAGGAATTCCTCCTTCAGGAAACTCTGATTTCCCAGTACAACTGGAACGCAATTGAAGACACAGCGCTAACAGTCTGTGTGTTTGACTGTCCCCCCCAGAGCTGTGTGAGGTTCTGGAGACCGATGAAGCGGGGTCGGAGGCTCATGTGTCGGGACCCGTCCAGTACCAGTGTCTGGATTGCCTGGCTCTGTTTGACTCCCCTGAGACCTGGCTGGAGCACCGGCGGACCCATAGCAGGAGCAGCACGCACAGTACAACAGAGACCATGGTGAGGGGCCAAACATTGGACAGACATTACATTTTTCTGTATGAATGTTAAGGTCACAATAACACTTTCTAATTTCATAAAAAACAACTGCTGCTGACTTAGGACAGTAACAAATAATTTTATGTTTTCAATTTTCATATGATTTGCTCCCTGAATTGAACCTGGTTGTGCCAGTAACATGACATTATAGTGACAAATAAAAGCATGCATATTGGGCTTATCATGTCGGCTATATTTTTCAGACTCATTCACTTCCCAGCACCAGATTTGTGTTTCCTAATCTTTTTAACATGTATTGTGCTTTTTATTGGGAGTTTTGTCCTACTATATCCAAGCCATTTTAAGAATACAAATGTGAAACTCAAACAAGCAGCTTCTTAATAACGGTGGCTCAAATCTCATCGTGGAGAAGTTCACAACCGAACAACTGTTTTTACTCATACGTTTTCCATTGTGTTTAGTCATTTACAGTTGTGTTCAAAATAATAGCAGTGTGTTTAAAAAATTTAGTAAAGATCAAAATCCTAATAATAGCTTTTATTTCCATACACGCAAATGCATTGGGGACATTGCACATTCTGTTCCAACTCCAAATATGAAGAAACATTTGTCAAATGTTTCTTAATCTTTACTGAAAGTGAAGAAAAACGAATATTAGGCTGTTCAAAAAATAGCAGTGTCTGCATTTTTCTTTACAACTCAAACATTTACTGTATCAACTGAAAAATGTATGAAGATTTAGCTTTCCTATGAATCACTGAACTAATATTTAGTTGTATAACCTGAACCTCTGTTTCTGAGAACTGCTTCACATCTGTGTTGCAGGGAGCCGACCAACTTATGGCACCTGTGAATAGGTGTTTCAGCCCAGGACGATTGGATTACATTCCACAATTCCTCTGCATTTCTTGGTTTTGCCTCAAAAACAGCATTTTTGATGTCACCACATAGGTTTTCTATTGGATTAAGGTCCAGGAATTGGACTGGCCACTCCATAACGTTAATCTTGTTGGTCTAGAACCAAGATCTTGTTCGCTTACTGAGGGGTATACTAAGAAGCAAACTCAACAGAGCCCGGCTCTCTTTTCTTGATCTGGTTCAACATAACACATACCCTCGCTCAAAGCTAACCGGTATCACGAAGGCAGTTATCAACCTCCTATGATGAACGAGGGTTTCAACTTCAGGCTCTGTGCGCGTCCCCATGAGAGGGGGCGTTTGACCCGTCATTTGACTCTGCTTCCGCACAGACTGGACTGATCTTGTGCCGCTAACTTTACACAAACGGACTGATTTCGAGCAGCTGAGTAAAACAAAAGTGTGTCACCAACTTCATTCAAGAGGAAGAGTTTGTCAGTCTGAATTATTACAGCAGAAAACAGAGAGCCGAAAAAAAACTCTTACTGCAAATAAGGAGAGTAGAATGCTGCCAGCATGGAAATGATTTATTTATCTTGCCGATCGTTCTCGCAGTGCGTAACGTGACATTATAAAATAATGAAACGTTGAACTCGGATTTGAACACTATACCATTTAGCCTAATATATATATATATATAGGCTACTTTGCTATATTTATAGCACTACGTCTATAGTCCCACACTTAAGAATGTAATTTATGTCTGACACTGTCCACAAATGAATAGCCTATGGAAAATCATTTAGTTTTGGGCCACATCATAATGAATACAATTTTGATTTAGACTATTAGCCTTTTATTTGAATCTTACAAATACCAATAGGCCTACATTAAAAAACATGTAGGCTATAGTCTTTATTTTTCGGCCAAATATCTACTGTCATAAGCTTAACCTGCGAGTCTGCAACGATGTCCGAACTGTGACAGCTGTCACCTGTCACGTCCCAACTGTAATCACTACTGATGAAAAGAAAGAAGCCTACAGTGAAATAATGTTGCAAACTGTGATTTTATAGAACGCTTCATTAAGAGCCAGTGTGTGTAGATCGGCAGATAAAATCATTTGAGGTGAGAGCATAGAGTGGCGCTGCATACAGTAGGTCTAGGCTATTTTACATTTTCTGCATCAATAACTGCATGCATGTGGCAAAAAGCCGCAGCGCGATGTTACAGTTCATTCTGCTGTAAGCCTTATGTCATGGCTTCGTTTTGTTCATTAACTTGCTGATCTATTGATCAGTAAGTTAATGAACGAAACGAAGTTTACTGATTTAACTAGTTTACTCAGTGAGAAGTATCGCTCAGACAATATAGTCAGGTCCGCGCCTCCGCGGGATTTCAAAATGTGTAGTTTCCTTAAAGGGCAGCGCTCTAAGAGCCGAATTTAAGCTCAAACTCTGCAACAAAAACTGATCTGGGCAGGTTAGCCGTGCAGCCTCTGTTACAACGGTGATCTAGCCAGGTAGAAAGAGAGCCACCTTTCGTGATACTGAAAACTCTGGCTTTAGACTCAACAGACCTCGCTCAGCCCTTAATCTCGCTTCGTAGTATACCCCTCTGGTGTGTTTGGGGTCGTTGACTTGTTGGAACACCCATTTCAAGGGCATTTCCTCTTCAGCATAAGGCAACATGACCTCTTCAAGTATTTAAATGCAACCAAACTGATCCATGATCCATGGTATGCGATAAATAGACCCGACACCATAGTATGAGAAATATCCCCATAACATTATGTCTGCGCCACCATGCTTCAATGTCTTCAAAGTGTACTGTGGCGTGAATAGGGGCCGCAGACAGTTTGTCAGACGACCCCCAAACACTGAATTCAAGCCACGGTACACTTTGAAGACAGTGAAGCATGTTGGCACAGACATCATGTTATGGGGATGTTTCTCATACTATGGTGTCGGGTCTATTTATCGCATACCATGGATCATGGATCAGTTTGGTTACATTGAAATACTTGAAGAGGTCATGTTGCATATGCTGAAGAGGAAATGCCCTTGAAATGGGTGTTCCAACAAGTCAACGACCCCAAACACACCAGTAAGCGACCAAGATCTTGGTTCCATACCAACAAGATTAACGTTATGGAGTGGCCAGTCCAATCCCTGGACCTTAATCCAATAGAAAACCTATGTGGTGACATCAAAAATGCTGTTTTTGAGGCAAAACCAAGAAATGCAGAGGAATTGTGGAATGTAATTCAATCGTCCTGGGCTGAAACACCTATTCACAGGTGCCATAAATTGGTCGGCTCCCTGCAACACAGATGTGAAGCAGTTCTCAGAAACAGAGGTTATACAACTAAATATTAGTTCAGTGATTCATAGGAAAGCTAAATCTTCATGCATTTTTCAGTTGATACAGTAAATGTTTGAATTGTAATGCAGACACTACTATTTTTTTGAACAGTCTTATATTCCTTTTTCTTCACTTTCTGTAAAGATGAAGAAACATTTGACAAAAGTTTCTTCATATTTGGATTTGGAATAGAATGTGCAATGTCCCCAATGCATTTGCGTGTTTGGAAATAAAAGCTATGATAAGGATTTTGATCTTGCCTCACTTTTTTAAACACACTGCTATTATTTTGAACACAACTGTACATGAGCAAAGCCCATAATAGAAAACAAAAGCAGTGCTCGCTTTTCTGGGGATATTTCTCTAATAATACAGAAACAAACTCTTCCCAGAAACTGTGGATGGTGATGGCACTTTAACAAGTTTTCCAGATACTAAATCAGTTTTTGACTTTGACTTACCGTACATTTTTTTCATTCAGGCTAGTCATGCTCATATACTCTAGTTTGCATTTAAGGTTGTTTTTAAAGTGAAACATCATCAAACATTTATCATGTTTGTCTGTACCTCTACTGTAAGTCTAGAAAATGCTAGTTTGAATGGCTGTCAATGACATCAAGTCTCCATAGCATAGTATAGCGAGTGTATCAAACATCGCTTACTTCCTGTATCACTAAATTAACAGTGTATACAAATGTAATAACGTATGTTTCTTTTGGCCCTTGCAACAGGAGTATGTGCTACAGCCTGACGGCACCGTCACTCCACTGAACAGCATGCAGAACTTTGTGCTGAGTGAGCAGCAGGCCGGGGAGATCTTGGCACAGGTACTTAGGAGTCACAACAGAGGGATAGACATGGGAACTATATGAAGGATTTTAAAGTGTCACTCTCTTTAAAAGTTAGAGAGCGAAATCACAGCAGTTTAATATGCCGTGGTTTCACTTCACTGTTATTTTATATGGCTGATTTCGTCATGTATTGCCTTTTTATTTAGTTTATGTTTTATTGATATAGCTGCCTTGGTTTAATGATTTAGTGTGATTTTTATATTGTTTGTATCAATTGCTAACGGGGATCCAAATAAAGAAAAATAAGGGAGAAGTTTCTTTACATTTCTGTGTGTATCTTTGCAGGTACTCGCCCAACAGCAGCAGCAGCAACAACAACAACAGAAGAAACATCAGCCGGTCTCCAAACAGGCTGCAACCTCCCGTTCTGCCCTGATGCCTCCAGTGACGGCGACCCCCGGCTCTGCCACCATGCACCTGCAAATCCTCACAGCTCAAGCTCTGGCAGACAACTCCAGCGCTCCCAGTCGGCTCCACTCCAAGCTGCACCCTCTGCTGGCCACGGTGGGCCGAGGCTCTTCGGTTAAGCTGGGCGTCCTGGAGAACGGTGTTCAGAAACTGGAGTTAAGGTTGGCCCAGAGTGTCCATGATGACACCCAGCAGCAGCCCATGGAGATGGTGGTCCTTCACCCTTACGAATGCTCCGAATGCTCTCTCTTATTCCAAACGCCGGAGGATTTCCTCCAGCACCAGGGAGAGCACTTCCTGGGCCAGGACAAAGAGAGCGGAGAGCCAGGTGTCATGAGTGGTCTGGAGGAGGCGCGAGGGAGGGAAGACACTGCAGAGAAGGGGGAGGAGGTTAGGACCAGAGTAGCAGAGAAGAAAGCAGCGGTCTGGGCCAAGCCCCAACAGTGCGAGCTTTGCAGCCGCACCTTCACCTCCGTCAACCGGCTGGCTGCTCACAAACGTGTGCACGAACAGGGCACGCACGAGTGTCCGGAGTGTGGCAAGGTGTTCAAGAAAGCAACGTCTCTGCAAACACACATGCGCACGCACTCGGGCGTGGCCAGGTACCTGTGTGTGGACTGCGGCACTGGTTTCACCACAGAGATGACCCTTATCATGCACAGGTAAAACACTTGGACACACACACACATAGCAGCCAAGGTAACAGTGAGAAACTGACACAATATTAACTTTTGATTGTGTTTCATCTTTTCCTTCCTGTTTCTTGCAGAAAGTCCCACACTGCAGACCCTCTTCACAAGTGTCAGTTTTGCAACAAAACCTTCACCAACATGACCAAGTACCTCTACCACCGTAGGACCCACCTCAACCGGGATACAGCTGATGTACCCACCCCTGTCTCCACGGTGATAATATAAGCTTACCCCCGTCCCAATTGATTCCACTACGGAGCATCTGATGGGACATGAAGGGGGGAAAAAAATTGAAGGTTGATAATAAAAAAAATGGGGCACTGTGACTTTGCCTTACTTTTACAATATCTTGTAAAAGTAGTAGTTTCCATTTTGACAAACTAACACGGAATTACATTGATGAAAATAAAAATCAACGGAACAATAAAGCAAACCACAACAACGGAGCACACAAAGGATTATTTTGAGATTGGCCTCAAACATAAAGACATTCAATTGTGCTTTTTCCCCCTCCATGTCCCTTTCCGGTGCTCCGTACTCCGCAACCTCGAAGTAGCATAATGTTCCGACTTGACACATGCCTGTTTTCTTATCCAGGTCTCAGCTCCACGAAGAGCATCTCTTACTGCTCTCGCCATCCTTCAGAGAGCAAGAGAGAAGAAGAATTGTTCCCATGCTGAGGAAACACCAGACCCGCTGGCCCCTCTCACAGAGGATGAGATGGAAAAAATGGGAGAAGATTCAGTACAAAGTTCTCAGAGCAGAGTGGAAAGGATTGAAGGGGAGAAGCAGGGGGAAGATATCAACATGGAGGTGTCTGTCCCACTCGGCAACATCGGTGACCCCAAGCAGTTAGAGGATGCCGCCAAGTTGATCTTAGCTACAAACCCTGTTCCTCCAAATGACACTGGTGAAAGAGTCGCGTCCGGCTCCGCTGACTCGGCAGAAGCTTCCTCAGCTGCGTCATCAGAAAAAGGGTCCTCTTCTTGTTGTTTACGCTCCAAGACTTTTCCTTCCCAGCTGCAGCTAGCTCATCATCGACGTAAGTCCCATGTCGCTGAGCGCAGCTTCATCTGTGGCATCTGCGGTAAGTCTTTTAAGAAGCAGATCCACGTTCGAAACCACATCCGCACTCACACCGGCGAGCGGCCCTTCCAGTGCTCTGACTGTGGCAAAACCTTCTCATCTCTTGCCAATCTGATGAGGCACAATCTCATCCACTCTGGTGTGCGACCGTACCGCTGTGATGTCTGCCACCGCTCCTTCTCACAGTCGTCCAACCTGCGGCAGCACAGCCTGCTGCACTCCAATGCTGCAGCGCTGATCTGCCCGGACTGCCCTGCCACCTTCCGCTGGCCCACCAAGTTAGCAGCACATCGCTACACCCAACATCCAGGGGCTCCGGCCCCTTTCCCATGTCCCCACTGCGAGGCTGGCTACCTGACCAGGAGGCAACGAGACAGCCACTGTCTGGAGCAACACCCTACCTTAGTACAGTCTGGTACAGGGATAGTGGGCAAAAAGACACACGACCAAGTAGAGTTGGGCAACGATGTGACCTCCGAGCCCTCCACCTCAACCACAGTAAAGACAGAATTAGGGGATTCAAACTTGCGGGGGGGTCTAGATTGCAATATTTGTGGGAAGAAGCTAAATTCTCCTGCCAATCTGCGACTTCACAAACTGAGTCACTTTGCCTTAAGCCCTGGCCGGCCGCGGTGCACCACGGGGAAGCGGCCCAAAGCCCACCAGTGTCCCGTCTGTGGCAAACTGTTTGTGTCTTCCTCCGGAATGGCACTTCACCAGCGAGTCCACACTGGCGAGAGGCCCTTCCCTTGCCAAGTGTGCGGCAAACGCTTTCGTCAGAACACACACCTGCGAGAGCACCTGCGAACACACTCTGGAGAGCGACCGTTCCGCTGTGAAGTGTGTGGAAAGGGTTTCATCCAGAGTATGCACTTAGCTGAACACCGCCGGACGCACACGGGCGAACGGCCGCACAAGTGTCCACAGTGTGGCAAGGCCTTCAAAACCTTCTCCAACCTGAGGAACCACAAAAAGACCCACGCCAGGCAGCAGAGGCTGGATGAAGAGGCTGCTGCCCAAGATGCCATGGAGACTAGCTCCGCTGTGGCCGTGGTGGACGCTTCAACAGTAGTACTAGCGGGCGGGCAGCCTCGGCTCATCCAGATTCAAGCCTCAGACTTTCAGCAGGTGAGAATGTAACCACGTCCCTAAAGTATTGTCAAAAAAAATTGATGCTCAAACTAAGACAACATGAGCTAGTCACCAGAGGGAATACCTATATTTACATTTAGATAACCAATAATAGTTCAACTATGGAAGATTCAAGTTTTTTCAAACAGGATTAGTGAGATTTGACATGTTAGGACCTGTGTGTACCCATTCTGACAAGGTTTCCTCCTCTCAGGCACGGGGAACTCCTACCATCATGTGTAATGAATTTGGGGAGACCATAGCCATCATTGAGACCAGCGAGGGGGGGGCGCTGCCGCTGGAGCAGGCCTTGGAGATCTATCAAACAGCTTTGGAGAACGGCCTCACCATGGACTCAGTCTCTGTGGAAGGGCTGCAGCTTCTCTAAGGACCAGTTTAAGTCAGCAAAAGGAAGATTTTTTTTTCGCCACATCTACGCATTGGGTACCAGTCTGAATACTGACAGTGTACAAAGTCATGATGAAATGGAACCAGATCATTCTACACTGTAAAGAAATGCTTTTAAGGACAAAATGCACATTAATTTCAGAAAACAGACCAAATTATGTCAACTTCTCTCTTATTACAAAGCTATGAAAGGGTCCAGTAGCATGCAGACATAACTAAAGATATGGCATTCATTATGAATTAGGAGCATTGGTTGTGCCTCAGATGACATTTGTATGATTCATTTTATCATATGATGTGGATGTGATTTTTTTTTTTCCTCTTCTGTTTAAAGGTGTGGCCGTGCTGTTAAAGCAAAGTATTCTGTTGTTTATATAGGTGAATACAATAAATGTTTTTACAAGATGATAAAACATTTGTAACGGATGGTCTGATTCAACATAACCACATATACATTATGAACATTAACAAACCTAGTCAACTCCATAGACCTTAGCTGAATTTTTATGATCTTCTGTTCCGACAAACTGCTTTGTTGTAGATGTCATTCTTCAACCACAAACCAATTTTGTACATTGCCAGCGATGAAATCACTTTAATTAAACACCTATATTTAATTGAATACTGAAAGATACAAACTTAAATTATTCATAAAAAGTCTTTTTTATACCAAAAGAACAAATCAAGGAGTATAACACAAATCACATAAAGCCATATTTATTACAGTTTTTTCCATTTCATGTGTTTTACTTTCGGGTGTCTTTAAAAGTCAACTTCTGTTTAATGACAGATTTTTTTCCTTATCAATAATATAATGAGTCTACTGACTCTACAGTAATTATTTACAACACAAGTCTTGCACAAAGACACAACCGATAATAGATCCAACCAGCTCTCTATGATTCCAAACCCTCCCCTCACTTCCCGCAGTTTTCTCTCCGCCCGTTTTGAAACAAGGTCTGGAGAGAGAAATAAAGTGACAAAGGGAGGAAGGAGGGAAGGAAAGAGGTGGAGGAGGGAGCTGTACTAGTTTTAAGGCTATCAAACCAAACTTGCATGGGACAGAGGCATACAGGGTTGTCTAAAAACATACATCTTATTACTGATCAAATAATATATATATAAAATAAAAAAAAAAGGTCCACATTATGTTTGTCCTCTTTGAAATGGATAAAAATAACGGCACCGCAGGTACTGGCAAGGGAAGACTACAATGGTGGAGCTGTACAGGTGTGGAGCAGCATCTCTCACCTGCCTCAAGTGATAAAAAAAAACCCAATACAATAAATCAACAGCTGGCAGAAATGAAGGAAACGCCTGCTAGCAAGGAGAAGATGACTAAGGATCTGTCTTCACTGCAATGATATGAAGAGTAATAATAACAACCATAAGAAGAATGAATACGACAATGTTAAATACAAATCAAATTGTTTTTAAAAAAGTTAATAAAACTGCTTGGCAAAAAGAGGATAGTGGCCTTTATCAGCTGACCTCTGCAACTAAGAGCCAGGATGTGCCCGTTTGACTGTGACCCGCCTCTTCCCTTCATGGCTAGAGAATGAGAGGCACAGGAATGCTTGGTTCCTACCTACTGGCATGTGCTAGGGTCAGTTGCGAGAAGGGAGAACTTGGCCAGACAGGTAACTGCAGGAATGATGGCACTGCCAGAAGTCCGCTGAAGTAAAAGTTTTTTTTTCAGTCACTCTCAATAGACCTCCCATAAATGTATACATGTGAGCAATAAAATTAAAACAAAAAGAAAGATATTTCAAGGTCCATAGTGAAGAGCTTGAGTTTCCGGCTGTTGAGGGCCCAGCCCCCTTCTGTCAGCAGAAACAAGACACAAGCTTACAACAGTTTAGTCTACACACAGCTTGTTCTTCAAGCAGATACATACCTCAAGCTCTGACTCATTTAACCCTATTAAAATCAAATATCAAAACAGACAATGTTCTCGTATTAAAACCGCTGACTTTTCTGTTTAAGAGTGGGTTGAAACATGTCTTTCCATCCAGAATGAAAACCCTGGTTCTTCTTGAAGGAAAATGATTGAAGCTGTACACAATGGTCCTTCGTTCACTGGCTTTGACGGCAGCTTTTTCCAAGGTGGTGGTTATACAGAGTGGTAATTCAAATGTGGGAATTAATAGTTTGCAGGGTGCTTGTGGTATTATGTAGTAGTTTTTGTGCCACTGGTCACTTTCCCGTGTCCTTTTTTTTTTGGTACAAGGGTCACAAATGACCAAAAAGGAAAGTAAAGTCCTAACTTTGCACACACACACACACACACACGCCGCTGAGGATGGACAGAGATCGGGATCTGACCAGAGTTAAGAGTGTGGATAAGTGTGTGGTTTTTGAAGCTTGAAAGCGTGTAGGGGGTGTTGTAAAGGTGCAACGTCACTCTCTTGTCAGCACTCTTCATCTAGAAGAGTCGTGAGGATCCTCTGGGCTGGCCTCTGTCCCTTGCTCCACTTCTTCGTCCTGCAGGTCTACCCCTCCCCTCCCTGTTCCTTCCCCTGCCTGGGAGCAGGAGGGGACAGCCAGAGGAGAGTCAGGGATCCCTAGACCGGGGCCATCAGACGGGGTAGCGGTCTGCATGATCTTCTGTCGGACCTCCCTTATCTTCAGCTGCAGACACACCTTGGTGGGAAATATATCGGAATATCTTGTCTGAAAGGCTGCCGTGGCCTGAGCTGGAAAAGGGATAAAAATTTGTTTTTAAAAAACACTGGTGAAAGTCTGTAATAGGAAACTGAACGTGGGAAATATTGAAATTGTGTGTGTGTGTGTGTGTGTGTGTGTGTGTGTGTGTGTGTGTGTGTGTGTGTGTGTGTGTGTGTGTGTGTGTGTGTGTGTGTGTGTGTGTGTGTGTGTGTGTGTGTGTGTGTGTGTGTGTGTGTGTGTGTGTGTGTGTGTGTGTGTGTGTGTGTGTGTGTGTGTGTGTGTGTGTGTGTGTGTGTGTGTGTGTGTCTTACCTGATGGGAAGAAGCCCTGCTCCTGGAAGAGCTGCATGACCAGTGCTCTCCTCTGGTCCAGCGTTCGTCGCAGGGAGGAGTATGGCACCTTGTCAAACTCCATTTCTGTCAGGATGTCTTCTCCATCTGTGGCTGGGATAGGGACAAAACAGTTGAGTCAGGAGGTTGGAACAGATGCTTAGAGTTCAAAAATAAAGCAAACTATAGAGGGCCTTTGAGTGCATGGACTTAAAAAAAAATTAACACAATAAGACCTCTCCCCTGACCCAAAACTGTGCTTTTATTTCACATGATAAAATAATTAAAGACTAGAAAAAAATTACCTAATTTAAGATATACACTCACCGGCCACTTTATTAGGTACAGCGGTTTATTTTTCTTGTTAACACAAATATACATTATCAGCCAATCAGCATTTAGGCATGTAGATCTGGATAGGACATCTTATTGAAGTTAAAAATGAGCATCAGAATGGGTAAGAAAGGGGGTTTAAGTGACTTTGAACATGGCAGTTTGATGGTGCCAGAAGGGCTGGTCTGAGTATTTCAGAAACTGCTGATCTATTGGGATTTTCATGCACAACCATCTCTAGGGTTTACAGAGAATGGCCTGAAAAAGAAAAAATATCCAGTGAGCGACATTATATTTAGACGAAAATGCCTTGTTGATGTCAGAAGTCAGAGGTGGTGGGCATACTGGTTCAAGATGATAGAAAGGCAAAAGTAACTCAAATAACCACTCGTTACAACCAGGGTATGCAGAATACCATCTCTGAACGCACAACACGACTAATCTTGAAGCAGATGGGCTACAGCAGCAGAAGACCCTACCGGATGCCACTCCTGGCAGCTAAGAACAGGAAACTGAGGATACAATTCGCACAGGCTCACCAAAATTGGACAATAAAAGATTGGAAAAGTCTTGCCTGGTCTGATGAGTCTGGATTTCAGTTGCGAAAGTCAGATGGTAGGTTCAGAATTTGGCATAAACAACATAAAAGCTGGATCCATCCTGCCACGTTAAAAGTCACTTAAATCCTATTTCTTCCCCATTCTGATGCTCGGTTTTAACTTCAGCACGTTGTCTTGACCACGTCTACATACCTAAATGCATGGAGTTGCGGCCATGTGATTGGAAAATTAGCTTTTTGTTTTCAAAAGCAATTGAACAGGTCTACCTAATAAAGTGGCCGGTGAGGCCGGTATGTAATTGCCTTTGTCCTGTGTGTTACCTTCTCTGTCGAAGGTGAAGATGTCTCCCTCACACTTGGCAGCACTTTTAGGGGTGTTGGGCTCCGAGCTGCAGCTTGAGCGCCGCCGACTCTTTCTCTTAGGAGAGACTTGCTCGTCTGTGGCTGAGTCCAAATCTAGAATCACACGGAGGAAACAAACTTGAAAAAACCCACAACAACAAAATGGCATATATGAAAATGACCTATTTGGAAAGTATTAATATATGAGACCTGTAGAGTTCTTCCTCTTGCGACGATAGCTGCCTAGAATGGCACGGGGTGAAGTGGCCAGACTCTGTAAGGTGGGTGAAGGCAAAACCTCCTCGGGCCGAAACTCTGGCAGCTCGGCGAAGCGCTCCTCGAAATAAACCTCCGACAGCACCCTGCCAGGCCAACACGCACACACACAATACACAATAAATATACATTGACCACCAATCATTTCTGCAACCTTGCATGAAAGAATCACAAAGGTGTTAACTCACTTGTCCACAGAGTCAAAGGTCTTCTTAAGAGGTGGCGGGCGGGCTTTGACCTTCTTGGGCGTGGGAGTGTCTTTGTCCGTCTGTGGTGGAGGCAGGGCGGGTTCTGTGGCCGATGGAGGGGGGAGAGGAGAGGAGGGGAGGGACTCCTTCCATCCAGCCTGCACAGAAAGTTCAGAGATATAATATGTGTCGACAACAGCTGGGCAGTTTCTTACCATGTAACGTTAAGAGCTAGAAAGTCAGTGTGTGATGTTCCTCTCACCTCTTTGGTGCTTGTGCTTTCCTTGTTCCTTGTGTCAGAGGAGTCCGCTGCACTGGAGCCCTCCAGGGGTCTGGCAGAGGGCAGAGGCTCCTCAGAAAGATGCGTTGATGGAGACCCTGTCTGCCCCGCCGGCTCAGGATCAAAGGAGAATGTGACTGCAGCTTCCCTCTCCCTCTCCTTTTCCAGCTCATGCTCCCTCTCTCGCTCCCTTTCTCTCTCTCTTTCACGCTCCCTTTCTCTCTCTCTTTCACGCTCCCTTTCTCTCTCCCGCTCTCTTTCCCTTTCTCTCTCCTTCTCTCTCTCTTTGCCTCTGCCTCCCCCTTCATAGCTGCCCACGGGGATGTTTGCGACAGTTGCCTTCACCTTCTGAAGGGTCCTGACTGGAAGCTGGGTTAGTTTGGGTGTTCCCTGTGCATTGCCTGCAAAAAAACAAAGAAGAGAACAGTTACATTTTTTTTAAAGAAATCAGTAAAATAATTGGCTAGAAAGTTCAACATTGGAAAAACAATTACCGGGTGTTTGGATCTGTGGTGGACTGCAGGGCCTTATGGACACAGCTGAGCCACTGGGAGGTGCCACTGAGCCGCTACTGCTGCTGGAGGTCTGCGGCTGCCTCTCCAACTGCCTGTCCAAATGTGTCGGCTGTTCCGTCTGCCTCTCGGCCGCCTGTCTGTCAGTTTGTCTCTCAGCAGGTCTGTCCGGGGGCAGGTGTCTGTCGGCCTGTCTGTCTGTTGGATGATGCAGATGTGAGTGTGCGATGGTGGTGGTGGGGGGCGCTGCTGCCGTGTGTTTGGACAGGATGTGGGGGGAAGCGCTGGAGGGGCCGGAGACGGAGTAGACCACGCTGGGAGGCACCGCTGTCATGGAGACCACCCCGGTTGCCATGGTGACACTAGGTGAATGCGGGTAGAGGGTGGTGACTATCTGCCCGCCGGAGCCCGAGACAGGGGCCGACGGAGCTGTGGCTAGCAGCGGTGCTTGACCTGGATGGAGAGCCAAGAGCATAGATTTGATTTTTCATTTGCTATAACACTTAAAAGCGATGATACATTTTACGTGAAAAAAAGTGTTTTATTGATTATGAACATAACAAAATGGGTCGTCAGCTCAGTTTTGTCCTATGTGCTTTTAACATAGGAGGTATTCAACCAGTCTGACTGTCACACTGTTGATCTACTGACATTAGCAGAAATACACACCACCTTAATAACTGATAAACACCATAGATTTGGTCAAACCAGTATATGTTGGTATATGCATTCAAATCAAAATGTTCACTTTTCGATCCACAGCAAAGGTTTTATGAACCCAGTGGAAACACAAATAAATATATTTTATAATATAACCATCTTGTTAGTTTCTTTTATTTCATGTAGGAATTCGGTTGAGGTATAAAACTGTTTTTAGAATAATATGTGACAGGAGATTTCTTCCCCAGCACATTTTAGCAAACAGCTTATGGTAATACTCCTTTTGCAAAAGAAATTACTCATATGCAAATATGTTCTGTGTTGCAAAATGAGACTAGAATTAAATATTAGCCCACTTCATTAAGGGTTGAATGAAAGTTGTTTTCCTGAAAAAAGCTATAGTATCTGTGGTTTGCATGCCTACCTATATCCAAGTCGGCACCGCATTAAATGTTTAAAAGAGCCTTTCATCTACACTGTCATGTACAGCAGCTTTCTACAGCACTGACCTGCAATCAGTGGCTGAACCAGAGTCTGTCCGGGTGGTGCGATGGCTGTGAACCCGAGCGTTGCTAGGGACGATGGAACATATGCAGATCCAGCCACTGGCAGAGCTTGCTGGGTGGTGGAAGAGCCTGTTGTCGTGGAGACCAGAGCCAGACTGGATGGGACCCCTGGAGTGGACTGGACATAGGTGATCCTGGATGGGAGGGAGAGGGAAAACGAGAGATGATTAGGAGGAGAGAAATAAAAATGGAGAGAGGGGAGGGGAAGATGACAATTTGAATTTTTCCAATTAAAAAAATATCAAGAATGGTGTATTAGCAGTAAGATAAGGTGTTGAGGTACAAGAATGAGCAAAGAACGGCAATGAAGAGAACAGAGACATGATTAAAAGGGAAGAGGAAGACAAAAAAGAAAGTGCTGCAGTGAGGGTCAGAGGGTGAGTGTACATCACAGCGAGCAGCAGTGGATGACTGTGTGTGTGTGTGTGTGTGTGTGTGTGTGTGTGTGTGTGTGTGTGTGTGTGTGTGTGTGTGTGTGTGTGTGTGTGTGAGGGGCTGAGAGGTACTGTTGTGTGGGGGTGGCATGCAGAGGCAACCTGGGCCACCAGCAGCATGACTAACACATCCAGAATAGAGCTGCAGTGCTACAGCTGCACCCCGGCTGGAGTTTTGGTTTCTCGTATTGTCTGCTCGCTATCCTTTAATAAATATGGACGTCCCTGCCACAGGAACAGTACAACTTTCTTAAACATGGCATCATGAATCCAAGTATAAGACTTTTTCCCCCCGGCCCTGGGTAAAATAGTAGTCAGAAAAAGCTTTCATTAGTTGACATGATCTACGTTTACATAGAGCTTTTTATCCCACTCATAACCAACATAAAAGTCCACTTAGAATATAACTGCCTTGTTTAAAACCTTGATGAGAATAACCTGGTAAATTTCGAAAGAACATTCTCTCTGAAATGGCTGAAAAAGGCTTTCTTGATCTGTACAAAGGGTAAAAATTGTTGTGTAAACAGTTCTTCTGATTGCTTTCTATTTTTGTGCTAAGTGCACAATTGCTGTGCACGC
The DNA here is from genome assembly GCA_026929865.2 of Hyperoplus lanceolatus. NCBI lineage: Eukaryota > Metazoa > Chordata > Actinopteri > Uranoscopiformes > Ammodytidae > Hyperoplus > Hyperoplus lanceolatus. The sequence goes on along the minus strand of CM049401.1, from coordinate 24,375,224 downwards.
TCACCCAATTTATTTGTGTTGTGTGTAAAATCCTACAAAAAAAGAAGGGATGGCAATCAGTATGAAGACGAGATGGGAATAACAGTGGGGAACCCAAATAACAGATGAACAATGGAAGCAGATGTTCAATGAAATATAAAAAAACTACAAAGTTCACTATTCTGAAGAGAATTTGCTTGGAAAATAAACACAAGATACTTTCTGACCCCAGACATAATTCCTAAATATAGCAGAAAATCAGATTCTCAATGTTGCAAGAACTGTTTTGTTAACTTGTCCTCCACCACTATCCTGGATGCAGTTTCACCTATCACTTCAGAAAGGCACAGGAAAGCCCCACGAATATACACTAATGTAAACTCTTAGTGGTGTTTCTTCAATATAGATACAGTATGTTGATGTCCTTGCAAACCTGAAAGACATCCTTCCACAGTTTTTTGCTCAGTGTATTGCTGTTAACACTGTTAGAAGTACTCACTGTGAGAGCTTACATTCATCCAGCTAGTTGCAAGAGAGGTGAGGAGAAGAATCAACTCACGCAAATCTGGGATAAATGTGCTCCCATGTTTTGCCCATTATTCCCAGGATTTGGGAGTGCAACTGCATCTTTTTCACAACTCTTTGTAACAAGATTGGTCTAGCTAATCAAATAGTAAGATACATGCAACAAGAAAACTGCAAGTGCACACCATCGAACTGAACCTCAGAGAGTGCCAGCTCCACTTCAGCCTTACATCACACCCAAGGACAGGAGAAGCCACTGCGTATGGTCATAGAGCAAGGACACAACTTATTCTACTTTGAACAAAGAAGTCGTTAGAAATCATAGAATTTTGGCTTTTTAGTGCTGAAGATGATAATGCCTAGTGATTGTCCATGATTAACTTTGATGGCTGAAGAAGACACTGATACTGAATAATTTAATGACTTTAGTGTACAAACAAACATTATAGAGCAGCAGAGTTCTGACAACATAGATACGGTGGATCAACCTGAGGACTTCATCAGCAAGCAATCATTTGAAACCATTGTCATTGGACCAGGTTGTCAAAACAACAAAGTCTTTCAGCCAATCAGAGCGGACTCACCATATGGAGATCTCCTCTGACACCACTAGTTCTAAGTCAGCGACAATATCAGATGAGGACACCAAGCACAAATGTATCATCCCGCTGCTTGTAAGGCTCCTTGTGCATTCGGCAGAGAAGGCCTGGGACATCACGGCATCAAGCAGATTTCAATAGGATCATCAAGAAGATGAGAGACAAGACAAGGCATCGGGGGAGATCAACTTTGCTGACTTCATCATCAGCTCAAACCATAAAACTGTTAAGAGGATCTACAATGCTCTGTTCAAAGGCCTGTGTCGGCAGTTTTATTCTGCAAAAGGTGCTTCTAAAAGCGATGGAATCACAGGGCAGGCTGCTGACGAATGTATTATCCAGTCCTTAATGGCTTACCTGACTGTGACAGCTACAACTCCAAAGAATAACGCTGTTGGCAGGTTCTTCTCATCAGTGGGGAAAGCTATTGCGAAGCCCTTCAATGCCTGTTTCAGAAGTTTTTACAACTCTTAAACAGATGGAGGGCCCCATAATATGAAATGTCTTAATTTATATTCTTAACTTGGAAAATAGGGTTGTGCTGATAGTAGGGCTGCACCATTATGGCCAAAATGATTATCACAATTATTTTGGTCAATAATGATAATAATTTTAGAGAGTAAAATATTTGTATTGGATTGTCACGTAAACATAACAAAGCTTTCATATCCATGTGATCGACTATGCAATATTCCTGCTAATGTACAAATCTTGGCATAAAAAAAATGTATCCTCAGTATTAACCTGAAGTCAATGTATTTTCACACAAAAAAAATATAAATCAAAATATTGTACCAAAACTTTACACAAAATCAAATCAACAGATCACTGCTTTAACTTTTCCTTGTGCAACATGTCTGTTAAATAACACATCTTTAAAGACAAATAAGGTGTTTAGTCAGCTGACCTCATTGCGTCCCCTAGAAGCAAAATACAAAGTCTTTCAGCCAATCATTCTACCTGCATGATGGATGTGTATAAAACTTGATTTTGAACTAAGTAAAATTGTGCCCAAAATGTATAACTAAAATAATTATACTAGGAGCTGTGCCTTGTCAAAATTAATCACAACCTATATGGCTCTTCCATGCCAGAATTTAATTTAGAAGGACGGACACAGGAAGTGACAGGTAACACTCAGCAACACTCCACGTTAGTAAACCATTGTTGCCTCTCTCACAACCATGCTCGCAATGCGAGGTTTCATCTTCGCTTCAGGTCGGGTGAACTCTGGTGAATCAGAGCCACTGACTGTAAGGAGTTATTATTGGGTTATGAATCCGGCGCACACAAAAAAGAGACTCACGAGGGGAAGTATCTGCTCTCGCTCGCCCAATAAGCAGCTTCCGCTCGCTCGTGGAGTGCTTTCTATCTATGCGGGCGGAAAGTTATTCACACTTTGGGGGCGGAGCCACTGGACTTTGATTGACAACTCTCAGGGATGCTGGGGTTGTCAGGTTGGAGCATGGACAGGCACATGATCAGCGAGTAGTTTGGGGAGTGATTGATTTGCTTGGCAGCGGAGCACAAGCTCACAAATATAACACATTCATGTAAATGATATCGTGGGAAGCCAATATCGTCATCGTAATAAAAATTCGATATATTGTGCAGCCCTAGCTGATAGGCGGAATTGTTCATCAGCGATTGATGGCATGATCGGCAATAGATTTTTAGATAGTTGCTGTCTGAGTGACTGAGTGTGCAGTAGAGAGGGAAAGAGAGAAAGATAGACAGACAAATAGAGAGAGAGACAGGCAGAGAGAGATTTATGTTATAATTTTGCTTTTTGACTTCAAAGTGATCATCTGATCGGCTCCAGCCAATCTGCTGACATATCAGCTGTTTGACATGGTTGTGACAGCCCTGTGGCACTTCCCGATTGCCAGGCTCCCAGGAAGTGATCAGTGGTTGACTCCTACAGCTTATATAGCTGAGGAGCTCAGCCAGCATGGAATCACTCTTTGTGTGGTTTGTTTTGGTTTAGTAAAGGGGTGACCTTTACCACCTAAGAAAAAACTAAAAGCCCACAGCTATTATAAATTGCTATTTAACATAGTATTCATCTTGTTGTCTATTTTAGATTCAGCATGTATAGGATCTATATTTTTTATCCAATGTCAGTAGGCTTGTCATTTCCTACCTGGTGTGTGCTGGTGGCAGTAGTACAGCCTGGGACGAGGCTGATCCTGGAGCCACGACAGCAGCTGTGGCCACAGAGAAAGGGCTGGCAGGGTGGACTGCTCCCCCCTGAGGCAGCTGGGATTGGACCACGGGCATGGGAGCTATCTGGATGATCTGAAAAAAACAAAAGAAAAAGGATTACAAAAAAATACTAATTTATGAATGGGCAGTGCAGGTGCTGAGCTAATAAAACTTTGCATTACTAATGAAAATGAACACAATCTTTAAAGTTGTGGTGTTGGTGCTTCCAGTGAAGCGCTCACTGACCTTGCTTCCAGTCTGAGCACCGTTCTGGACAGGAAGAGGTGGAGCCACAATGGGAAACTGCTGGGCAGGGGCTGGCGTATTCCGCACTGTTGCCATGGGAACAAGCATTTTACCCTGGAGGACCGGAGACTGTGTTTGCACTGAGGTGAAGACAGAGAGAGAAGGGGAATGGGCATCTGTTTTTTCACCACAGAAAAAAATTACTTGGGTTGCGTTCCAAATCGCATACTCTTTCTTTTTTCTATTCTACATACTACATCCGACGATAAAAATAATCTAGTTAGGATGCAGTAGGCATACTATTGGGACATACTTTTTTCTCTTATTTCATTATAACATTGCGCCTTGATCTTGCCTCTTGCTTTTATATCAGTCGCATCCCCGTTTGTTTTCATATGGAGGCTTCGTCGATGTTACGTCACTTCACGTGCGCACTGGATTGTGGGTCAGAATCGCCCAAATAGGATGCACTTTTCAACACTAACAATCTTGGCCGCATGAAGTAGGACATCCGGGTACTTCTAACCATCCTAAATCTGGCCATAAGAATCGGGACATCCTAAATCTTTTTTCTACATACTATATAGTAGAAAGTATGCGATTCGGAACACAACCTTAATGTACCAAAGGCCTCACTGTCTTGACTATAGTTCCAGAAATCTCACCTCTAGTTCCTGGGCTGACCACTCCCACCGCCGGGCTGGACGAATAGCCTGTCAGTGAACTTGTACCGTGCTGCTTTCCATTGGCCAGGGACAGGTGTGTGGGTGGAGTTGTGGGCAGGTTGAAGAAACTGGTTGGCTGGCTGAGCTGCTGAGGTGGACTCTTGGGGTGGGTGTGTGCAGGTAGGGTGGGCAGGATGTACTGGACTTGTGTGATGGCCTTTCCTCCGTGTGGCGCTAGGGAAGAGGCGGGAAGGAACTGGGGCTGAAGCAGAGATAGAGGCAGTGGCCCGTTGGTTTGGCTATGCGAAGCTGAGACAGCGGAGTGGGGAAAGACCTGCTGCTGGTAGGGCTGGGGGGACGGAGTGATAAGCTGTACAGCAGGTTGAGCAGACAGAGCTCCTCCCAACACCAAATTAGTCACTACACCACCTTGGGTCACGCCTGCGCCTACAGGGTTAGGTGACGAGGAAGAGTAGTAACCAACCCCTGTGGTTGCCACGCCTCCTGACCCTGGGCCAAACAGAAGGTGGGGCTGTTGCTGGGGAGTCAGGGACTTCCTTTCTGGCGGATGCGGGCTGGATGATGTGCCTCCGTCTCTGGGTTTACTGGCGATGGGGAGCGGTGTGCTGATAACGGGTCGCATTACATTGGTCACCACAGTTGAGGCCACCCTTAGAGCGCCAATGCCCAGGAGTGGGTTGGCGCCAAGCGGACCTACGGATGAGGACAGAGGCCCTCCAGCTAGAGAAGTGGAGATGACTGACTGGCCAGTAGAGAGGGTTAGAGAAGTGGCTTGCACTCCTCCTCCTCCTCCTCCTCCAAATGTGTCCTTACCATCTCCCTCTCCCCTTTCCTTCCTTCTGTGATCTGAAAACCCTCCCCCTCCTGATCTCCCCTCATCATAGCGCCTGCTGCTGTGGTAAGAGGACAGGGAGACACTCCTGCCATGAGGAGCATGGTGTGATGAAGATGATAATGAAGAGGAGCAAATGACTGGAGCAAAAACTCTCTGAAAAGAAAGACAGAAAAATATTTTGAGAAAACATGGATATGTAATTGAGGGCACACGCATTACAAATGTCAATAAATAACAGGGGGAAATGATTGTTAAAGCCGATTACCTTACGATCACTTTCATCTCCAGAACCATTCTCACTATCGCTGTCAGTCACCCGCTCCTTACACTTGAGGTCTATGGAACTGCTAGGATAAGGGTCCTCTGTGGAAGAAAAACAAATACACTAAAGCTACACTTGACATACCTTGTCATTTATTGTAATACAATCAAAGTCAGCTCTCTATTCCAATCAATATTTTTTAAATCAAAATGGTGGTCAACACAAATGGCTACAATTTAGCCACAGTAGCCACAGTAGGGGCTAAATTCAGTCACAGAGAACAGTAGTGCATATCTCCAACATTTGGTTTCATGAGTGGAGTAGATCAGATTTCTCACCGATGACATCGTCATCTCCCTCTTCCTCACAGATGACCATGCGCTCCTCATCGCTGGTCATGTCCTCGCTGACTCCTCGCTGGGTCTGTGACAGGGGTGGGGCACGACTTGAAAACTGATTGCCGCCATCCCCACACATCTAAAAGCAAACAATAAAGTAGGAGATGCTATAGCAGGGATGCTTTTTTATTAAATTGTCTGTTAGAAAGTTATATATTTCATAATTTGTATACCAGGTGTGTCAATGCGTCTTCTGTGTATTTTATGTGTAGGTTTTAGAGGTGCATATACTATGGCCACATTAGTAAAAATAATTTTTAATTTTTCAATTTTTGTGAAAAGCAGATCAAGTCAAATTTACAAAATCAGCAGCAGAAAAGTGTTCAGGGCTCCAGCAGTGATAATTATCTCTAGTTTATGTTTACAATATGTGAAGCTCTATGTTACAACATTAACTTCCCATGTCTACAAGCTGTGCTCCTTGCTTACCTGTGCCAGTTCTGCCAGGGCCTGTGTATTACCCCTGTCACCACGCTCCAGGCTGTGCATGGCACTTTGAGAGAAGGCTCGGGGGCGAGTAAGCTGGACCCCATGACCTTCTCCTGTACTCCTTTCAGACATGCCAACAAGACCTGCACCAACTCCCTTCAGCTCCACAGAATGGGGTTCTATCAGAAGGCAAAAAGAGGACTGTTAATAGACTGGAAAGAACAACAATACTGTAATTAGCAGAAGTTACAACAATATACATATGTATGTTGAGAGTGACTGTTGAGTGAAGCCAACCTGTGGACTCAGACATGCTCCTCTCTCTGATGTCTTTGCCCCCTGGGACCCCACGGCCGTCAGAGCTGGACTTCTTCCTGTCTTTGTTGCACCACTTCCAGTCTGGGTGGGCCTTAAAGTGGGCCTCTTTTACCTGGGAACAGGAGTGGGAGAAGAAGGTATTATACATGTACAATAAATCAGTACAGAAGGGTTAGTTTGTATGTTACACAAAATTGTGTGTCTCTTTTTATTGGTCTGAAGATGCATCTATGTACCTGGAAGGCCAAATCATGGTACTTTTGTTTCTCCTTAGGCCCCAGAGCATACCACCACTCCCCAAGAATCTTGCTGACTGTCCTGTTGTCCTGGTTTGGGTGCCGCTGATGCACCAATGCTCGATGGCGCTTACTGAAAATCATAAATGCGTTCATGGGTCGCCGGATGTGGTCTTTCTCCCTCTGGAAGAGTGAGCGAGGAAGAAGATAGATTATTACATTACAAATTACAAAGGAAAATAGAGATGTTTGATGTTCTGGTGGGAGCAGAGGAAAATAAAAGTACCTTTCCAGGGCTGTTCTTATCTCCATCTTTGGGCAGCGCACTAAGGGACTGAGTGCGTCTCTTTACCGGTGGAATAGAGAGGGGCGGCTCTGGTACAACTCCTGGGAGGAATCTGAACAGAGATAAGAAAAATAAATAAATTACAGCCTGTCTATTTGTATGCTTTATTAGATATTTTCCTTGGGGACTGTGTGCACACGCAGGCTTACACTCAAGCACCGCTTTCTCTTTCCCTCTTTAATATTTAAAAAAATGTACACTGGTATTATTTCTCTTACAGCTGCAAGTCTATCAGATGTAGACAAAGAGCACAAGCAGTTCATCTCCCATGAGATACATCAGCAGATTCAGCAGATAGCTCATCCATTTCAATGGCTGACAGCCCGGCCACTGTCTTTCATATAGTGATAGAGCCGAGAGATGGAATGCTTTTGTTCCCATCTGCTTTGTTCTGGCATTGAGCTCTTCTGCCCAAATTAACGCATGGATACAGAACATATCACACTCCCTTACAGTATGTGTGGGTACACAGCACAACTACACAGAAAAATGACTGTGAATGCTGACTTGGACAAATACATAACCATTTGTTTTATATACGGACACCAATAGGGGTATATGTGGGGTGTGCATCTTATGTAACCTCACAGCTTAACACAAAAAATCCCTAAAAAAACGTGACCTACGGGTCATCGACGTCACTCTCTGTCTCGCTGTCAGGCCTCTCCCTCTCTGCTTCTCCTTTCTCCTTCTCTGGAGGCGGCTCATCAGAGGAGGGAGGAGGCCGGGACAAGGAGCCTCTCTCTAAGCTGGGAGGTGCCTCTGCTGGCTCCTGTGACAGCGCTGCCACCCCAAGATACTCTGAGGAAGAACAACAAAGAGATACTTGTTCAGGGTGAAAGTAAACAATATATGTTTTTCAAAACTGTGTTAAAATCCCAAAAAACTGGTGATAGGCATGAATGCATTCCATACCAGACTTCAGACCGGCGGCTTGGGGGTGGTTGACCGGGTGCTGGACCTCTCCTTGCTGAGAAGAAGCGTCTGATTGGGTGGGTGCTAGGAAAGGGACCAATGAATGCCAGGGGAAGACTGGAACTGACCTGGGTTCTACATTGGTCCACACTGCAGAGAAAAACAGCATTATTGGTAATTACTAACAGCGAACACCATCTGATGACCATTACTTCATAACATGAATCTCCGCTCAGATATGACAATCATAAGAGCCAGCCACTTCATGCATTGGGATTACCGGGGATGTTATTTCCTTATTTGGGGAATCATGGCCCCTTAGTGCATCACTCGAGCCCACTGCCTTGAGAAGTACCTTATGGATACACAACACTACTGTCTTTAAATGTATCCAATAAGAGGCAAGTTAAAATCTGAGACACTTTATACATTGACTACACTACATTAACACTACAATTAACTGGCAGAATACAACAATAGCAGTACTACATAGATTATGAGTAGTGCCACAGTAGCACACACACAGCCCATTAAATGGTTAAACCACCCCAACAAGAGCAAATTACAAAAGGACTCTCTGTTCTCACACATACTGGGTATAGAACAGAAAAGGTACACTCTGAAACTTCATATATAAATGACCCTATAAAAAAAGATGAATAAGGATGCTTTACCCAATAAGTAAAAAAATGTAACCAAATGTGTTTCGTGTAAGCTTCCAAAAATAGGTTATGTCCCTTATCAATTCACAATGTTAGGGTTGAATTATGCTACAACATAACAACAATCTAATGATGCAATATGTACAGATTTGAAAGGGAAAAAGGGATACCGTATTCTCATAAAAATAGTAAGGCAAGTGACATGGACTAACCAAACATGCTTAATCCTTGGCGGAGATACTGAGGATTCTCTGATGAGAACATGGTTGAATGAAATCCTTGATGTTTCTCCCAAAAAAGAAAAAAGTTATAATGTCCTCCTAAAAAAAAGATCACCTCTACAACACACAGAAATCCAGATGAGGAAACATCTTTAATCCAAAAGCTCGAGCTGATGTTGTTGGGAAGCTCACAGATGACAAGTGCTCAGTGGCGGCTGTATCCCGTTTCATCCCTACAGGTTGCAGTCATCCTTCACAATAGTCACTGCATCATAAGTTCAAGATGGAGCACAGAGAGGTTTCCTTATCATTTAGTTCCAATACGAGTAAAAAATTAAATATGTCTGTCAAGTGGCGTCTTCTCTTCGTATCGCAGAATGCCGCAATCTAATAACGCACGCGAAACAACCAAGCATCCGCAGAAAAAATGTACGATGGACAATAATACTCAAAAACTTCAGTTAAATATGTAATCAGGCAACAATGTACATACGAGCTACTGAAACGATGCTTATGATCGAAAGCAGAGGTTCCTCCTCCCTTTGGTCTAATTACCCCCGATGCCCTCTCTCTCTCCCTGTTTGTTTACATTAGTCCAGCAGCTCGAACATGAAGGGGTTAACAAGGCCTCGAGCCCATCCACGGCCTGGATTAGAACATCCGCCAGACAACTACGCAGGCAGCCTGGGCCATATCAAACCTCGCTATGCGCTATCAGAACGCAGCTGCAGACAGGTGGGTAATGAGTAAGCACACACACAGCTCCACTTTGAAAAAAACAACAACTGAAGGGCTGCTGTAAAAGGGGGGCAGCGTATCGATCAGGCTCAACACCACTGCAACAAGCAAAATTGGGGCGAACAAACCTAAGGTCTACTAATAACTTGGAAGAACGGTGAGATAGGGTGAACGCAGACTTTATTACTTGCTTATCCGTGTAATAAAACCATTATAAAAAAATAATATATTATTTCAGCTGCCTCTTGCAACAACCGGAGCCTCAAGTGCACCACTCCAAATCGGACCTACCTCTCGGGAACGCCCCTGGTCGTGCACCCGCTGCACAGTCAGAGGCAAAATAAATGCAATTGTTCTCATGTTTCAGCTACAAAGCCATATTCACACGTTGTTGGCTACCAAAATAATCCGGCGAGGAATGTTAGACAAGTGCATTACAACGAAACACTAACTCGTCTTGCCCATTACCTGCGCTATGCACCTGCCCTAACCTGACAATTTAGGCACACACCTGCCAAGATCCAAACACACCTACACAGGTATAGCGACTAGTTTGGGGTTATCCGTGTTTACAACGCACGAGCAGATGTCGTTGACTGTAAATCTGGTGCATTCATCCATCACCCAGTGCTTGCGAGCCACGCTATCCATCGGTGTGATTATCAAGAAAGCAACCAAACACCATGCTTCAAACTACAGTTTCTGCAGTCTCTCATTCACCAGCTCCTTAGCTACCTGACCAATCTGAGCAGAGACCCAACGTTAGCTAGCAACTGATGAGTCTTCAACACAGCAAATACAAGCCACAACGATGGGGACTCCTGGCTCCACTCAGCGAGGAGAAAAGAGGGGATGAATCGCGGTTGGCGTTGTGTATTTCTTCCTCCTCACGGTAGCAAACGAGTGGCTTGTTGACTATACCCGAATACTGGACCTCAGCCGGCAGGGAAGGGGGCTTCACAATTCACAAGAAGCGGTGCGGTACAGTACGTTGGGTTAAAGCCGATGGTGAAGTCCGTCCGTCTGCAGCAGGAGCTAGCCACTTCGTGCGGACGACATCTGCGCGCACACCGTCCAGTTCGCTCAATACTTGTCGTTACGAGCGATATCTTGGTCTAGAAAAGTCCTCGTTAAGCATCAACTCCCAACCCGAGTTTACTCCCTTATTTTTGTCTCGTTCTCTCTCCCTCGCAAGCAAGCCTTGGCCCTTTCTTTCTCTTTCCCTCCCTCTTCCTCTTGTTGTAAACTAGGCTGCCTGTCCCCCCCACCCCGTACTCGTCCCCTCCCCTCCGCTCGTCCTGTCAACCTCGCCCAGCCTTATCCCGCCTACATCGGCGAATACCGCACGGCTATTGGCCAATGCAGCCACCTGTCATATGCCTTCCGCGAACCCTGATTGGTCGGAGTGTGCACTGGAATGCCAGTCATATGCAAATTTCTCCCCCCTTCACGACCGGCGGATCTTCTTACCCCAGAAACTGTACATAGGCCTATGTTACATATACTTAAAAAGAACATCATGTAGGTCTATTGTATTGACATTAAAACATCAGAAGTTCCAGCAATAACCAAAACATTTGTTTTTGTGCTTCTTTCACTAAGCCCACCTCGGGTTCATGTCATTGGTGCATGACTCGTAGTAAACCTTGACTGACGCGTGAAACCTCGAATCAAAAGCCGACACTCAGATGTAGGCTAACCAATGGCTTAACAGAAGTGAGACACGATCCCTCCCTCTTACAAATGCTCAGCTAAAGCTTTAATACCCATGAAGACCATCCGATGCAGGAAAAGCGCTAGTGAGCTATCTACTGTTTACTTTCCACGCTGCTATTGGCGTTTCTATTTAATCTGCAAAGGGGATGGATGTCAAAAATGAGGGCTAATCTGGTGTCAAGAGGACAGTGCACATCCACAGCCATGCCACCTATGGCTGTAGGCTTATGGGTCGTTTTGTGTGTAATATGTGTTCTCTTCAAAGTTGTTAAATGCAAACATAGACTACAAGACATACTAAATAAGAAATATGCTTATGATAATCATATTCAAACCCTTTTTCTGACAATGCTACACCTCTGCTTACAGGAAACACGACCAAAAGTAGACAGCTGAGCTGAGTGATGTAGCCTAATTTTCCACCAGAGAAAGACATTTTAAATCCCCAAACATTTTTCCATCTCTCCATCATGCAAATGTGCCCCCTCCAGATAGATTTTTAAATTTTCTGATGCAATGCTCGCAGGGACAGAAAGAAAAAGAAAGAGAGGGGAGAAGAGAAGAGAATTGAATTCAGGAGAGTTAGAAAGAGGGAAAATGGGTGGAACAGGCTAAGAGTGGAGAGGACCAGGGAGTAAAAATAGACTTGAGAGTCATTTTCAGCAGGAGAGGAAGGGAGGGAGAGAGGGATGGAGGAGGAGGATGGGTGGGTGGGTGAGTGAGTGGGTGGAGAAAAAACAACTTGTGAAAGCTGAACTTCTTAAAAGGGGGAAGTGCATGGGGCCAGAGATGGGGGGGGTACACAGAGGGAAAGCATTTGAAGATATTTATGTTGTTTAGGTAGAGTACAGCTAAGACAAAAGAGAAAGAGAACTACTACTCATCATAAGGTTTCCTGTCACACTGTGTGAGTCAAAAAGTCACACTTAGCTAAGCTCAGCAATCCGTAAAACAAATAAAACATGGGGAGGGACTTAATTACCAATACCGGCCAGTCAGCTTATCAGGAGCCTGGGGAACTGACCAATAAGGTTGTAAAAGCCACTGGCAGCCGCAGTCTTCAGTGTGTTACAAAAAAAAAGTGAACCCTCTATGTCCTGGCTTAAACTTCTCTGATTAAAATCACTCACAAAAATGTAATCCGTGCCACTATACAAGACTGAGAAAAAGAGAAATGATACTCTTATCTCAAACAAAATAGGAAATGCTCTAGTGTGCAGTTATCAACTCATTCTGTTAGCATCGGTAGAGAATCTTAGGTCATGTAAAAATATGGGTTGAATGTACTTCTCTTAAACCATAGGCATATCCAAGAAGGGTTCAACTAACAGGCAATAGAAGGAGAGAGAGAATAAGAGAAGAGATTAAGGTTTATCAACTGCACTGAGCTCTCAACAAGTCAATCCAGCAAACAGTGTGTTGTGACCGCAAGCAGTTGGGACAGCTTGAGCTGTGTGAGTGAAAAGAAAAGAGGGTGAAAGAGGGCAGGGTGGAGAGGAGGGATTACTGAGGCTGCTCAGTGGTTACAACCCTGGGTAAACATTACAAGCCCTTAGTAATGAACTATATCTGACCAATTATTCAGATCAGAGTAATGAGTTTTTCCCTTATAGGCATGTTTCGATGCGGCTACATTTTGAACTGATTAGCACCAATATCCTGCAAATGTATTTATGTAAAACTATTTTTGTCAATCAGAACATTGCTACTGTCATATACAGCACATACAGATGCACCTAGTCAAGATAGGAACATATGATGACTGCATGCATGTGAAGGAAGGAGGTGAGACAGGTATGATGAGATGCCGGTGGAAAACAACTGAATTTTCGAGCCTAGTTGTATACAACAGAGATCAGCGTTTAAGAAAGGCAAGAGTAAGAGAGAAGGTGTGAAATGAAGATAGAAGATAAATCCCCCCTCAGCCAAGCTTAACTATCTCTCCCTGCTGCCGAGCTGGCAGTGCAATATCTGTGTGGGTGTTCAGCAGCTTTCATTGGCTGCCTCCTTTTACAGACACAGGGCTCTTTTTAATGTGCATATGTGTGCATGTCTCTACCTCCCAATTACATCAGTCAAACCACGCCACGTCCCCTCACACAAGAAATAAACTTTTCCTCCTCGTCTTTACCTATGCTGGCGCTGTGCGGGCGAAACGCCGCCTTCGCTCTCTCATCCCATCTCTCTCATCCCTTAATTCATCTTCCACCCCTGTGCTCTGTGTCCCTCCCTCCCACAACCCAACATTTGCTCCGTCCAATTATAACTCGATCCTCGAGTCTTTTACAGTTGCCATGGCAACAGCTATGTTGGGCTCATGGTCACCGGTTTGTCACTGACCATCATCATCTATTGCATCAAAATAAAGTTAACCAATCACTACATGGCTTTCTGACACCATCAGGGAGGTCTTTGTGGGGCACAAACAGGAGGTTTGTTTTAAAGACACTGGACTGGATCATGATTTTGTTTTAGTTTTGGTTATGTGTTAGAAAACTGCACCTCGTTACTGAGTATTGTGCAGAATAGTATAACATATACTGGGAACTGACCAGATCTTATCGCCCCAAATTCACAATTAACTCTCTGTGGCTGCATATGCAGATTCACTCACTTGGTCTTCCCACAAGCCAATAATTAGCAATGAAATGTAAACTTCAGATCAGTGATTGGAGACCCAGATCACTGCATCCACTGTGTGAAAGAACTTGTAATGTATGTGCTAAGCCATCTGGGGGCACTACTAGCCTGCAGATAAATGGCAAACAGACAGGCAGCAGCAGAAACTGGAGCTAGAGATTCAAGTAAAGGAGAGGAGGAGAGTGGGATGAAGGAGAGAATATAAATATTATACGCTTAATAAAAACTAATTTTAAACTTTGGGACGAAAACTGGGATCTCTTAAGAACATTGCATGTGGGTTTTACTGAGGTCCCTAAGAAGCAGTAATAGATCTGAATACTGGTCTAACTTTACGTGCATGCAGTCAAAGTCTTGGTGCCAACCAAGACTAAGGAGTCCCACTGCACCAGTTAATTTTGAGAATGTGCCCACAGTATGCTTCACCCAATAGTAGATAGGATTATCGTTGCACTTGACTTTTGTGGTAAATCTTAAGGGCATCACATGTGCTATGGTGTAAGTCTAGATGGCTGTGTGATCCAGATGCTGTTGTTGCCATGGCCAGGGAGGATATGCAGGGCTTTAAGCGTTACGTAAAGTAGGGGCGGGAGGGAGTGGGGATGTTATTCCCGGGTATCCGTATCCGGGTAGACCAGGATGAAGGGAACGAAGTGGAGAGGAGGGGAAGCGAAGCCACTGCAGTGCGATTAAGCAAAGGGTTAAAACTAAAGTGTCGTAATTTCTTTCTAAATAGAAATAAAAAATTAGATCGAGGAAAGTGTCAAATTAGAGTTCAAAAAAGTGTTTTCACATGCACTTAAGGGGTCGTGACATGTTTACTCAATGTTGCAAAAACTGTGTGTGTGTGTGTGTGTGTGTGTGTGTATGCGGTGAAGAGTCACAGAGATTGAGAATTTATGCACACTTAATAATAATAGTCAAAGGCTATAAGTTGTAATTTTACTCACTGTGGAGTATTGATATTTGACTTATATTAAAACATGTATCTCATATAACATGTCGTGTTCATTTTTCGAGGCTGAAAGTGCAACAAAAGATTTTCAGTTCAACACACAATGATGCTTATAATAATTAGGCTAACATACATAATCATGCAGCGCAGTCTGTGAGATGCCGAGTGGTTACACTATGTGGTTATACAGAGAAAACTGGTGTTTCTGTTGAAACCGGGATACAAGCAAAAAAACTCCTATGAGACTTCTAGAGCAACAAAGTCATCTAGGTCTTCGTTATAAAAAGGACACCACACACACACTTTCCTCACTGTCTCAGGAATGCTGCACTCTCACTCTCAGATAAAAAGAAAAAATATTTTCTTAATAAGCAGAAAGGTTGGTGATTTTCAAAATGACAGACAACAGTAGTAGGTATTGGAAATGGCTGTAAGTGTGTAAAAAGGACGTTTGACTTGGAACACTTTAGTCACTGTTTAAATTATTTAGAGGAAACCCTCTGATTATCGTGGATCGTTTCTGTTTGAGGAAGTGTCGACTAAAACACCAGGACGGAATAAGAAGGAGCCACCACGTATGTGTTGGTGTGTAAACAAATCTGAGCATGCTGAAGTCAGTTCTCTCAGTGGAAAGTAACACAAGCACATGAACAACACACATGAACAAGCTCACACACATGAACAAGCACACCCTCATGCATGCATGCATGCATGCGCTCATACACACACACACACAAACACACACACACATACATGCACGCGCACACACACACACACACACACACGCACACACACACACACTCCCACACACACAAACACACACACACACACACACACACACACACACACACACACACACACACACACACACACACACACACACACACACACACACACACATTAGGGCTGTTATTTGCAATTGTGATTATTCTTTGTTATGTATGAGGCTACATCAGTGTGATGTTTGCTTTGTTGCCATGGCAACAGACATTTGGCGCTCACACATCATATCCTGTACTCAATGATTGACGCTTGGATACTCTGTCACACACACACACACACACACACACACTGCATGCAACACACACATGACAGCATAAAAACGGTCTCATCCTTCACCTTGTCACCAACGGTTGTATTTCACAGGGAACTAACAGGGACGCTTAAAAAGATATTTAACTTACTTGCTCATTATTCTGTCATAAGTGGAAAAGCATATGCACACAGAGGACATACAAAGCTTTGCTCTAAAAGTGTGTGATAGCGTCAGTTGCGGAGCTAAAATAACTGAGCCTTGATACCCCGTGTCTGAGTGAATAAATAAAAACACAGAATATAAATGTGAATGCGTAGGATTACAATGTTATTGATAATGTTACAAGACAAGAGTGGCACAACTCAATGAATTTAACCTGCTCCCTTATTTTCACTATACACATATCACTCTACACATATGATCTATAAAGTGTAAGAACTATCATCATCCCCTGAAATATCAACCGTAATTGTCCTTTTATGAACTGCCAAATATTTCACTGTAATATCATTCACCCCTGATGAAATGAAAGTGTTTACCAGACCAAAGAAACATACCAAACTAAACCAAACATTTGGTATGCACATTTAATTTATTCAGTTGTATTTTTTTTTCCAATAATACATTAACTTAAAAGCAAGTTTTTTCATCAATCCCTGAATAAGTGTAATGTTTGGGAGAATTTTAAATAATCTGGGTTTCACTGGAGATCTTTGAACACCACAAGAAGAAAATATGAACACACCAATATGTGAAGATATTTAATGTGCAAATATGCTACAAGATCAAGCCTCGTCAACATTATTTTCCTTTTCAAACTTGTAAATCAGAAACATACCACTTGTGTGATTGCACGCATATTCGCACTGTATTTCCTTTCTTTCCCTCGTATTTCACTCTCTCCTACGACCATATGCAGAAGCTCACACACCCTTTTTAACTCTTCAGAAAACACCCACATGTGCTACTCACTCAACAATCTTCAAAGTAAATGCACATGCATGCAGGCGAGTGTGCATGCACTCACACAAAGAGATGCTATTCATTTATTCAGCGTCCTTTCAGCTGCAAAAAAGGGGGAACTGAGGAGGGACCGTATACTCAAAATGACAGCAGCACTCCCCTTCCTGTCCACTTCTCTTTCACACTTGTGAACGTTCACAACATGCACACGGAGGGCAGAAGGCCTTGGTGGAGTGAATTACGCTAAACGCTGCTATATGTCCATATATAACAGGATTGGGAAGTAGGCTCCTATTTTCAACTGATGATGAATAATGCTCTCTCATACACTCACACACACACTTCATAGTACAGCATATCCCCACACAGGAGCATGAGAAACAAATTCCTTACACACCCACACAACACACCGAAACTTACAACATATCCTATACAAACACACACACACACATTTAGATTGACCCAGCTCAGAATTACTGGCTAAGAACGCTAGATAGCTCACTAGCGCACTATCATTTTGTCACTGATAAACAAGCACACACCAAGAGTCAGCGGAAATAGTTTGTAGTGAGTAAGACGATAATAGTGGCCAGGGTCAGGAAGTCACACGCACACACACACACACACACACACACACACACACACACACACACACACACACACACACACACACACACACACACACACACACACACACACACACACACACACACACACACACACACACACTTATAATAACCATATTGGTAAGAACTTTTTAAGAGAAATAAACATCTGCACGATCTGTACAAAATTGCTGCTGTTAAATCCTCCTCTTTTCTTTGGTCTACGCGATCTTCCTCCGTGATGTAGTCATTGATCTCTTTTTGAAATAATCCCCCTTTTTCTCACTCTCTCTCAAACAAAACAAAAACAAGTTGATGGAAACAGTCCATAACTAGCCTATACACATCTAGCCCACACGTTCCATACCCACTTTTGCTTGATTAAGTGTTAATTTCTTGCACTGATTAGAGAACATCTTCACCCCTTTATTTTCTCATTCTTCAAATTACAAAATGTTTCTAAATTGATCTTCCCTTGTCATTTATATCCAAAAATCCATGCTGTTGTTTTGTGTCATGTCCATATAGTGTAGGTATGATTACTACCACTCAGGCAAGACGTTTCTGTTTATAATGACTTAGAAAATAAGGACTCTCAAATATCAACAGAGCTAATCCTGTATATATTGCACAATCTAATCACTATTAAAATAAACACAAAACATCAAAGCATGCATGGCCATCCATACATTTTCTCTTTTGCACTGTCACTCTATCACAACCACACACTATGAGTAAAGTACACACATGAATGCACAACACATTTTGCACTCAGCTAGTGTGTCCCTTTTTTCCATTTGCAATTAAAATCCAAACTACTAAACATTTGAATTAATACTTTGGTAATTTTGTTTTCCTGATCACAGTTAACTGCTATAAAATAGTCTTTTTCCAAATGTCATCAGAGAAATCAACCTCCCTTTCCCATCGTTACCAGAATGGATGGCACAGTTTTTATTTTTAATTTTTTTTACCTCACTGAGTGCTGACTAGTGAATTCAGTGAATATAGTGATTTTTTAATTTCATTTTGTTGCAGTGATTCCAACAAGCCTTGGCCTGACCTGGTGAATCACAGGTGCCTGTTCAAGGGCTTACATTGGTCACGTGATTAGCCTTACGGCCTCCACACACATCCTACCTCTACTGCGCGTCTACCTCGCGTCTGCGTCTGACTTTTTGTCACTGACCGTGTAATCAACCTAGAGCGAGCACACATCCAACCTCAGACGCACTGCTGATGCACGTCGGAGGCACGTCTGCAGCGACGCTCCCCTTTACCTCAGGAGGCTCGCCTATTTTTTTCTGAGAGCCGCGCGTCTCTCTCGGGTCTCTCTGCTTTAACTGATAGAGAAATACTCTGCTGTGAGTCTTATTAGCCTCGTTCGACTTGGAGCCGTCTTGCTAAGACCTGCGCAATTATGATGCTCGGCTTGCTGAGCACACAACATTTTTCCAGCATTTTTGTTGTGCGCTCAGCAAGACGCGCGTCATAGTTGCGCAGGTCTGAGCAAGACGGCTCCAAGTCGAACGAGGCTATTGACTTCATACTGGCAGCTTTCGCTGTAGTTTCACCATTTCCTGGTGTGTCCCTTTCAAAAAAAGACTTCAAACAAGCGAAAATTTAAAAAATAAATAAAAAGGCAATGGGGCACACGGATTACTGTCCAGACTCAATATTAGACTCAATATAAATCATATGCATCATAAATGACACGAAAGAACTTCATTTTTAATGGGAATTATCTATGAAAACTATATGTAGAAATATAGGGCTTTTAGAAGCAGCGCTGCAGCAGCAGCTGCTGCTGAGACGTTCCATGTGTGTCCGAGAAAAGTCCGAGAGACGCAGCAGTAAGGTAAGGCGACGCGCTCCAGAGGTAGACGCAGGATCCGTGTGGAGGCCGTAAGAATGTAGTTTAGCATTACCAGCAGACCTGAGGATGGTGGAAAGATGACAACAGCATGCTGGCTAACAGGAGCTTCTTTCACTGGGCATCAACACACACGGGTCGCAGAACATGTTAATGTAAATCTAACTCTGTCTTACAATGTTGGTGTTATCTGTTTCTTAGTTGTTACATAAAATAGAATATATTTATATATATAGGGAGAGAGAGAGAGAGAGAGAGAGAGAGAGAGAGAGAGAGAGGCAGTTGAACACTTTTTGTTCAACACAGTAATTGTTAAAGGCATTTTTTTGGATCAATGAAATGCAACCGCATATCAAGGTTTGGCAGAAGACCTTTTGAAGCAAGAAACAAATAACAAAGACCTGTATATTTAAAAAATAAGGAAACAGGAAAACAATTTAAAAAATGTTTTATAATAAGGATATCATAGTGTGTGTGTGTGTGTGTGTGTGTGTGTGTGTGTGTGTGTGTGTGTGTTTGTGTGTGTGTGTGTGTAAAAAATAAAATAATAATAATAAACTACATTTATACACAATATACCTTGTCTTCTCATTAAATTAATATGTCTGCTACTTCCAGCTGATACAGCTGTGTTCCCATTATTAAACAAAATGTTTCATCTGTCTCTCCTCTTTGTACTTTTCTCAACATGTAGCTGCACTATCACTGCACTTCTCTGTGGAGTCTCAGTTTCTCAGTACAAAAATCGTTGTCATTATACTGCTAAATGGTTGTTGACCTGTTAAAGACCCGGAAAAAAGCTTCACTTGTGCATTCTGAGTTGAGTTGACAATGTGTGTAAAAGACACAGATAAGAAAGGTATGAAAAATTCTAATAATGATTGCATTTTGTGAATATAACATTTTACTGCATATTGCTATACTAATACTATACTATATGGATAACATGTATTTCAAAAGTAAAAACAACAAAACTATAAAATATTTATTATACAGGGAAGAAATTGGAGAGCCCTGGCCCTAACCCTTTATGAACCACTACTTGGGAAATCGTAAGGTTTCAGAAACTGGGATTCATTCATTTGAAAATAAATAGAGGAGAATATGTCCTTCATTTTTAATTTTTGTATACAAAGCTGCAATTTTGTATGCCATGTAAGAATGAAGTTTGACTTTGGTGATATTTCAAATATTTAAAAAAACTTTTAAAATAACACTAGAGATTTTTGTGGAATTACGTTAAAATAGGTACAATATATTATACATCTTTCAACATAGTACCACTGATAAATGTTCTATTTGTTATTTATATAATTTTCTCATTGACAAGATGAATTTTCTCTTGTTATTTTTTCCTTTTGGTACAGAGACTAAGCATAGCTATCATCTGATTGGATTTTTAATTTTTTTTTCTAAAACATGCTAATATTGCATTATTAATATTTTTATACTACGTATCTGCTCTTATCTAAATGCAGCCCAATTTGCAAATAATTTCTCCATAGTTTCCCCTCATTCCTTCAAAGTCACTTGCACATCACATGCAAAATATACACACACACACACACGCAAAATACACACAAACACACACACACACACACACACACACATGGATTAAGTCTCACCTGTGCCAGGACGTCCCATGATGATGTCCTTTCGAGGGGCGGGGTGAAGGTTTTCGGCTGGGAGGATCAAGGGCAGTAAAGCGGTGGGAGAGGGGTGACAGGGAACAGGCTGCTGGACCTCACCCACAAACCCTGTCCCTTCAGTGCTGTCCGTGCTACTTGGAGCGGGGGCTGTGACTGTTGTGCTGACGTTAACCGACAGGGCCTGCATGGGGGTGGCAGTGGTGGGCAGGGAGGAAGGTGTTGGGGACACCAGCACCAGAGCTGGGCTCCGCAAGAGGACTGTGCCATTGGGGGCTGTAGCAGCATTAATGGGGACTGGAACCTGTAGGCTAGAAATCGGCTGAGGTGTAAGGGGTGTAAGGACTGTAGATGATGTGTTATCTGTCCCTACCTCGTTTCCACCTCCTCTCCCAAGGGGACATTCCGTAAATTTTGCCAGTGGGACATCTGGATTCCTCACAATAACAGGGGAGTCCCGCAGCGTCTGTTGGGACACGGGGACAAGGCGACGAGGCCCTCCATCAGCGGTGAGAGGAGAAGGAGGGGTTGGAGACACCAGGAGAGGAGGAGGGGAGACAGCGGTGGAGGACGGTGGCCTGCTGGTCACTCCTCTGGGTCGAGAAAAGGTGGGTGTGTGTGTGCGGGAATGTGAGGCTGGCGTCTGGGGGGACAGCACCCTGAAAGAGTTATTAAGGTCCCCCTGCTCAAGCTCTGTCTTGGGCGTGTAATCGTGGTGGTGTGAGGGGAGGGGCGGAGGGGGTGCGTCTGGCTTTCGTTTGCTGGGGCTCATCGGGACTGTAAACGTCAGGTTGCTGTGGAAAGAGGGCTGGATGCCTGAAGTGTGTCTCTCCCTTTCTCCCCCTCCAGCTGGGGTTATTGCTTTACTTCCCCCTGTACCGCTGGGCTGCCTGTGTCTGCGGTGTTGCTGCAGGACCGGGGACGCCGTAATCGGGGAGAAGTTGGCCGGCCTGAAGCCAAACAGCGGGGAGGGAGAGGGAGAAGGGGCAGGTGAGAAGGGTGACTGGTTTGATATGGGAGAGAAAGAGGGGGTTCCAGAGCGGGAGCTCCCTAATGACACCAGCATGGTGGCGGCCTCACACTCATCGAAGTCAAAGCGTGACGACAGGTCGTGAGGGAGGAGGGAGGGGAGGACCAAGCGGGGTCTGGAGTCTCCTCTGCTGCTGGTCTCACTACTCTCTCTGGATGTGTCGTCCCACTCAAACTCACTGCTCGCTCTGCCGCGCAGGTCAGAAGGGGTGACTGTCCCTGAGCTGTTGCCTCCTCCTCCTCCTGCCCTCTCTCCCCCCGCGGCCTCCATCTCTTTGGTCCTCATGGACAAGTGTCTGGAGCAGTATCCTCTGCGCTGGGATTCCTTCATGCAGCCATCCCTGGAGCACAGTCTCCTCCACTGCTTACCATTGAACTTCTTACGGATACCGTTGGGGGTGCACACGACGTCACCCTTCTTGTACTTCTGCTGAGCCAATGACAGGGGGGTCCTGGAGCGAGAGGAGGTAGAAGTAGGAGTAGGGGTCTGAGTGGGAGTGGTGGTCTTTGATGGAGGTAGGTTTGGAGTGGTGCTGTTCATTTCAGACCCCACTAAGGCAGGGGAAGGTGGCGGCTGGGGACTAGCTAGGGTGGATGGGTGTGGGGGTCCCAGACCACCTCGCACTAGAGAGAGGTTGGGGGAGGAGGGAGGGTAGACACTGGATTTGGAGATGATGTTTCTGTGCTGAGTGGTCACATCATTTGGCTTGCTGCCCACAGTAAGGTCCAGGTTAAATCGAGATACCTCAACATCTTCTTCCAGAGTGTTTGGCTGTTTCTGTCTCTCTCCGACTGAGTAATTATCTCCACAGCCATGAACTGTGCTGCCAGCTGCACCAGAATGGGGTGGTGGGTGTGCATTTCCGTAGGGACGCCCTCCATGGCCCAACCTTGCTCCCCCTCCTAGCACTCCCATTCCAATACTCAACTGGCACACTTCCCTCTCTACCTCCATCTCCTCCCTCCGCTCTCTCTCTTCCCTTTCCCTGTCCCGCTCTCTCTCCTTGGCCCTTCCACCATCCAATTGTGGGACCTCCCAAGGACGTGTGAGCAGTCTCAGACTTAGACGGGACACCCACACGGCCTGAGAGTTAGCTTTCCTTTTGTCTTTCTCTGCCACCATCCCTCCATTGTTCAGAGTCTCTCCGTATTCATCTAGAAGCACCTGGTAAGGAAATGAGACACCGGGGTGGGGGTCCACCTGGGTGATAATCCCCTCTCTGTACAGAAGAGGACCCCCGTCCTCTCCAGCAAAGGGCACACACACTCGGGTTCCAACAGACACAGGTGCCATGCCGGGTGGGGGGGCATCCAAAATGAACTCCACAGTACTTTCCTCCCCTGATGACGAAGTCATAACGGTTTCGCTATGGAAGGGGAAATGAAGAAGGGTCTCCTCTCCTTGGAGCTGGACTTCAACAGTACCTCCACTCACCTTACGCACCACCCCTGGTCTGAACACAGGCGATAAAAGACATGAATCCGCTGATGCCCCAACCCCTCTTTCCATGGTCCTTTTTATTTGGCGAGCCAGAACTCTCTGGTTTTTCATGCCTTTGGCCAGAGCTTCAGCTAGCCCCTCTGTAAGACTGGCCTCTTTAGGGTGTGAGTTATGCAGGGGTGCAGGGGTGTGGGAGCTCTTTTGTTGCAGGCTTGGTCCTGTTGCCTCAATCACGTCTAGGTCAGCTGAGTGCTCACTAGCTGTATCGGTGGACGAGGAGCGTACTGAGTTAGGGGCCCCCTCTGACTCATTTTCTCCAGCGTTGGAATCTTTTTCCTGGGAATCTGCTGTCCCGAGGGCCGTATCCTCTGTGGGAAGAAAATGGTTGGCTGCTGTGGCTTTACTATCCACGGTTAGCACTGATGGCTGATTACCTGAGCAACTATTACTTCTACTTTTACTTCTATTGATAAAAGTACTATAGCTCCCCCCACTACTGTTAGACAGTGTGCTAATACTACATGTAGTGTTACTGTTATTACTACCATTGATGCTAACATGAATGCCTTTATTAATGCTATTACTAATATTGTTTCCACTCTTGAAATTATTATTGGGCGTATTCACACAATCACTGATCCTGCTTGTAATACTGCAGTAACTGTTACTTATGAGTGCAGGGCTGGAGGTAGTCATGCAAGTCAGGGCACTTGCGTTGTTAGCAAAGTGGTCATATGTGTATTTTTTCTTGGGTATGCGAGCCTTAAATGTGGCTGTTTTCCTACTAGAGACTGAGCCTAGGCTGGGGCTGTGATTAGTGGCCAGAGGGGGCGTGGCTGTGGAGAGTGGCGCTGGGGCAGAGGTAAGGAATGCTACAGAATCACTGGACATAGCACTGTTTCCATTGGTCCCCACTAATTTCTCCTTTTCCGTCTTCTCTTCTGCCTTCTTTCCATCCTTCTCAACGGACTCCACAGGTTTCCTAAGCTCTGTAGACTCCTCGCTCCGGGGGGTATTGCTGTGTGTGAGTGGTTCTTCGTTAGAGTTGGCAGCGGTGGGTGGGGTTTGTTTGCGTGTGGAGGGAGTGTTTGGAGTATGTTGTGTGGTTTTGGCTAATGTTTCCCTCTTGACTCTTTTGGGGTCAATTTCTTGGAGGGGCTGAGTGCCCCCTTTCCTTCTCCCCCCTCTGCCTGTCGTTAACAGAGGAGAACGCCCCCTGTGCTTTTTTAATGGTCTCATCCTTTCTTCACTGTTCGCAGATGCTGCTTATTTTGTAGCGCTCCTCTTTATTCACTTCTAAGGCACTCCTTTTTGGTCTTTCTCTGCTTTTTCGTCCTCCTTCAGTCCTCTGTATCGCAGTCTGGAAAGGAAGAGGGAAAAACACAAAAAACAGGTGGTCATTTATTATCTTCATAATCAAAAAATTGCTGAGAATAAAAATTACGTCATACCTGGAAGTGTGCTACACTGCACTGCTATCACATTAGCTCGATATCTGACGAATGCTCTCATTCACCCTCCTCTCTGCCTGATCCACTCGAGTGTGCATTCAAACATGAGTGTTTGTCAGTCTGATAGTGTTGGTATACTTGAAATATAAAATCCTTATTCCAACATTAGTTATCCATAATAGTAGTTTTCAGTTATCCGTAATCCATAATCAGTACACTAAGCAAATCTAACTTTATACTAAATAATTAATACAAAGTGCATTTTTTAAATAATAATGATTATATTGATGTTTTGAAAGTTATGATGAATTATTGATTTATATCCCACATAATCCTGGACAAGCATGTCTGGGATTGAGATTTAATTTGGTAAACCTTGTGTGATTATATTTACTTTAGTTTCCTTAACAATAAAAGGCCAGCTAAAAAGAGGCCAAAGGGATGAAAGACAGAACAAACGAAAGAAAGAAAGAAAGAAAGAAAGAAAGAAAGAAAGAAAGAAAGAAAGAAAGAAAGAAAGAAAGAAAGAAAGAAAGAAAGAAAGAAAGAAAGAAAGAAAGAAAGAAAGAAAGAAAGAAAGAAAGAAAGAACGGAAAGAAATCCAAGGTCACTCACAAAAAATCATCTCCTATGGTTCTTCGGTTTTGCCTTTAATATCAATGTCTCCTTCATTTCAATGGTATGCAGAGACATACACGCTTTCTCTATCTAACACACCACACACACACACACACACTTTCTCACACTATGCTTTATAGACTTGATGCTGCGCGTTCAACGTGAGATCGCAACAACAACACAGCATATATTTTGTCTTCCATCAGTAGGAAAACGGCTGGCAGTGGCCTGGGTGAGGTCACCCTGCAACATGAGAGAGCGAAAGAGAAAGAGGGAGAGGGAGAGAGTGGTAAGAGTATGCGGCTGTTTGGCTGTTTGTTCAAATAGGCTGTTCTTGTGTAGTCATTGGGAATTTCCACAGTCATTCTAGTGCTTGCTGGCCCTCTCTCACTCGTTCTCGATATCTCGGCCTTTCCCTGTCGTCTTTTGTCATTGTCTCACTGACACACACAAACGCACCCACACACACACACAAACGCACTTCTACAAAAGGCATACGTGGAATAATCTAAAAATTGTAAAATACGCCCAAAATGAGAGAAATTAAAAAAAGATTGGAACAGGATCAGGGAAACTCTCTGATGCAGGATTACAGGCTAAATACAGTCACACACAAACACTCACACACACACACACAGACGTGTGCATATCAGCTCCCCTCGACTTAACATGCGCAAATTCCTGCATTCCTACAAATACAGACAAGAACAAACTGACAACATGTGTATGGTACACTTCACTTAATCTTTCTGTCCAAGACATTGGAAAAGTTTGTCACACACACATACGTTGACCTTGCTGTTAACAGTTTGATTGCTCTAACAAACAATACACAACATAAACCAGAAACACACCACTTCAGCATCTCTTTCTGGCCCCAAATGACTAATCCTACCACTAGTCATCACACCAACGTCATTATTGACTCCTCATTTTGACCTCTGCCCTCACAGAATACAGTATTTGCTGTTTAAACAGGAAAAGGGGCTTTTATTTTCATAACCGAGTCACAATTTAATCAGACTTGATTATTTTTGTTAAAGATTGTTCAATAGTAAAATATAAACATATCCATCACTGCCATGGTAATACTTTAAAGAGGATTATAATGTTTAGTGTTTCAGTTTTAATAGCAATTGTGCAGCTTCACATCTAGAGTTGACCTACTGTAATGCAAATGTTATGTCTCCTGAAAATGCAGAGATTTGAAGAACAATGATCTACTGTTATCTGTGCTTTCTTATTTCTTACTACTTTGAAATTTAAGAAGAAGAGCAGCATTTGCTTGATTTAAATGCCCGGGGATTGCGGATGGAAATGTGATCCAAGTTTAATCTGGTACTAAGCATCTCTTCTCATTGTTTAACTTGAATGTATTTTGTACATGGTCCATGGTGATACAAATAAAGATGGAACATTTTTTTTTGTAAAAATGTTTTAAAGATATCTCTGGTAGGTAGCCTAGTTTGAATTTTAAAGAGTCGCATAATAAATGCATCATATCAATCCAACATATTGGGCATATTTTCTGATATTAGCAGGCCATACTGTATTGTATGCACCATTAACAAAAAAATAATTAGCGGAAAAAAAAAGTTAAATGGCACATAAAGTTTAATTTGTTATAAATTATATCTATAACCAGTCCAGAAGAAAGAAAATCTGACTGCAGGTCCTCCAACCAGTATTAAACCAAGTTCCCCTTCATTAGAGTAAACGCTGAGGCCTGGACTGGGAGTCCTGCTCCCGTAGAGCAACTGTAGTGCAATGGAAACGACAGGAAGGAGTCAGGACCACTTGGCTGACCGACTGGTTGACTGAATGACTCAGGAGGATATGATCATAGCATAGAAAAATGTGTTTGTTCATGCTCATGGACTCCAAAAAAAAATGCTCTACGCTGATAAGCCAATGGCAGGCTTTAGTGTGTATTTATTTTTCTGTAACTTTAAAAGGTACCAGACTCCAAATATGTGCACAACATTAATTCGACATTGACCTTTATCTTCACTGCTTCTGAGTATTTGGTACACTTTTGTAACCAGTCTAAAACTATTTATTTATCAAAATGTTTGTCTCTCAGAATTTAACAGTGGAAAATCCCCAGAATTTCAATGGAACTTCCAGGCAAATAGTCCAACGCTGCCACCAGAAAAGTTACACTAAATTACAGAGAAAATAATATGAATTTATGCATGAAGCACCTATAATTACAGTGTGCCCATGTAATGATCGGCATAGGATTTTAACATTTCACATCGTCCCAATTCTTCCCTCAAAGAGCTCCAGCGTTAAAGGCATGAAAGATTCCCAAAAGCATTACATACACGGTGGGCACTCGACAAACATCCACTAAATTGAAAATAACTGCATAGCTTTAACTAGTTAAAAATAGTTAATACGACGCAAAGAGCAAGTCAAAATCAAAATGGCTTGTGTCAGTGTGTTGCTTTTGTGCTGGAGTTGACAATGTTTGTTAATTGATGAAAAAATAAAATAAAATAAAATAAATAAAATTCTGTTTGTCCAGACAAAGCAGAGACAAACTCAGTTTTAATTAAGGTAATTTAAGACGTCTACACCTCGCAGTATCAGATCGGGTTAAGAGTGAGATATCTGCTGGTCTGCTCTTAAGCTACTGTAAATCCTGAATAGACAGTTTATCGACGGCCAGCCATCGTCTCCATGGTGTTGGACTGGACTCCTTAAACAGCAAACAGATGCTGTTTCACCCAATACACATGCAGGAGCACACAATGGAACCCTACACCACCGCATAGCAACATCAAACTCTTCACACACACTAAACGCTCTTCTCGGAATTTACAGTGCAGTCATGCATACACTGTTAAAATTTCCCTCGGACGTGTATGTTGTCTCAGTCACACAGACACACAGACACACACACACACACACACACACTTATTTGAAAAAAAACACTTAAAAAATAAATTTAAATCACTTTTATGTTTTGCGTTTTTTGTAATTGAAAATATAAAAGTTCACGCAAAGAGCATCTAACTGGTGATTTCCAAGCAGGTTATACAAGGGAGAATACTTGTATGCGCCAAAAGCTATACACACAGAGCGGTATGTTCTTCGTAAGGAAATCTCATCTCAATGTTAACACAGCAAAAAGAAGAAGTTGTACAGTATTTATTACTACTGGACTATACATCCCCAATAAACCTACACCTTGATGCCAGTTTAAGCAGTCATTTGTGAGAAATGTACCCTATGCCCCACGACAACATAGCACAGCATAAGTGTGTGTGTGTGTGTGTGTGTGTGTGTGTGTGTGTGTTGGCACCGTCTGGCATTTGAGCTGCTCTTATTACACAGCGTATTTGACTGTCTATGTCCGTCTTCAAGTTGTGTTTTCCTTGTACAACTCTGCATTTGCACTATATGTAAGTGTGTGTGTGTGTGTGTGTGTGTGTGTGTGTGTGTGTGTGTGTGTGTGTGTGTGTGTGTGTGTGTGTGTGTGTGTGTGTGTGTATACGTAGTTACCAGGCACACTGCAGCTCATCCCTCTCCTAAAAGCATTTTATGGGTGTCTGTATGGGTGCAGGGCTGCAGTGACGGGGACAGGGATGGCGAGAGAAGAATGTGCGATGGAAGACGGTGGTACAGTCGTGCTAGTGAAGCCAACTGTGGCCCTTGTACACAGCATGGCAAGGCGGCATTGCCCTTAACTGGGTCACCGGGGAACACGCTCACACATGAAACAGCAGAAAAACAAGATGCTTTCTGTTACACATATGCACTTTGGTGTATACACTCATGAGTGCGTGGGATGAGATCGTACAGGCAACACAAGGAAACATTTCGTTAAGAGTATTTTAGGTGTAGCAAGAGGGCGATCATTGAGGTGTGTGTGTGTGTGTGTGTGTGTGTGTGTGTGTGTGTGTCATGTGTGCGCATGCAAGTGTGTGTGTGACTGCGCTTCTTATAGAGAACATCCATTGTGACGTAGTATGAATACTGGCAGCTTTAGAGGGTGGCATATCTGACATTAGATATTATATTTTTTTTTAAAAGACACATGAGGCCTGGAATTTGTGCATTCTGGCCAATATTGATCATAGAGCTGTAGCATAGATCAGAGGTGACTGTTCCTGTTTGGGACCAAATGGCAGATCTACCAATGCCACATCAATGGTCAACTGCTTTACAAGCCATGCAAAGATGTCTACACAATTAGAGATTTTTGTCTTCTGCTTAAACAAGTGCAACAATGAGGGTATGAAGGAATGCATGCCACAGTGTAACTGTGCAGGAAGGATGAGGACACTTTTGAGTCCAAATGTAAAAAAAAAAAAAAAACAAGCATTCCTGATACTGAAATGTAAAAATATATTTTGACAAAACTGTTTAAAAAAAATGTACTGTCAAATATATGTCAAAGCTGCATCGACACAGTGCAGGAAAGTGGAGTGTCGACGAGGGAAAAGCCGAGAAAACACCGACTGCTTCCCCGGCTTCTTTACGCTGATCTCACTCTGCGAGTACTACGAGAGGCGCTACACAATGTCAAAGGAGTATTATGACTCGAGGCAGCCAGCCCGTCTGCTCTGCTGTACGGTGTTCGGTATCAAACACAAACATTCGGTTTCAGGTGACGTTTAATTAACCCAACTACACGGGCCTAATGCTTCCTCATACAATGATGTTTGGCATGTAAATATCCACCACAACGCCCGGTATGTAGCCTACGCGCCACCACTCCAGAGAAGCTTCCTCAATGGAGCCAGTAAGGTGACACTGTGCCCATAGGTTTTTAGAAAAAGTTGGAAAAAGCAAGAATCTTTCCGTGTTGGTGCTTCGCTCTAGTAGGCAGCTCTGTAACGTTAGTAGTAGTCGTGGTTGTAGTAGTCGTAGTACGCATTTACGGTGGCGGACTACTAGGCTATCCACATAATGACACCGTCAGCCAGACCACAAGGAGACGGGATTGTATACGCTCTTGTTTTTTCTATTCATTTTCTATCGAGTCCATTTTATAAACACCCAAGTGAGCTCGCGTTTCTATTAGTAAACATATGAGCTGCAATGCTGCAAATAGGTTGATTTTTTCCCCTAATACGCTATCGCTGCTCCATGCAAAACTCGGAAAATGGGAACAAGAAATAGTGTTCAACAATATGCACAATATTGTAGTAGTAGGCTATCACCCGAGGAAAGGTAGCGTATTTCTCTGTCGTCCGAGGGACTGCGGTAAAACATTTGAGAAAGTTTTTAGGCTGTTACACCCCCACCCCTCCCCTCTTTCACGGCTCGCGAGGGGTGTCACTCAGTTTCTCCGGACTGTATCGGAACAAACGAGCAAACGTTGGCCGTTGACTCTCGTCTCGTGCTTACTCGCTGCCCATGATAATGGAAAATTCATGTCAATTGAGCTTCACCGCCTCCTGCTAACTTAGTTAAAACTCACCCAAACAGAGCTTTCCCCCCTCGCAGGAGAATGATTTATGGTTTTATTTTGCTGATGAGGAGGCTCGCGCAACTCCTGGTAACATCCCTTGGCTGTCGGTTTTGACGACTGTGCGGTCCGGACTCACACTTTACTTTTCCTCTGCAAAACATGTCTTTCCCTCACAGAAACTCAAACAGAGATATACAAAACTATCGCTCTTCTTTTCCACTACAGTCACAAAATGGTGAATGAACCAGTAACAGCTGGGAGAGCCGACCAATCGGAGGTCGCTGACAGGTACAGTAGCCAATCAGCGTCGGCGCCACAGACCAGAGGGCGTGGCAGCCTGTCAAAGTCTAGTTGACAGACGGGGGGAACCTGCCAATGGCGGCGGGGATGCTGAGCCAGACCGGTGTCCTGTCCCAAACTTTACAGTATCCAATAAGAGCGTTGGGAACCATAGGAACAGCACGAGGGAGGGCCAAGAGGAGGGAGCAAACAACAGAGAGCCAATAGAAAGGCACACATGCCCCCTCCCCTTCAGAAAAGGAGTAGGCCTATGTTTACCATAATTGACAGCACAAGTGCCATCCCTAAGCAGACAGTGGTCATGCATCAACCCTTCTGCTCGTCCAGGTAGAGGTTGGTGCAGCAGTATTAAAGCACCATTATGCAGTCGTTTCTACTCTGTGTCACAGCTTCCAAACTGTTGCAAAGTACATTTTAATAGCAATTGTTTATATTGTGTTATATTTAGGCAAAGAGAATGACAGCATTTACACAGGAGTTAAATTACAATGGTTGCAAGTTTCAAAGTTTGTTTTGAAGGTGGAAAACTCTTTTGTGGTGCAGCCGACGCATCGGTGCCCATTGCAAGCTCTCACTCTCCCTTTTCTCTCAGCAACAGACGCTCACTTTCAGAGCTTTCAGCCAATCACGACGCAGCATCCCGGTGGCTCTGACGTCGGTATTCTCTCCGCCCCGCCCCCTCCAGCGAAAGTGAACGGGCCCGCTGTTGGATGACGTCACTTCACCGACAGGCGATTGGGCAGGTGTGCAACGTCTCGGGGCCAATGGGTGTGCGCGGCGGTGATGTCATCAAGAGTGTTGCCACCAGCTGGACCAAGGGGGCGTGGTCTGTCTTAAACTCGGCTAACCCCACATTTGTAATTTGCAGGCAGTGGTGGAGACCTATGGTGGAGACTTAACCGGTGTGCTGGGTAGCCTAGTGACTGAAAAATGTGTGCGTGATTGAGATGATACCACATAGGCTACGTGAGACAGGCATCCTGCACGCGGGATATCTTTGAAATGTGACATCTTCATTAGGACCCTTTCACCTCTGCATGGAAAATGGGAAAGTACACAACCGCTGAAAAATATAGTGCCATTATAATAAACATTACATAATCCCCTGCCCTGTGTGTAGTAGAAGACCATACTCATGCTGAAACAGACAGCAATGGGTGATCTCACAGGAGCAGCGCTCCCTGTCGGTGTGATCTGATGCATGCAGGCATGCTGATCTTTTTTCTCAAATTCAGTGATGGGGAGAAAGACATGTGTGGACCTAAAACAGAAGAAGTTCCTTTTCAGCTAAAAAGATCTGTATAATATGAGTATGTTTGACATGCATGTGCTTGCCTGTGGTTTTGCATGTGTTGAGGGACACAGAGAAAGGCTGGATGTTGAATAAATGTTGATGTAGAGTGACATCTAGTTGTAATTGATCAACACTGCAACGTTTAATGGAGACCAATTTGTCCACAAAAAGTTAAAACATCTCAAAGGATTATGTGGTTTAATTCAAGGTCCCACTGAAACATCAGTTTCCAACCTGGGAGTCTCACCAAAGGCGGAATGGAAATATCTTAACTTTCTCAAATATTTTCCTTTTATTGTGAAAAACTGCATTTCAACCCTTTTCACTGAAGTTTTGAGGCTATTCACTAGAGAACAATTGACATAATATTTAAAAATCGCAAATCAAGCATCACTCTTTGTTATTATGAGTCATGAGTTTCTTTGCTTTAAAGGTTGGGAACCACTTCCCTAAATCACTTTTATCAGAAGATGTATCTTTGTTCTAAGTTACCTTTGCAAGCTTTCGGTATATAATTATTGTTTACCACACATGTTCCTATCAGTCTATAAACACATATTACACATACTACTTGCTGTAGTTTGGTCTGGCTTTGCGAGACTAATAAACACACAACACAATTTATTTAGCTTAAAAAATGGTGAACAAGATGTGTACTGAGCAGGACATTTCACTGTTTTAAAAACAAGTACCAGTGCTCTCTGGTGGACAAAGTATGTAATTGAGACTCTGTTTCTAAACTACCTCAAACAAATCTTTGGCAGTTCTTACCGCAATGTATTGTCACTTCTTGAGAGACGTACTGAGTGCTGATACCAGAATATCTTTTACAAACAAATATCCTACCAGCCAGTATCGATCAAGGTCTAGTAAAGATATGTTCAGATATCACCATTCAGGATGGAAGAGACACAGTCCAACCTGCTATAAGTACAAGTTCACATCAAGGTGCTGTACAAGAGATTGTTTTCATCGAAGAAGGCGGTTTGGAGGACTATTTTATATAATACATGAATCAATGTGGAGGGAGGAATTAAAATGGCCAGGCCTAGATACTTTGGAAACTCCTTTTAAACCCACTGCACCGTGCAAAGCTGTTTGAGTCGACTATGCAAGGATGCCAGGCATGTGCACTACATGTGTGAACAGTGGCGGACCTGGACTAATGTTGCATTCCAGGACTTGTAAAAATGATAGGCCTACTCAGTGTACATAACAAGGCACATAATCATTGCTTGCTTGCACTGCCTTTTGAACTACTGGATGGATTACAAAGAAATTTGAGTACAGATGTGTATGTCTCTTCCAGGATGAAACGTAAAACCTTGGGCGATCCCTTAACATTATTTAATCATGTGCCATCATCAGAGATTTGAATTTATAGGCTATATGATAAGGTTTTAAGCTTTTACAGTGTGCCTTCACACATGCAGATGTACGTATGTATGCGGGATATAATATACAGTGCAATTTCCCTTTTCATAGCCCATTTCTTCTTAGAAACACTGACTGAATATAGTCCTAAGAAACGCACACACCTAAGTACACACAAACACACACACACACAGACGTATATTTTTTAATCATCAATTATCATAACATCCTCCGCTGTGGTATATGTGTTATTTCTACTGGAATTACTTTCTACTTAGTATTATTGTGGCTCCATTGCCCCACAATGGATATCAATAAAGTCTCATCATATAATATGCAATGTGTTTGTTCATCTCTGTTTCTCACATGCAAAAGCCCACAGACCACCACACGGTCCTACTTAGCGAGTCCCCTACCCCTCTGCTTTCCCATCTCGGCTCCCAGCCCTCTCCATGGGAGCCTGACCCCTGACCTTCACCCTTCACCCTCTCTCTGTGCGCTCATCACTGGCCTGTCAGTCAAACACCAGAGACCCTCCTCTCCCGCTGGGCTCTGCTGTCACACCGGCCTCAGGTACAGACAGCAGCAGAGGAAAACAGAGAGAGACGGAAAAGTGGTGAGACCTTGTGAATGTGAAACCACGGGCCACTAAAGAGTAGTTCGGCTCCAAAAAATATATAAATAAATAAACAATAACTAGGTTATGCTTATGAAATACTTACATACTAAACAGAAGATTTTCACTTAATGGTGCACTATGCAAATTTGGACTTGTCAGAGAAGTGAACCTTTTCTGAGGTATATTCTCTTAAAGGTTTAGTAAGCGAAATGGTCAGTTTAGCTAACTTCCTGTCAGTTACTGCAGTTAGCGGTCCCCTCCCTCGTCCCTACGTCACCACATTAATGCACTGCGGTCTTCAAGCAGCGAGTTATCTAGCATCATCTCAGATCCATAAGTGTGATAAAACATGATAAAAACCATCAAAACAGACATTGGGAAGGATTTTTATCTGCTCAGCCATTGTTGGCGCATACACATTCACCCATCTGTCGCTCTGCAGACGGGTGTCGGTTTGAAGCGTTCTCTCTTCTGATTGGATACCAGTTTCGGGATCCCCGGAAAGTTTATTTGCAGATTACATGCAGAGTGAGTGACTGAGAGATCGGCTTTATGAAATGCGCACACTTTATAAGTGATCACTATATGAATAATGAGCGATTTCACACTTATATTAACATAAATAAATCGCTTACTTCATCTTTAACTAAATAAATGTACTTCCTCACAGGAAAATTGGATCCCTGGAATACTGTATGAAGTTAGAAAGCTACTTTAAAAGTTGCTGTTTCGTGGTCATTGTTTACAGCAGCAGGGCCCATAGATTTGTTTACAAACACAATTTAGTCTTACGTTCGGTTCCAGAGGCCTGTTGCATAAAACTAAGATAAGGGATTAACCTAGGATATTTCGGTTATCCTGGCTTGCGTTAGCCATGATCCGGTTGCATAAAAGCAGAGGGACATAAGTTACCATGGAGATGTATTTATTATTATAAACTTATTCTGTTGCCTGATTGGCTCAGTCTGCTGTCACTCCGATCTGAAATCGATATCGACATATTTCTCTTTGTGTAATGAATCTTTTTGAATAGACTTTCCATGATATTCTATTTTTTAGATGCACCTGCAGACTGCTCACTGTCAACTATTTCATCATTAATCAATACATCATCCTAGATAGCTCAGTTCCACTTTTATGCAACAGGCCCCTGGTGCCTAAAAATAACTTCATTTATGATGGTAGAATTATTCAATAATAAGAATGACAACATGATTTGTAAACTGCATGTTCTGCAAATGTAAACAAATCCTCCTCCCCTGGAACTGCTTAGTGCACCTTTAACTATTCTAAGCCTTGCCTTATTTCCACTGTCCAAATTCTGTAAACTTACACCCTAACTCCACACACAAAACCAGAACCACATAAGGAATGTCACTCCCCTCAGGGTTTCTGAAAGCACAGACGCTCACAGTAGCATAACCTATGATCCTCACCTTGACCTCTCACCCAGCCCAGTCAGACCATGTCTGTCCTATCAAACCCTGGACAAGTGGTGATAATAGAAACAACAGCTTTGCAGTCTTGGAGATGGCGTGCTCCAAAAAAAAAAAAAAAAAAAAAAAATCAAACCGATCAACAAAACTCAGATCCTGGGGGATTCAGTGTAGATTTCATATGCACTAACCTTGACGTCATGCACCTTGTTTGGTCTGAAAGCAGCCCTCTAACATTCCCTGCAGCCATGGATTCCTGG
The DNA here is from genome assembly GCA_026929865.2 of Hyperoplus lanceolatus. Classification (NCBI taxonomy): domain Eukaryota; kingdom Metazoa; phylum Chordata; class Actinopteri; order Uranoscopiformes; family Ammodytidae; genus Hyperoplus; species Hyperoplus lanceolatus. The sequence goes on along the minus strand of CM049401.1, from coordinate 24,338,943 downwards.
TCACCGAACCCCACTTTCAGCTGACTAATTCTTATAAGCCCCACCAGAGGCACGGCTGTGTGGATAGTCATATTAGTCAATCCTCTTCTTTGGTCAGGACTGAACTGTGTAAAGAAATCATGTCATTTTGTAATCCATGGTTGTAATACTATGAATCATTGTGGCTTCTTCCTTGTAGCAGGACATTCCTTTACCTTCTCCATGAGGTTGAAGTTTGTTTTTTATTATTCAAGCTAAATACTTAATAACTACTGGATGGATTGCGATCTGTGTTAGTGAAATTTGGTACAGGCATTCACGTCCTGTTTTGGGAGGAATTGTAAAAACATTGGCAACCCCCCCTGACTGATGACATTTCCACCAACATCATTTGCACTTTTGTTTCAGTGCTAATTAGCCAATGTTAACATACTTACATGCAAACCTAATATGGTGAACATTAGACAAGATTATTTTAAGTACTGTTTCAAATTCAAATTTCAATTTACTTTTACATGACTTTATACTTGTACTCAACTACATTCTCAGAGGCAAATATTGCACTTTTTACTATTCGGCATTTGTCTGAAAGCTTTAGTGACTGGCTTCTTTGCACGTTTATGTTTTATAATGTTAAATGTAATCAATTAATACTGTATAATACAACTTATTTTATGGACAGCAGGCAGAACATTAAGTAGTTGAAATTAGCCCACATTCACCAGCTGCAACATTAGCTTATACATTAACATTTTACAATAAGGCTACATTTACTAACTGTTAGTTAAAACTTAGTTATTGCTATTTACAGTTAGTTAATGCTATTTACAGTTATTGCATAGTTAATACGTATTAAGCATTTTATAACTGTTAATGGCAAATTCTACCAAAGCATTTTATTTTTTATTTTATTTTTTACATAAGGGACTAGGTTTCTGGGAATAGACTCGTACATTTAGTATTTTTTTCCATGAACTCGTGCACTCTTTGGGCTTTAAGGACCTGAGTGTGTTATTGAGGGGCGGGAGAGGCTCTTCATGTATCAAGTGTCAGCAGAAGACAAACCTGCTTGTGTACAGGAGGAGGCAGTTAGGAGTCAAGATTTTTGGATAATGTCTGATAAACGCAGCACCCGGACCGTGCATCGCTAGGGATTTAGGGAAGGTCATGGCAGAATACACACTGCAGATAAACCTGGACACAAATGCAGTTTGAATAAAGTGATGTCACCACAAAAGAATATGTATAAATGGGTCTATCTGTAATAGATTTATGCTTAGGCCTGAACATGTAGTGCATATTAGCTCCATGACTGGCTGCTGATTGGCCAAGAGGAGCACATAGAATACATTGTGGCGTCTTACAGTAGTGAAACAGAAGGCCATCATCCATACAGGCTGCAGTATGGAGAACAGTAGGCTCTTGTGCCCTGCCGCATTCTTGTTCACAGTAACTTTACACCACTCAGCTGTTCCTGAGGGTCCACGCCACATCCCGGAGCTTAAGACAGGACCCCCATGGCTGGGTACGTCCTTGGACACACAGACTGTATAACAGATAGGATCAAAAATGTCCAAGTGTTTTAATAGGGCTTTTAATATTATTTGAAAGCTTATAGATATTCCTTCTGTTTTGATGTATTATGAAATGAAAGTACTGTATACAATTTTAGTCGATGCAATTGTTGCCTTTTTTCCATGTGAAATTGTCCTCAGTGTACAAATGCAGAATGGATATAAACCACGAAATCTAGTGGTCTTCTTATAGCCCATCCTTAAAGCACCCGATGAGGGAACTGCTGAACTAACTGAACAGAAAGGATAAGTTAAATGTTTGAGATGGAAGATGTGTTTTCTGTATGATTATTGTGTTTCAATTGGATGAAGCCAGAGCAGGCTGGTTTTAAAGCAGCAGAAACAAACTAATCCAAATCCCCCAAAATTCTAATACCTGTTTAATATTATCATCACATGGATTAAAATGAGAAAAACTCCACACAGTTAACAGCACCAAGACAAGCAGCCAGTCAATTGAATTTAAAAGCTGCATAATATGCAATACACTGTTCCAACAACAGGGGGAGACACGCATAATAAAATGAGCAGCCAAAGGGAGTAAAGTAATCCATTCTTGTTTTTTGATTGTGTAAAACAGTAATGTACCAGTTTAGGCCTATATTTCATGTCGCGCATTCAACTTTTACACACCTGGCCAGTCACTGACATTTCCGTGTCCTAAGTGAGAGGAAAACAGAATATGATAGGCTATTTCTTCTGGGGTCACATAGGTCGAACAGAAAGAAAGGCGGGAAGGAAGGAGGAAAAGGAAATACAAGCACCAGAGCTTCAAACAAACCACATCAATGTGCACGCACACACACACACACACACACACACACACACACACACACACACACACACACACACACACACACACACACACACACACGTCTGCGCTCAGTGTGACAAAGTGCCGTCGCTGTGAAAGTGCCTCACTCCTGTGCGGTGCAGCTTTTTCTCTGTATGGTGGAGGATGTGGTGAACTTACTAGCATGCCTCCGTAAATCACCGTAGTGTACCGTTACTCTCTTAGAGGATGCAACAGTAGTGTGTGTGTGTGTGTGTGTGTGTGTGTGTGTGTGTGTGTGTGTGTGTGTGTGTGTGTGTGTGTGTGTGTGTGTGTGTGTGTGTGCGTGTGTGTGTGTGTGTGTGCATTCACCTTAGCTTCTACGTAGTTGTGCAGCCTTTGCATAGTGCATAGGCTGTGTGGTTATATATGGAGCATAGAGCCAGCTGTGAGCAGGTTTCTGCGAAAGCAAGCGCTCGGATGAAGCAAAGGGAAAGGGGATGTGGCCCAGGTGAGAGAGTACAGTGGTTCCTTTGGTCTCTTTTTCTTTCTTTCTCTCTCTCTCCTTTCGCTGTGAATGGAGCACCTGGATGAATGGTGTGTCAACAGTGGGGTCCAGAAATCTCCACACACATGCACATACAGTGAATGTTACCAAGGTCAAGAGGTAAAACCAGGTTAGGCCTATATGAGGCATATGTCACACCATATTGCCATACTGTATTAGGAGCAACAAAGCTTCTGTGTTGTTGTTGTGAAGCAGCTCTTTAAATGATTCCTCGAATTTGTTAGCAGTTCAACTACAGGGTAATTATTTTCCCCCTCTAAACTATCATATTGTTTCTCGTGAATGAAATTAATTAAATGTCTGGATAACAGAACTAAAAACAATTTCCAGGCATGGACATTATTTGTTTATGTACTACTCAGATTTTGCAGGCAGCAGGCCTCATATTACTTTGAGGTGTGCTTGTTGAATGTATTTTTGCATAAACACGCTGATGTTGCTGATTTCTTAGTGTGGTAATGATAGAAAGGAATCTCTTCTCAGACAGTTTTGAGAGGAGGAATGATTATCTCACCCACCAATAACTATTTCAGCATACATTTGTGAATCATAAAGATAGTCTTTAGAAAATAAAACCTTTCCTTTCAAAGGGTGGATCAACTTTCGAGTAGATTTCTTTGCTGTAAAATACAAGGAATTGAAAACATTTTGGTATGTTTATGAATTGATACACTATCAGAAAAAGTGTTTATTAAGCTTGAGATGAATTGTTGAGGCTAAAGAAGTTTCCTATAGACTTATGTAACACCTGAAGTCTTGGAAGTGATATATATATATATATATATATATAAAGTTTGGACTGTGGATGAAAATGACCCTAAATGTGTTAAAGGTGAAGTAAGCGATTTATTTATGTTAATATAAGTGTTCAATCGCTCTTTATTCATACAGTGATCACTTACATAGTGTGCGCGTTTCATAAAGCCGATCTCTCAGTCACCCGCTCTGCGTGTAATCAGCAAAATAAACTTTTCTATGAACCCTTTTCTGATATCCAATCAGAAGAGAGAACGCTACAAACCGGCACCCGTATCACTGCCGGTGCACGCGCAGAGCGACAGATGGGTGAATGTTTATGAGCCAACAATGGCGGAGCAGGTAAAAATCCTTCCCAATGTCTGTTTTGATGGTTTTTATCATGTTTTATCACCCTGACTTATCTGAGATGATGCTAGATAACTCGCTGCTTGAAGACCGCAGTGCATTAATGTGGTGACGTGAAGGGACTGCTAACTGCAGTCAGTGACAGGAAGTTAGTTAAACTGACTATTCCGCTTACTGAACCTTTAATATCCTAAAAAACAAAAAATGCCATCCTATGATTAAACAAATATTGCTTTTATTTATATCTCTGACTATTTTAATTCATATAGTCTATGTTGGGGCTGCACTTTGTGTGTCTTTGTTGTTTTTGAGTGCTATTTATTATTTTTACATTTAATGTCCCAAAATGACATTAAAATTGTCGAAGGGCAGTATCTCTTTGCCCCATGCAGCTCATTGTCCTCCTCCTCTTCTTACATTCAAAGTATGCCTGAATGAATGGGAGTCTATGGAAAGTAATCTACTATTTTCTGGTCCCAGTCATTAAATGCCTTGGATTACATATATGTTTTGTATGGGTCTAAATGATAATTTTTCATGTGAAGAGTTTGACGGTATGTTGTATGATTATTCGTCTAACGGCTTTTGAAAAAATGTTACGAGAACAACTACAAGTCTTGACGCCTAGCTCTGTGACGTCACCTCAACACATTCCCTCCACTTCTCGACTGACAGTGCTAATGCTAATGCTAATGGCTGGCGTGGACAACGCCAACAATCTCCCCACTCGAGAAATTGAAACTCTCCACATGTCAACTTGTGTAGTGGTTTTCGCCACGCTGAAGACTTTTGTCTTGTCATTGAAAGAAGGCGGTAAAGTGCATTAAAGACACAGCCATGTCAGTGGTTGACACTAACGGTTTCCCGCTTGCCCGGGGCAACTGAAAATAATGTTTGGGCAAGTTGAGATTACTTTTTGGTTGCCCGAACGGGCAAGTGGATTTTAGAGGGTTTGTCTGTAGTCTATGCTATGTATTCATATGTTTTACAGTCTGCAAAAAAAAATTTCCCGCTAACTCTGACAAAATAGATCGGCTATATTCGCAATTGAGCAGCTGCGCGCGGCAGCCAGTAGCATCACGGTCGCTCTTTCGCACTCGATCTCTCTATCTCTCTCTCTGTCTCTCTCTCTCTCTCACACACACACACACACACACACACACTACACACACACACACACACAGCCTGTGTGCGCGCAGTTTCGCTGTCTACGTTCCGAAAGCCGGCTCTATCCTACGGACCTGGTTCCGCTATATTCAAAACCCAGAAATCAATAACGTTTGAGCTTATTGATACCGCTATGGAGTCCAGTAGGCTAAGTCACATTATGTAATTTTAAATATCGAGTCGGGTCATCTTCATCTAATTAGGCCTACTTCAGCGTATTATTCCATCACTGGACCGCATCATGGACTGTAAAAGTGTTCTACCTTCGACTGTCTTGAAGAAACTCCTTCAACCCGCTCGGTCTCCCAAAAAAACTCTTGTCTGCTGAGCCGCTGCCGCTGCAGACGGGCTCGGCACCGGCTCATCATTCATTCAATGCAGCGGTGATCAACAAACGAGAGACTCTGTAGCAAGTCCCGCAGTTAAAAAATCGGATAGTTTTTAAATCCATATTAAAATATGCAGGATAAGACCTAGTTAGCTAAAAAAAATCGCTAACGGTTCAAATGTGATGTGTTCAGGTCGGCTCAGTAAAATGATTATTAGGCAAAGATCAATAAAATGACATCATGATGTGTTCAAATGTAACATCAAGAAAATAAGAAATTTGAGTTTTCCGCGGGAAGCTTGAATAATAGCCTACAGTTTGGGTAAAAAAACTTGTTTTCCCAGCAATATAAACTAAATAGTAGGCCTAAATATGGAATTATGACATGCTTAAAGTCCTATCCTGAACTCTGCTCATCTTATAAGCAATTAAAGCAATAATACCAGTTCTCTTTAAACAAAATAATAGAAAAGTATCGATAAAGATTTGGATTGTGGAGTCTTTATAATGGTATCAATATGAATAGAAATTAATGATCCCCCTCCCTACTTACAGTGTAACTGGGCAATAGCTTTAACATGGTGGACTTTAATAATTTTATGGCACACAATCACTTTTTGGCACAATGTGACCGTTTTAAATAAGTAAAATAAGTAAAATTTTTCTGAGGAAGCTAACATTCAGCTTGACTCTGAGCTAGACTGAGTTTTCTGAGCCCCTGGGCAAGGTGCATGGCAAAAAGAGGCCCTTTCACGATGCTGCAGCAGGACCAAGCGCTTGGTGTAGTGGATGTCATGATATATAGGCTTATATGAATTGTTGTTCGTTTTATGTGGTCAGGATGAGACTAGTAAGCAGTGTTTGCATTAAAGAGATATGGTTCGCTAAAATGTATAATTTAATTAGCCTATACTGTATATATCATTGTTTAACAGTTTTTTTGTTTTTTTTGGGCAAGTGAACACAACATTCGGGCAAGTAAAACATTACCTGTACTTGCCCTATGGGCAAGTGCATTTGAAACCTTAGTGTCAACCCCTGCATGTTTCTGAGCTAAGCGGGTGCGAGTGGTGGTGACGTATATCATAAGTGTCAAGAGCAGCGAAGAGCTGTAGTCCACAAAAGCGCTCTGCACAAAACCTGACCGTATCCAGCTTCTACTCGCTAAATTGTTCCATTCTTTGCACGAAAAAATACCATCTAAATCCATACAAAACATATGTGTAATCGAAGGCATTTCATGACTGGGACCAGAAAATAATACATTTCTTTCCATTGACTAACGTTGTAATTTTTCGAGCCGAGAGGTCCCATGTCTCGGAAGTAAGCTACTTCCGCTTAACAGCTCTATGTGCTGAAGACTAGGGAGCCAGTACTGACGCCATGCTAAAAGGTAAATGGGAGAGCCTCATGTGAGCATTATGTGGGTGAGTGGGCAGCAGAGCCGCAGACAAAGTGCTTTTCTGTATAACCACTAAACGCTCAACCTCGGAGGCCACTGCATCACGAGTGTTGGTTTATTCCATCCACCGACCATCAGGGCCATGAAGGTCATGATCGGATGCACACTCTTCGTTCGTTTTCAATTAAAGCTCCCATATTATACACTTTTCGGTTCTATTATACACCATATTATATGGTCTTAGTGGTCCCTAATACATTTTCTTTAATTGTTTGCTGAAAAAAACTTTCAGATAATTTATTGTACTATGCTGATGTTCAGCTAATCTCACAAAGGCCTATTTTTTAAAAAGAGCTGCAGCTCCCCTCGTAAATATAGAATCTTTGAGCTCCCCCCGCCCGGAAGTGAAGCCAGATACGCCTCGCCCTCTGTCTGTCAGGGCCGTGGACCAATAAGAAATAGGGGTGTGGGCTGCACAGTGGAAGCTTCTGGCTTTCCAGTTTTTGAGGTCAGAAACGAGGAGAATTCTGACTGGAGTATATTGGGGGGGAGGGGTGGGGGTTTTAGAAAGGGGGAGAGTGAGAAAAGGAGAGATTGTTATTTTTTTAAATATTTTGGCAGTCTCTAGGCACACCGTGGACCCATGGATATGTTAGAACACATTTAAAAAGTGCATTTAGCAAAATATGTGACCTTTAAACATTGTGAAATATAAGTGATTGAAGCAGGGAACGGTTTCTTACAAGGCTGATTTGACACTATCAATGCATTGAAACGTTGTTTTTCTCTGATAACCTTCAAATAGTTTTTTGTATGAATGCATTTCACGTTTCTTATCTTTGCCCACTTCATTGAAGAATCTGAAGAGAATTTCTCTCTTAACCGTTTGTAAAGCAAGAACTAGCGGCTGGTTAGCTTAGCATAGCATACAGAGAGGAAAGTTAATATTTTTTACGTATTCAATCTGTACAAACATTTCAAATTTAACACTTGGGTTTGTCTATGGATCAAACCTATGACTAACGTTAATAAGATAGTTTTATCATTTCCTGTAGGTGGATTGTCTTTTTATTTCAAAGAGCCAGGCTAGCTAAAGTTTCCAAAAAGCTTAAAGTAAGGTCCAGTGTTGTTTAAAATAAATAATAATAATAATAATAATAAATATTGATGAATAATAAAAAATAAAAGCCAACATAAACAAACAAAGTGATAGTCTTAATGGGTTTTATCCGGTTTTAATTAACCCTGATTACAGCGTAATTACAAGTTTGAAAAAGAAAAGAAAAGAAAAGAAAAGAAAAGAAAAGAAAAGAAAAAAACATCAGGAAAGAAGTGGAGCAATTCAATGTTACATCATGGTATTAACTATCATCTCTCCGTTTGAATGTTATGTAACCACTCTGGGGAGATGACACGAAAGAAGAGAGGCTGAAAGAGGGAGAAGATTTTTACAGAGTCAAAACAGTACACATATTTTTTCTTCTTTTAAAATGATACAACCCCCCCGCCCCTCCTGAAAAAAAGACACAAAATATACAAAGAGCCAGAGAGAGAAAAAAAGTAACATTACAAAATAAAAATTACAATACATGACGAAACAAGATAAAATCACTCCCCCTTCTGCCCCTAAATAAAATCCTCTGCCGCTGCCCTCCGCTCTCAGTCCCCCCAATGTTATTTCTTTGTCAGCATCAAAATTAATATTACACATTTTTATTTATATTACATTTGTAAAAACTAAGAGACAAGAAGGGGCTCGAAGGTTTGAAACAGGGAATGGAGTTTGGGGGAGGGGCTTCCACATCACCCACAGTGATGCACACAACATAAAAAGCAACAGCTAACATCCATGGAATAATAATAATAATAATAATGCCAGGTGGAGAGGTAAATAACCCAATGAGAACAATAATATCAACAATAATCCATAGCAATATCAACATCAGAAAAATAAACTGAGGAACCTTTATTCGAGAAATGTAATCTTTGTGCTGTTTATCTACTGCTCTTTGACTGTAGAGGCCTGAAGTCAGAGTCCGATCAATCCTTTTTACCCTGCAATATCATGACTTGGTCAGATCCCCCCGCAGTTAGCAGGAAGTCAGACAACGGCTGGAACAGAGCGAGGAAAAAATGGGACAGAGAGAGAAAGACAAGTGCAGAGCAGGTAAGACTGATGCCTCACCTGTTGCTGAGATATGACAAGTAGAAATAAGGCAGCTGTCAGTTCAAATACAGACACAGGACGTGGTGGGGTGTGTGTGTGTGTGTGTGTACATGTTGCGACACGCTGCAGTCCAGACCACAGGGGTCTGATGAGGAAATTCAATCAGCTTCAGCTACACAGACCACCTGGAGGCCATCTATCTCACAGTTGGCTGCTATAGATCCGTCTTGTGGCTGTGCCGTGCAGGGACAGGCCACTGGTCAACACAACCCCAGTCAACCAACTGCAACTAGAGCTTAAGGATATTAAAACATCAATCGCAAATCCTTCGTGTTGTGTGTGTGTGTGCATAGTTTGAGTAGAGGGAATTTAGAAAGGACAAGATGTCCCGACTTTTCCAGGATATCTTACAGTAATGATTAACCCCCTTAAACCCGTGTCTCTCTCTCTCTGTCTGTCTCTTGCCCCAGTCCAGAGCTGCAGTGAACTTTGGAACACACACACACACACACACACACACACACACACACACACACACACACACACACACACACACACACACACACACACACACACACACACACACACACACACACACACACACACACACACACACACACACACACACACACACGAGAGGTGGCCTGGGGCCAGGACAGCGCAGGCTGGGGAGAACCCCATTGAGCCGAGCTGGACTGTACAGACAGGAAAAGAGCAGAACGCTGTGCTGAAAGGGCAAGCTACTGCAAATGAAGTGAACAGCAGAGTGTACCACACATCTGAATCCTTAGCAGTCTGTTCGAGTCTTGTTATATCTTTATATATATATTTATATATCTTGCTGGTCTTGTTCTGGTAAAGACTGGCCTCTGCCATTTTTCCCTCTGGCTTGTTGGTCTATGAAACAAATGTACAAGAAAAACCCCGGACCCGCACACCTCTCTTCATTCTGCCCACCCACTCTCTGTACCTGAGTGAGTGGCCTGACACTTCTTATTACCCAAAATAATCCATAAAAAAATCCTGAATCAATGATATTGTTAAAATCCTGTGGCTCTTTTAAAATCTCACTTTTTCATTTTCTTTTCGTAATTTCACTTAAAATATATAAAGATATAGTCTGTGTTTGTGTGTGTTAATAGAGCTCAGTTTGCACCTTTATACATGCTATAAAAACAAGGCATAGAGAGGCAGTGTGTGTGTGTGTGTGTGTGTGTGTGTGTGAGAGGTCTAAGATGTTCCATGCTCTCTCGTGTGGTTAACTTAACAGGCCGACAGTCTCACACACTCTCAGGACCTGAGCAATGGATCCAGACAGAGAGGAGCATGTTTAAGAGCTAAAGGCAGTGTTGTACATGTGTGTGTGAATGTGTGTGTTTGCTGGTTTAGTTTAACACTATCTATGGTTGTTAGAGGAGCTTTAGCTGGTGAACTAGGATTCTGTGCTGCTGGGACATTGGAGACAAAACTATTTTCAGTTTACATGGCATGTTAGGTTGAGGTGAGAAGGCTAGTTAACAGTTAATGGGACCCCAGAAACCCCACCCCAAAGCCTTCCCCTTGTGGTCCCCACAGCAGTCCTTTAGCTGAGATGACGTGCTCCTTCATTCTTCCTTTTTTTCCTCCCGGCATATCTCCCTGGGGTTAAAAAAATTATTTCTGTGAGTGGAGTCATGATCTTTTCCACAGGTGGTCCGCAAAAGAGAAAGAGAGGGGGAGGACAGGAAAGATACAGCGGGAAAGGTTATGCAAAAGTCAAAAGCTGGGAGAGGAACAGTGTGCCAGAGTCAGAGGCTTGTGTCTGTGTTGATGTGTGTGTGTGTGTGTGTGTGTGTGTGTAGCCTTGCAGTGAACGTTGTCAAGTGCTCATAAGCAACGCTTTCATTGTGAGTCTTCACTGTTGGGCTTGTGTGTGTTTGTGTGCATGATTCCAATAAAACATACAGCAATAGGCTTCCCTGAGTGGAGTGGGCCAGGTTTAAGAGTCAGTCCCCATGAGTCAGTCAGATAACACCCAACAGCCCCACTCTTTAGTCTTGGGAGACACACTTTCCTGATGATTTTTCAGTGTATGCCCCAACTTCACAAGCGTTTGATGAGTTAAAAGAATGATTAGTCATAGTAGTCCAGTCCCTTCTTTTGCCATCTTTGCCATGTCACACCAGGGCTGTGGGATTTTTTAGATACAGGCACTTTTTAGAAGAGTAGCAAAGGGGAGGAGAGTGAGCACATATTCATCCTAGGTGTGTTGCTGCATGGGAGGGGGCACTTGTAAGGGAGAGTGTGTCCCCTGAGGAAAGGGCTGACTGGCTGCTGATTCTACTGATAGAGCGGGAGCTGTGCTACTGGGCCAGGGTGTCTGGAGCGTCAGTGGCCAGCTGGGAGGTGAACCCCTGATTACAGCCCCCTTCACAGTCACTGTGAGTGGTGTGGGAGTCCCGCCTCCCAAAGGATGTGTCCCAGAAGAGAGCCCCGATCCAGACGAGGACTTGTGGTGGGGGAGTCAGGCTGTCTCTGAGGTGTTCAAATATTTCTTGTATGTGTGTGTGTGTGTGTGTGTGTGTGTGTGTGTGTGTGTGTGTGTGTGTGTGTGTGTGTGTGTGTGTGTGTGTGTGTGTGTGAAGGACTGCGCTCTCAGGTCACCGGAGGTTTTCACAAATGAAGTTGTGGGGACAGGGGATTACAGAGGAACCATTTACATACATCCTGTACCACCTCCAGAGCTGCTTGCTGGAACAGTAGTGTTTGTTTGTTGCTGTAAATCTCTCATCATCAGCAGTCTTTGTTCTCCAGAGACAGCTGTGCGGTGGCACGATGCAGCTCGGCGCTCACCCTCCGCTGTGTGGCCAGCGGCGTGGCCAGAGAGCCCTCGTATGCCAGCGGGGGAGGACTGTCCCCTTCTCCGCTGCCTGTCCCGTCCTCCTCAGTCTCCATCCGTCCGTTCCTTTGCCTCTCTCTTTCCCTCTCTCTCTCCCTCTCCGCCTCCGGCCGAACTTTCTTGTCGTCCGACTCCTCCTGCGAGGCCTCCATGCGCTGGTCTTCGCTCCAGCGTCTCTTGAAGCGCAGCTTGAGGGGGATGCACTTGGTCTGGTGGCTCTGTCCCGCCGAGCCGCTCTGGGGTGGGGGCGTGTGGCCGTCATTGGTTTCCACGGGTTCAGTCTTGGGGGTGGCGAGCCCTCGATGTGCATTGGAGTGAGTCTGCTGCGAGGTGAAGAAGGGCATGAGGCCGGGCGGAGGAGGAGCGGGGGCTTTGAAGACGTCTTCGTCCAGGTCCTCCAGGTCAGGGTGGGGGGGATGGTGGGAGGCGCTGGCCGAGCCGTTAGCCAGGTGCTGGTGGAGGTGGTGGTGGTGGTGGTTGTTGTGGAGGTGCTGGCTGTGGCCTCTGGAGTAGCGAGAGGAGAAGTGCTCAAACTCTTCATCCCTCTCATCCGGGTCCTCGTCACTGATGTCGGTCACCTCCACCTCTTCCTCTGACTCGATATCAGAGATGGCCTCCACCTGGACAGTCGGATAGAAATGAGAACAGAAACAAAAAGGTGAACACAGCAGTAACCAAATAAATAAATGGAGGAAGTCACTGACAATGCATAAGTATAACATTTTAGTCGTGCAATGTTTTAATAAAACAATTATTCAAAATGTGGACAATGCCTTCTGTTAATAGTGTAGATGTATCATATCACGTGTGAAACTTTATAAGATTGCTGCACAGATCGTAATCGCGGGAGATTTGGGTCCATGTATCTTACCTTTATCTTAGGAAGTCCTGCACTGTTTAAGGACTGTGTTGAAGAGGAGGCAGAGATGAGGCCGGAGCCGCTGGCTGAGCTCAGGTCGCTGCCAAATGAGAGCGAGGAGCCCAGGCCGGAGGTAGATGACCCAGAGCCTGAAGACATGGAGCTCTGCCTGAGTTTACCCTGACTCTGACTGTCCCTCTGCTTCCGGCCCAGTGGGGGCGGCTGCAGCTTGAACTTGAAGGGAGACATGTGTGGAGGCTCGTCGCCCAGGTGCAGCGGGTGATGCATGGGGTGAGAGTGTGGGTGAGGGTGAGGATGTGCCGAGTGAGGCGGGTGTGGGTGATGGTGGTGGGCGGAGTGAGCCAGAGGTACGTGGTGATGCCTCTCCCCTCCCCCTGTCGTCGCTGTTCTCTCCGGGGCTCTCTCGCCCCTCTCTCCGCTCAGACCGGCCTTGTCTGCGGCGGGCCGGTGTGGCTGGGGGATGATGATGTTGGGGTAGTGGAGGAAGGCCCTGGGGCTGAGGCCGTAGTTGTACACCGACTGGGTGTGGGCCTGCAGGTAGCGCTTCATGTCCTCCGGGTTGAAGGAGAAGTGGGAGCCCAGCATGGGCGAGAGGGTTGGGGAGGGAGTGTACGGCAAGTGAGACGTCGGGGTCATGGAGAGCGCCGGGGACAGAGGGGGGGCCAGCAGGCTGGAGCCCCCCGGCCCGGGCAGAGGGGATACGGGGAAGGGAGACAGCTGCTCCTGGTGGAGCCGGTGCCCGCGGGAGCCTGGGTGTCCGACGGGATTACCTGCTCCTCCATACATGCGGAATAGGGTTTCATGAGACAGACGGGGATGGATCATGCTTCGGTATCCTCCTCCTCCTCCACTACCACCACCAGGGCCCCCTCCTCCACTCACCCCCCTCTCTCCCCTCTCCTCTCCTGCTCCCACGTTGCCCTCCTCGATCTCAGAGTTGACCGAGGTGCCGTCGCTGCAGTCGCTGACCGAGCCGCGCGCCATCCTCCGGGCCACGGAGCTGAACATGCCCCCGGGGCTGCGCAGGTCCTCGTTGGGGGACAGGACATCGGACGGCGTGGAGGGAGGAAAACGGAAGTGAGTGCCGGTGCCGGTGGGCATGGGAGGGGCGCTCTGAGGAACGTTGCTTCCTGGAGACGTCAAGGGGAAGGGAGGGGGGAGGGAGGGAGGGAGGGAGGAGGAGAGAAAAAAATAGAGGGTTAGGGAGAATACTGAGAAATAATATAGTGTTCTCCGGCGTAATCCTATGTAATCATGCTATCCTATTGTGGGATTAGGAGATATTTCGACATGCACAGGCACGCACATACAAACACACAGAGCACCAGACTGTCCAGACTTACCAGTGGAGCCCATGTCGATAAACGGGTAATTGACCAAAACCAGTTTGTTGAAGTTGAACTTGTAGGTGAACCTCTTGCCTTTGGTCTTATGGAGGATCCTCTTGTTGTAGTAGTATCTAGGACAGAGAATAAAGAAGACATGATAGATGAATATGAGGAAATAACGTGTTCATAAACACATACTGAATGTAAGGAAAAATAGATCTGGGGTAATATCTTCTGCAACAATTTAACGGATAACGCCAAGGAAAATAAATACTATTAATACTGAAACGTTCAATTAAAAAAGGAACACTTTTTTTCCTGAAGTCAATTAGATTATGACAGATAAGCCTGCACACTCAAGCACACACTTTAATAAGCATGAGCCTTTCATGTCCCCCCCCACCACCACTAATGATAGATATTACAGAGTGTTGTATGACATTTGCACAAAGCAGACCCAGTAAAGGCAGGATGAGGAGGAGAGGGGGGTGGGGGATGAAAAAGAGAGAGAACAGATAGATGAGAAGCAGTGGATGGACTGAGCTGTGGAGCAGCAGTGATACTGCACGGAGGGATAAACAAACAGTTAAGAGATTAGAGGTCAATTTATACAGCTTTAACACTGCGGACAAATGCGGATTGTAATTGGATTGTAATACCAATATGTGTGTGTAGTTGCATGCATGTTTGACTGAAAAAAGTGCCTTTAAAGTTCAGATTATGTGTCACACACACAGCATTACATTCTGCTATTCATTTTGCTAGATGGACCCATCTCTTTATGTAACGCCAAAGCAAAGCCACCAATAATTCAGCCCATCTTTATCTGTTTATGTAATGGCCATTCTCTCGTGTTTTTTTTTTTTTCTCTCTCTCTCTCTCTCTCTTTCACATGGATTCTGCCTACAGTACAAGGCTCCAGTTTTATTAACCTTTGTCCACAGCTACAGCTCTTTATGTAACATCTCTCTGCTTTTTTCCTCAGATGCACATCCACTTTATGTAACCTCTGCATCCCTGACTGTCTGCCTGCCGTGGCTCGCCGACTAAGGGAGACGGCGCAAAAGGAAAGGTTCACTGGGGGCAGATAACAAGTTTTGTGTGCCACGCTTTACAAAACGATCACCCATCCATTATCCAATCCCCTCGAACTTTACCTCTGGATTTTCTGAACACAAGATTTAACCAGACTGCACATTTGCTCATCATTATGTCTGCATGCCTGTCTGCTTTTATAGCACTACTGGGCTCTGCTCTTCCTTCCTTCCAGCATGTGTCTGCTGCTGGCACAAGTTAAGTGAAGTGGGCTGACAAAGATTGGGGCTTCAGGGTATGTAGGTAATGCTGAGTTAATCTGAGCCCATTGACTATCATTACACTGAATGGTAGTTATCCAGACGGTGGGGTGGGGTGTGTGTTTGGTGGTAGGGAGGTGTCAACCCCCTCTTATTATGCTTATTACACAGACTGGTTGGGCCGTTTAAAAAAAATAAATAAAATGTTGCTCTGGGAACAGACTGTCACACTTTTTCACTTGTTCTCTTCATCCTATCCTACTCTGTCTTTTCTCTCATCAATCTACCTCCCCTTATTTCACTCACCCCCCTGAGGAGGGGGGGGAGGGGAGAGAGAGAGAGAGAGAGAGAGAGAGAGAGAGAGAGAGAGAGAGAGAGAGAGAGAGAGAGAGAGAGAGACACACACAGGACAGGCCTGCACTGTTGAAAAACATTGTTTACGCCAGGCACAAAGCATGTAATTTCTGCTCTAGGGGAGACACTCACAAGGGCCGGGAAGGAGGTGCTGGGAATCAGTCAGAAGCGAGGGGGACAGATAGAGACAGGCAGGAAGCCCAGCAGAATTAAAAACCACTACAGGACTTTGATCAAATTAGCGGATGATAGGAAAGTCAACAGGCTGTGGTGCCCCCCCCCCATCGTCTCCAATATAAACTGATTGCAAGAGGAGAAAAAAAAAAGACAAAAGTCTCTGAGAGTAATTTATTTTGTGTGTCACACAGACCCCCCTAATTAGAGCAAAATTTCACGACACGTGGCACTTTTATCGACTTCTGAAACACGTCACAAAATACATTATGAATGATGTGTGGGTTTATTACGTAAACCCAAACAAAACTAGAAGCATTCTTATGGTTCAGACCCACTGGGAGGGAATACATTGCACGACATCGTCTCCGCCACTTCTCGCCCATCGGTATTATGCTAGTGAGAAAACACTGTGTACATAAGCAACCTGCAATGTTTACCTGCACCTAATTGTAAATGAGGAAACCTCTGAAACAACAATAAAGTTGAATCAAAACAATTTCAACAAAAAACTAAACATTATGTACTTCATGGTGATAGGATTCATTGAGGACGTTTGTATTAGAGAGCATTAGTTTTTGCCAGAATGGATCTAATAAACTGGCAACTGAGTGTATATTTGGCATTAATGTGGACACATTCCCAAAAGCCAATAATCCCTGGGCTGACACATCCGCCTGACCCTTGCTCATAGAAGGGGGATAGTAGAGAGGGTGGCCAACTAACATTTTGTGAGCGGTTGGCTGCCCTCACACATGTAGCTCATAGAGTGAAATGCATAGTCGGAAGCGTGCAACAACTTTGCGTAATCCTAGCGGCGGCAACTGAAGCTGGGTTTTCTAGAGCACATGGTCAGCATCCATTCTTCCTGGATGCCCCCTCCTCCTGAGCCGTCATACGGGCAGACGCTCTTTGAAGAGCATTTGAACTCACTTCAAAAGAGAAGAAAGAGATTCTTTGAGTGCCTGTGTTTAGCTGCCCACCGCACACTCACCTTACACACACACACACACACACACACACACACACACACACACACACACACACACACACACACACACACACACACACACACACACACACACACACACACACACACACACACACACACACACACACACACACACACACACACACACACACACACACACACACACACACCTGCCATATCCTGACTCTATAACTGCCATCTCATTCAGGCATTATTTAACACATGGGTGCGAACACGTGTGCCACCACACAGCGTATCATCCAGGAGATGCAGCTTTATCCTGCTCCCTCTTTAACCAAGAGAGTAGATTGAACAATCAATGCAAGTATGGATTTAGGCAAAGCCTTCAGGGAAACGGAGGGGAGGCTTTCTATCAACTAACTTGTTACTGTGTGTGATTCTAGGCCAGGGATTAAGGCTGCGATTACACAGACCTGCTGTGGCCCGAAACAATATGATTAAACAGAGGGAGAGAGACTTGCTGGAGTACAAGAACTTTTTTATAGGCTAACCGATTTATTTCAGTAACACTGTACACACAGACACGCACATGCACACACACATTAATGTCGACACTTAAAATGAAGTGACCTAACCCGCTTCTGTGTTCGTGGACAGGCTGTGCCTTGCCCATTGTTGAGCTGTAAATAGGTGCTGACTGTGACAGGAAGTTGGGATTACAATACTCCCCATGAGCCTCGGGTTTATTTTCTGCCTCTTTCGTCAGCATTGACACACACATCCCAGCTAGACCCTTCTCTATACACATGCACACACACCAGCTGCTCACACGGAGATGTTTGTGTTGCACACGTGAGAATGCTTTGTCTAGAATGAGTCCACTGTCTCAAAAAGGAAATTAATGTATTTGTGCAGGGATGTGGGCTCTGGTTGGCGGGTGTGGGATAAAAGTATCACATGCTCTGTGAATGTGTGTGTGCTGTATGTGTGTGTATGCGGGTGTGGGGGGGGATGTATATGCGTGTTTGTGTGTGAAGAGAAGGATCTGGTCAGGGTCCGATTAGGCCGGTCTCATGCTCTGTGGGTGTAAATATGTACTCGAGCACACTCCAGAGTGTGTGCATTTCGCCCTCATAGAAAATAAAGGCCTCATTCAGTAAGGGACAATGACATAGACACACACAAGGCTCATGTACGCTGCCTGTACACATACATACTGCCAGATAAAGACAATGGAAGGACAATGCACATGAGGATATGTTGAACACAAAGTCAAACAGTGGTACTGTCCCTGGGTGCTCCCTTTGCACGTTCTCCCTGGCCCTGGGTGTTTCCACACAAAGTGCTGCTGTAGAGATGCCTTCTGACCCACAAACAGGCCCAGCCAGCTAGGTGAGTAAACCTTTCCTGCATATGCAGCAGGATTTCCTGCAGCATGTTTTGTAGTTGAGTGATGGGATCTAAGAGGCTGTCCGAACAAGTTTTAGTGCACCAGATCAAATAAGGTTTCCATATTTCGGGGCTTTCTTTGAAATAATGGAACAGTAAAACAATGGCATAATTACACGATCATACACTACAACACTACCATCCATTCACTTAGGGTATTAGATGCATGTTCTCAAAGAGTTTTAGCATTTGATAAAAAAAATAAAAAAAATTGGTACAAAGATCTACAAAATCAAATCACATGAATTCTATATGTGTGCTTATTCAGTGGGCAATTTTCCAGCTGTGGTGGCCCATCACAGTTAAACGAATGTTGGAAATTAACCAAACACTACAAACGTGTGTGTGCAAGCATGCATGCATGGGCAAGAATATGTGTACAATGGAGCATTTGTGTATGTGAATGTGCACATGTGCTGTGTTGTTAATCTTTGCCAGCTGCGCCTGGCAGTCCCCCTGACCTCTGACCACTGTGCAGGGAGCAGCGGGCTGCTGACTGGAGGACAGAGGTGCCTGGAGGTCTCTAGGAGCTGGGACCTCTTAGCGTGATTACACTCATCAAGCCAGCTATCGCCAATGACTGATTGGCAACAGGCTTCATTTCCCCCTACTCTACTTTCTTTGTAGATCAGCACAAGTCTCATTTAGGAAACTAGAATAAGACGGTGGTGCATGGAATCATGGCATTTTTTAATAATGGACAGGATAATGTGCCCATCCTAAGGATATCTCAAGATGAATATGCAACTGGGGTTTAAAGACTGTCCATCGTTTCATTCAGAGCTAGCCAAAGATGTAAGATAGCACTGACCTTAAAAAAAAGTTTGAGGAATTTCCAAGCACAAGACTAGTATGACTTGAAAAAAGGTGAATCATGACAATACCAAACTATGAAATGGCTGGCCAACCTCTTTCAATGTCAAGCACGTCTACACGCGCGCACACACACACACACACACACACACACACACACACACACACACACACACACACACACACACACACACACACACACACACACACACACACACACACACACACACACACACACACACACACACACACACACACACACACACACACACACACACACACAACAGCAGACCTGATGGGGGGAATTTCCACCATGTGCATGGCAGACAGGAAAGCATAAGCTCATGGAGGTAAAAATAATAATTACAAAGGCTAAGTGATAAAAGAACACTTCAAAACAGGCGTGCCTTTTGAAGTGTGTAAGCATGTGTGTATGCTAATTGCCACATGATGGCTGCAGTCGGCGTTATTAGCAGACTCCAGGTTTTGTCCACATGAGAGGCATTGGGGAGGTGGGATGCTCTCAAACAGTTTGCTCCATATGAAGAATGTTTGCATCCACATGTGCGCCTCCTTTATAACTTCATTAATCTTTAGTGCCCTTAATCCTTCTGCCACATTAATATTGATTAGTTGTCCCAAGAGGTTTCATTTCCAGTGTGTTTTGAGGTCAAAGCGCTGGAGACGGCTGTGACACCAAAGCTGTCTAGGTGACAATCAGGTGACAGCGTGGACGCCGGTGTGTGCAATGTGTGTGTTGTTTTGTTTACTCTCCTTCTCGCCCTTAAGCCTTAGGTGACTCGGCTAAATTTATAGGCCCAGAGGGAGACAAACTGTCCGTATAAGGGGGTGGATGAGGACACAGGGGGAAACTCCCTTGTAGAAAACCTGCTGGTAATCAGCCTATAAGGCCACTTCATCAGAGGACACTAAGACCCGCTAAATATAAGCACTTCCTGCAGGCTAAGCTCCAAATCTGTTACAGCTCTAGAGGATGGACACGCTATAAATACATACACTCCCTGACCACAACAAGCATCTCCATCAATAGTCTTTTTAACTCTAATTCAGGAATTCTAAATCAAGACTCGTGTTCTTAATGTGTGAGCCTCTGTGTGTGTGTGTTTTTGTATCACATGCATGCATTAAAGGTCCACGTTAATGTCTTCCGTCGCCATACGATCCCATCTGTACCAGATGTTATCTTAATCTTAACAGTTTAAATGAGCGTGCATAAGCCCTACCACCTTAAATTAAGCAATTTAATGCATGTCCCTCCTTTTATGGCCTATGTGGCTTTTTATTCAGGGCTTTACCTTATCTTGGCCCTGTTTGGCTATAAACAACAAGCCGGACACACACAAAACGATGAATGAGATGTTTACTACAACTGGTATCAGCTGAGAAGACTTCCCAAGGTATATGCGATGTATATAATAGTAAATTGTGATGTGCTGACAGGCCATTGTGTTAGAGCATATAACACAATTGATTATATATTTTTTTGTAATTAATAATTGTGACCTAATAACTCATTATAAAAGCAAAAGTAGATCAGATCTAATCTGTTCTATGGAACATTTGCCCCTTGCAATACCCCAACTGGTTAGTTGGTCTTGAAGCAATTTGCTTTAATTAAACAATCAGTCCAATTTGATTTACCTTAATACTTTGTAAACTGAGCCAGCTAAACTAGCCACAGAAATATTCAACCAACCAAACATGGCTATATAAAACTTTAACCAAAAAAGTGCAACGGTGTGGCCGGTTAAATCAGTCCGTGGCGTATCTCTCCTTGACTGCGAAGGCATGTGGTCAGGGTAAGTCTCGCAACAGTATTATAGACTTTTGAGTGCTATTAGTGCCAGGGCGGGCATGACTTGTAACCGATATCTACTGCCAGGATCACAGATGGTGTTCTCAATTTGGGTTACAAAATGTGTCTTTACAATAAATGTAGCCTCAGGGGTGTCTGTGTGTGTTTATGAGTCATAACCTCATTTACTAAACATTTGCACCAGTGCTTGTGTAAAACGACCTCTCTGATCACTCAACATGTTCACACATGTTTTTTTTCTCCCACATTGCCATGAGGACAGAGATTGTAGAGCACTTTTTCATTATGAAGAATTTTTAAAGAGTGGCACTTGAGGAGTTCCATGACCACAGGTGAGGGTTGGATAAATTGTGTTTAATGCTTAGACTGCGTCTACACCACAGCATTCCAGTAAAAAGATTCCTGCTGCTTCACAAACCCTGGATCACGTCCGACTGGAGACCTTTGCTGCCTGTCGCTACTTATGTGTCTCCAATCATTTACTCTCGTCATCTGTATATTGTTGACCATCTGATGTTTAACTGTCATATTAAAAATATTCTGTAATTGAATAAGTATTTTCATATTATAAGATAAGCCTTAAGGGAATTCATTTGTGTTTATATTAATAATTTATTTAAACAGTTTGTTAATGACGTCACTTAAAAGGCGGATTGTTCTCTTGTGCGAGAAAATTACTCTTTGTCGGTAAGAGATGCAGCAGAAGAGGAAATCACGGCTTCTGACATGCATCGCAAACAAGAATAATTAAGTCCCTGTTAATAGCACGCAGCCAATGAGGTATGTTTTTTTGTTGTTTCCCTGTATTTTATTTTGCTTATTTGGCTATTTATGTTCTCTGTGATTTGTGATTTTATGTAGGGATAATTTCGTGATTTCTGTTTTACTGTGTGTGTTTATCTATAATTTTCACGGTGAAGTTGGAGGAAAAGTCTGCAATAAAAACCGTTAAAGGAAACCACTGGTGTCTGCAACATGCTTTAGAAGGATTTATATAATGAAAGGCATAGAATTCCCCAGAAACTTACTAGGGAGAAATAAGATAAGATAAGATCCTACACTTCCCTTTGGGGCCAAGTGCGTACAAGATTGTGGCTTATGTTAATTGTGTCGGGCGATGTGGATTAGCAACAGACAATTGCAGGTTAACTCATGATCAGGGCTGGTTTAAGACGGGGGCCGGACTTGATTTCCTAACCTAATGTGAGCTTCTTCACAACACTTATTCGGAAAAGGTCTTTGAATCCCTCTTAGTCTGGCCTTTAACCCGTATTTGTTCTTTCATCATAGTTAATCTTCTCCCTCCTAGAAATGCCTCTATTCAAAATACAGTGTGGATTTATATAAGCGCCTTGGCTATCCCAAGAAGGAATCAGTATGTTGTTTCATTTGTGTTCAGTTTATAAGTATTTCAAATGGAGCGTGTGAAATTGCGAATGGGAAAGTGTTGTAGCCAGTGGTAAACGTTTAAATGGAATATGCCGCCATGTAAGTTTCACAGATCCTTAGGTTTTTTTTTTTTTTTTCAAAAGAGGTTAAAGGGATAGTTCAGTGTTCAGAATTGTTAAGTGGGGTTGTATGGGGTTCTTAGGCGTAGTAAGTGTGTCACCTAATGGAGATGGCGGCCAGCAGTCACTTTCTGGAGTTTGGGGGAGACGTCACTGAAGCAGGAGTCAGCCAGAAAAACGTTTATCCTCCCCATACATAAATACTAACCTAAAACCCAAATATCCAGTCAATTCTACGCTAAACTGATATATTTTCCACAGCTTTAGTTTGCTGCCAGACAGCAGTTTATTTTAGTTTTTTCTCGTGTCTATTGAATAATATGCAGTAGCTCTGAGATGAGCAGCTGATTGGCGGAGTGATACAAAAGGGCTCCCACATACAGATATACACGACGATACAACACACACACACACACACACACACACACACACACACACACACACACACACACACACACACACACACACACACACACACACACACACACACACACACACACACACACACACACACACACACACACACACACACACACACACACACACACACACACACACACACACACACACACACACACACACACACACCTGAGTGCCCTGCTCAGCTTGTCGTAGTTCATTTGGGGTTTACACTTCCTGGCTCCCCACAGCCGGGCCACTTCATCCGGGTCCTTGATGACAAACTCTCCGTAGTCCCCCTGCCAGGCGATGACGTCATGGTACTCTTCTTTCCTCAGCAGCTCCAGGATGAAGTGCCACAGCTGGATCTGCCTGGAGCCGGGGCTGGACTCGGGCTTGTAGGCCCAGTCTGGGAAGGCGTACCCTGGGATACAGAGGTAAAGAGAGTCGGGGGGTTAATGTGGGTCACTGGAACGAATAATAGAGGTGGAGAGCACTTGTCGTATAAATTAAAACAGAAAAATACAGATTTTACAGAAGATACAGAAGACTGCAATTAACAACAGAACAGAGTGATGTATTTACTCAAATGAACCCTGATACATCTGGGATGGTTCTGCAGAGGTATTCAGGCTAATTGACAGCTGCTTATAAAGGCCAGGCAAACGAAAAAGACTAAAAGACGTGATTACAATGAAGAGTCAGCAGTTGAAGCTGTTTCAGGTGAGTGGGGCCTGTTCTATGAACAAAGAAAAGGATTATAAGTGTCTGTCTGGCCAAGTATAGATTGCAAAAAAAAGAATAGTGCAGCTTAGCAACCAACCAGTGTCCTCATTCATGTTTCATATAGAACACAGCGTTTTCTCTCACTCTCCAGTAATTTTTTTTTAACAAGGTCTGTGTTTTTTTTTCTTTTCTTTTTTTTCTTTGAAAAAAAAAGAGAGGGAAAGAGGCAACAAACAATGGCACTGGAAGCACAGTCACATGCCTTTCCTTGCTGAATCCTAGGATGCGTCTATAAATTCAACTGTCACAGTCTCAGAATAAATCTAAAATAATCTGATAACATTTCAAATGCATCTCTTTCCTCTCCATTTCAGCCCAAAACGTCCAAAAACAGTTTTTTCTGCAGCAGAGGGAGATTAAAATATATTTTGTATATAATTCAGCTGTTTCCCCTGTGGACAGGTCTCTACTGAAATGACTTAGAAATGTTTAAACCACACTCCTCCGCTGTCATCAGGTCACCACCTCATCAAAACTACAATACTGAAAGTTTTACTGTTTGTGGGCTTCATGGAACAGTGAGGCACATGAAAAACCTTTCCGCCTCTCCTCCACCTTTTTTCCTCTCATGCAGTCACTCTTTCCTAATACCAGGGGGAAAACAACATGGCCAGTCATCTCTAATGTCTGTCCCTCCACCTGCAACACCAAGGAAATGCAGGGTAAGAGACACAACCAGACTGTGGGTCTGTTTGTATCAGAAAGTGTGTGATCCAAAGCTACACGTTTTCGAAGAGCTTATGTGCTTGTGTTTAAAAAAAGATTTGTGAAAGTCTCCCACTGACATTCTGTTTACCCGGGCAGTCAAGAACATTTGACACAAGCAAACTAAATGAGAGTGTTATATTCAGCCAGATATAGCATCACGATCACGGACTGGATTTTTTTTTTTTTAAATCAACAATCATTCTCCCAGCACTTATAAACGCACAAATGAAGAAGTGGAGATAGCATTATATTAAGATAATGTAGGAACAGACTGTAAGGACATTCAGTGCCATCAGTCCTGCTGATGTCATTTCACAATGTTTATGGTGCACATGGTTTTGGGGGAGCATTGTAAGACATCTCTTACTTTACTTTGCTGACTAACTACTTAATATAACTCTGTGACTTTGTTTAAGACTTTTTGAATCTCTCTCGTATAGTTCAAAATCTGATATATTTCGTACTTTATTTACTTCTAATTATTTGTTCTTTCATTGTCCCTATTTATCTGTACCTAATTCTGTTCTTGTGCTTCTGCAACACTTAAACCCTTCTGGAGATCACACAAAGCTTATCTTATATCATCATACCATATAAGGCTATAGCATGAAGACACTGTGTTGTAACGTGTTTAACTGCAGTACATGCAAACAGCAACAGAAGAAATGAGACGGACTGAGCTGGGGATTGAGAAACAAACAGAACAAAATCATCAGATTACAGCTGTGCAGGCCTGTCTGTGGATTTGCTGGATGACAGCCTGAGGCGGAAGAGATAGATAGCCCAGATAATCTCTGCTGTACTATCTCTGTTGGGACCATTTAGTAACTGTTGCGTAACACTAAATAACACTGATAGCACATCTGGGCAGACATCTATGAATCGGTGTATAAGTGTTGCCTACTGGAGCCTTTCATCGACAAGAGTAAGATGCTTAACTATAATTCAGCTTTTTATCCTACGTTAGAGAACAACTAAAAGGAGGCACTTATTTTTTTTTTACATACCCATAGGCTGAAAGGAAAGTTATCTTCCTTCTTACTCAACAAATGAAGGGTGAGGTATGAGGTATTTGCATGACGTGGTCAGTGAATCACTCACTTGTCCCACCTACTCAATACTCATTTCGCCATTCAAAATAAAGATTTTATGAAATACAAGTCGAAATGTACATGATGCCAATGCATCTTCAATTTTCTGCATTCAAGGCAGGCAGGCAGGCAGGCAGGCAGGGTTGAATCACTGTAGAATATGATACAGATAGTTAGGTGACCAATGAGATGATCAGCAAACATACCGTGTGGGCAGCTTGGCAACTTTACTCAAACTGTAGATTATTGTTCTTTATAACAAATATCACAATGTGTGAAAAATAACTGTGGGTGTCAAAACTGTGCCTTAAATTCTCAGACTTTCAAGATGTAGGTAGGCGTTAATTATATGAAAGTCACCCGTCACTTTATTTCCTTTTTCTCTTCCTACCCGTCTACTCCTCCTCTTTCACTTTGGAACATTCAAACAAACACTTGTGGCACGATCAAAACCTGACTGAACTACAATCACAAAGGAAAAAGTGTGGGGGGTTTAACAGGGTGTGTGCAAAGGTGTCTGCATGTAGGGAAAATTTAGCAAGCAAAGCTCATCAAACAGAGAAAAGATAAATATTAAAAAGAAAAGAACATCGCAGCTTTTGTAAGCTACCGCGCCAGATTGTTTGTGAGAGTGGGACAGTGAATTTTGCGTGCACGTGTTTTGTCTGTCTATGAGGTGAATGTTCAATGATCCTTCCGACTTTGGCGTGGACCGCAGAGGTCACGATGATACATGGCATCATATGTCGGGCCCTCGAGTGAAATGGATCCCATGTAAATACTTGGGAGGACTAGCAGTCGGGCTATGTGTGTGAATAAGAGGCAAGAGGACATTCTTTACATGAAATAACGCACGATTCGACTGCCATCGGCAGCAGTGTATCAAAGCCAACCAATTAGACAGATATAGGTATGAGTGCAGAACACAGGTGTGTCTACTGTACATGTCAGGGGTGTCGGGTACTTTGTATAATCAGTTTACCTGTCAAACCCTTTACATCAAAGAGGTCACATGTTATATATTGCATTGTGGTGTGTGTGTAGGGATTATGTTTAGAGGAATGCTGAGAGCAAGAACAGGTGCCTTTGTCCTTCTAGGCTGAACTGAACACTGGATACGCTATCGCACACACACACACACACACACACACACACACACACACACACACACACACACACACACACACACACACACACACACACACACACACACACACACACACACACACACACACACACACACACACACACACACACACACACACACACACACACACACACACACACACACACCATCGGCCTTGTACACTCGACAGGAGAATTTCAGCAGGGAATTTTTGGAATCTGTGCGTGTGAGAGCGTGCGATTCTGGACGCAGGATAAAGAAGAGAGGAGCAGCAAGCAGCAGGGAAGGAGACGGCAGACAACGACCTAAACCCCTCCACCACACTTAACCTCTCTGACCTCAACTCTCCCTGGCTCCTTTCCACCCTCACCCCCCCACTCCATCCCACGGGAGACACAAGATAGCCATTACAGCATGCATGTGCAGGCCTCACACTCTCTCTCTCACACACACACACACACACAAATGTAGAGAGACTCTACATCAATAATGTAGAGACCGGTGTGGATGGTTGACGATAGGGGTGCGCCTAATCTCTGCCCTGGGACACTAGAGAGTGCAAGTGCGTCAAGAGGTGAGAGAGTGTGTGTGTGTGTGTGTGTGTGTGTGTGTGTGTGTGTGTGTGTGTGTGTGTGTGTGTGTGTGTGTGTGTGTGTGTGTGTGTGTGTGTGTGGCACATGTGAGGGGCAGGTGGTAGAAAGTGATGCAAAGGGGACGAAGAGGAAGATGATGGGAGGGAGGGAGTAAGTGCAAGAGGAGGGAGAGAGGGGGGAGTTAGAGTGAAAGAGAAGAAGGCAAGACGAGATGGGGTGACAAGCGGAGAACAGAGAAAAGAAAGTAGGAGAAAAAAGAGACGGGGGAGGGAGGTCGGGGAAACAAAAGTGGGAAAAGAGAGAAAGAGAGACAATGGTGAAGAGTGGGAGAGAGAGGGGGTGAATGGAGGGGAGGAAGGAGGAGGAGGAGGAGAAGAGAGGGGGCTAGGGTGGGATGAGATCATAGCTCGTCTGGTAGTCTGTTGTCATCCAGATCAGATTGCTTTTCCCTCCCTCCCCCTCCAACCCCTCCTCCTCCTCCTCCTCCTCCTATAGTCTCTAGGAGTGCGGATGCCGCTTTTCCTCTGTGTGATCTTAGTTGCAGCAGGCCACTCGCAAACTTCTAAAATTGCCCCTAGCCCGACGATGACCGCTACTCTCTCCCGCACACGCACAAACACACAAACACCGAGACCAGAGAGAGGGACTGAGGCTATGAAAATGCATCTTGGTAAAAATGGGGAGGGAAAGAAAGAAAAGAGAGACAAAATGACTAAAGACTTGGTGGTTTGGATTGGTAAAGGTCAATTTCTGGGTCAACTTCAAAAGATAATATCGCCACTTAGATTGTGTATAGCTCTTTTTAAGCATGTGACTGAGAAATGATACGATATGTCTGGGTTATTTTGACCCGGACTAACCGCCGACATCAGACATTACCCGGGTGGGCCCCCAACCATAAGACAAGGTCAAATCTGAACACTTGTTACCTTCACAGCACTCAAAGGCCTGACTTGACTTGGATCACCTAGCACTGTGCTGAAGTGCCAAAGAGGGCGAGAGCTGATGGGAAGGAGGCAGAGACAGACGGGGCGGTCAGACAAAGTAGTAGAGTGAGAAAAGAGATGAGGAGGAGAGATTCCCAGAGCCGCGAGTCCTATACTCAGCAGCAAATCAACTGACAGGCCTGCGCCAAACTAACATTGAAGATGCAGAGTCAGGTTTTTTTTTTTATTTTTTTTTTATACGGGGCCAGTGCCTCTAAACGGCCATTAGCGGCAGTTGGCTAGCACCGCACAACTTAAAACCACCTCAGCTTTAGCGTGGATGTGGGAAACGACCGGTGTGTGTGTTTGTGTGTGGGTGAGGTCACTGTCGACTAAAGACAGTCTATAAAAGCACAACAATTGAGAGACAGTCAGTCATTTGCCCATAGCGCATGTATTCAAAAGGGATACACGGCCTTGTCTTTGTCACAGCTGCTCAGATAAGTGAAACTGCCCCAAGCTCACAGAAACACAAGACCAGGAGGTGGAGGGGAGGGATAATAAAAGAATTGGAGGGTGAGACAGAAAAGTTGGAGTGAAAGGAGGCAGAGAAAAAGAGGAGGGTGGGCTCCGCAGGACGAGGACGAGGAGGGTAATCAGAGCCCATACGCCTGAGTCCCAAAGTGTCTGGACTGTTCCCACCAAGTCCATTAAAAATTCATTAGGCCAATACTTGAGGAAGACTAGAAAAGAGAGAGAGAGAGAGAGAGACAGAAAGAGAAAGAAAGGGACATGGTAGAGTGAAACAGATAGTTAGAAATTTGGTGATAAGAGAAGGGGAAAAAAGGGGGAGCTTTTACCACAAATTTATATCGTAAAAAAATGTAACATTGATTTTTGACCCTTTAAGGTATTTTAATAATATTATAAGCTCCGTGAATGGCCTTATCAATCAGCTAAAGTCTAATAGTTGTTGCATTCAAGAGGTTCAAGAAATGCTGCAACTAAAAATATATATTTTTTTATTATTGAGAAAGTGCTGATCATTTTCTCAATTGGATGATTTTTTTTATTTTTTTTTATTTATTTAGATTATATCGTCTGTTGATCCACTTATCTATTAAGCTCTAACTACGAGCACCTGTCTTCGTTTTTGCAATTTCTGTAGCAAGCTTGTTGACTAAAAACTCTAACTAAAATGCCAGAGAAAAGAAATTATCTGCGTGTGACTGCCTGTTCCTTTTTCCCCACAGCTCATGTCTACTCAAGAAGAAACAGTGGAATCCGGTTTTAATATGTAAGATGAATAACCGTTGACTGTTAGACTGTGGTTCCATTTTAAGTTCACACCTGCCCCCTTTAAAATTCTGCAGAGCTTGATGATGATGCTAGATGATGATAAATATAAAGCTGTTAAACTGAATTACACGTGTTTTTGATTATTGTATTTTTTATTGTAACATCTTAATGGCTTGGAAAACATGTGGTGTTGTGAGTAATCCAGATGGAGGAATGGTTATGTTTGTTGCGAGGTCTTCGATGAGAGGCGAGCGTTCTTGCCCCATGCCTCACCTGAGTGCCAGGGGGGTTAAACACACATAACACGAAAAAACATGTCAGCCTCGCAGGCCACTCAGCTATTCTTAGAGGTCACCACTGTTTACATTTTCTATAAGCTCTTACTCTTTGCCTGCCATATAGCTTAGAAGTGAGAAGCGGAGAAAGAGAGAGAGAGAGAAACAAGAGAGAACGAGCGAGAGAGAGGAGAGTGCTTTGTGGCCTTGGAGGAGCCAAAAATAGCGCCACACACACACAAACACACTTGCGCACACAGTGGTTATTGTTTAACAGTGAGTGAGCGAGAGAGCGACGAGAACACACAACATGGATGAGGAGAAGAAGGAAAGTACAGAAGTGCTCAAGGAGGAAGAGGAGGCGGCAAAGAGGGAACAAGTGGGACAGAGAACGCAAAGGACATGACGTCAGGCGAACAATTTAGTCTCTCCCTCCCTCGGCGCGGCATTGTGCAACAGCTCGTCTTCTTTGCAGTGACGAACGAGATGTCTTTTCCAGGAAATTGTAGTGGAGGAGCGGGAAGAGGGGGGAAGAAGGGGAACATCCATAGGGATACTCTCTTCCAGAACAATCTCCTATCCTGAAGCCCTCCCCATCTAGTTGAGATGCTGGACCGCTAGACTGTAAGCGTCTTGCTGAGTCGCAGTATGCTTCAATTGTCCATTAGTCGAGAGGGAAGGCTTTGAAGTGTGTTTTGGGGGATGACTTTGGAAGCAGAAACTCTTAAGCCCCCACGTGGTTCATTAACTGACCAAGCATTTTGTCAAGAAGGCAAACTGATAACGTTATCCTTTTTAGGGCCGCCCAAGTTGATTTGCATATTTAAGCAAATACATTACATGTAATTATAAAGTCACCTGCAGGTGACTTTATAATCCTGCTGGGATTAAAATATTGTTCATAGAAAAACTGCACAAGCATTTATTGCAGTACATTTCGAAGATCAACTTGCAATAAGGTTTGCAGAATTTAATGCAAAATATTCCTAAAACATGCAGAACGAAAGAAAGTATTCAAAAAAATATTTAAGAAGTTCCCAAGGCAGAGCTAAATTAATACATATTTGATGACCTGTGAGGGGTCGCCTGGTCCAAAACACCATTCTAGTCTATATGTTTAGGTCATATCTACATTACAAATACATTCCGGCTGGAATCGAACCCGGGTCCGCTGCTGGCCGCTGCTGTCGTTCTCTGCATGTCACTCCCCTCTCTCTCCCATTTCAACTCTGACTCTACACTATCAATAAAGCATAAAAATACCCAAAAAATATCTTAAAAAATAAAAATAATAATCTGACAAGATACCGATAGGCCAGGACGATTGGATGCAGTTGAAATAACTGAGGTCAGCCCGGATGCTACATCCATTTTATATATAGTACTATCTATGGTCATACCACGTTGGACAATTTGATACACTGTAGAGCCCATGTAACTAACTAGCAACATAGACACACACAACAGCGGTTCTTCATCTGGGAGCTCTAAGAAAAGGCACGCAGGCGCACACAGTATTTTCACAAGGGAACTGTAGGACTAAAAGGGTATTCAGTGGCAAGTCACAAGTGCATGCCGGACGAGCACCATGTGAACAATAACATGCCGCACTGTCAAACGAACAAACACACCACGTAAAGCCCAGAGGCACTGCACCTGATGCGCTCTCAGGTGGGCTGGACAACTGGACTTCCCTGCTGTGTAATCCGACTCCTAAACAATCCTGGTGGGACATTGTACATGTTTGTGTGTGTACACATTCCCCAGAGTGTGTTAAGAACAGCAGAATAATATTGTGTCAGCCAGAGAGAGAAGAGCCTTTTTGCTCTCAGGGCGCTGTTTGATATATTTACTCTCACCAAAGTGATGCGCTGCTCCCAGGACATTAGCCTTTCTCTCCTTAGACACACATGCAAACAGCTACACACATGCACGCACGCCTGCATGCATGCCTCATATGCACACTGAGTAAAGACCTGACTTTACTCAGCGCCAATAATGTTTCTGACACCTAAACTATTGAGTGCTGGTCTGATACCATTGTTAACTCTTTTGCCAAAATATTAATCCGTGTTACAGCCCCCTCACTGCTTTGGAGTCATTAGGATAGATAAGATAACGTTACGCATCAGGGATCTCTCTGTGGTTCTTAAAAAAAATATTCAGTAAAAAATAACATGGCTTTAAATGGTTATGGTTAGGCAAGTGTCTCTCATGTGTAATTTTCCCATGATAGGCTAATCATTTCCTTCAAAGTCAGTTTTTAGGGAAAAGCTGTTAAAGCCTAACACAGTCATGTTAGAGGCCACAGGCGCCTCTCTTCTCTTTCACCCTGTCGCCCCACCTCGCAGGCTGGTGTTAATGTACTTCTCCAGCCAACAGCTTGGCAGAGAGCTGCCAGATGACACTTAACCTCTGGTTCAACAACGTACTGCCTACACACTCACTACTGCCTGTAAGAGTGTATTTAACTGTTAGCTCACCTCTGTGTAGGAGCGCAAAAAGGGATAGGGATATAGACATTAGGGCTGCAACTAACGATTATTTTGATAATTGATTAATCTGTCGATTGTTTTCTCGATTAATCGATTAGTGTTTTGGTCCGTAAAATGTCAGAAAATGGTGAAAAATGTTGATCAATTTTCCAAAGCCCATGTTGACGTCCTCAAATGTATTGTAATGTCCAACACACAGATATTTCAGTTTACTGTCATAATAGGATTAAAGAAACCAGAAAATATTCACATTTGAGAAGCTGAAATCAGGAATTTGGAAATTTTTTATTCAAAAATTACTCAAGACGATTAATCGATTATCAAAATAGTTGGCGATTATTTTAATAATCGATTAATAATCGATTCATCGTTGCAGCTCCAATAGACATGATCTTCATAAAACATAAAATGACTCTCAAAACAAGCACAGGTCAAGTTTACCTTTTAGAGATGAAAAGGTTAGTTATTCACGCAGTTTAGAATAATGTCAACTAAAAATGCCAAATATATGCTATGTTCCACCTTTGACAATCTCAGGATCTGAATACAGTTAAATAATACTGTAAATTGGGTAACACTTTATTTGAAGGCGTATACATAATGCTGTCATAAGACTGTCATAAGACTGTCATTACACTGTCATGACATATGTCATGAACATTATGAATGGTTATGAATGGTTATGACTGTTGTCATAAAGTGTCATTCGGTAAATTATGTCACGTTTAATGACACATTGACATTGTATGAGATGTCTTTTTTATGACAACCTGACATAAGCTAAGACAAAATAACTTGTCGATGTCTTGGTAATGACAACCTGACATAAGCTAAGACAAAATAACTTGGTAATGACAACCTGACATAAGCTAAGATAAAATAACTTGGTAATGACAACCTGACATAAGCTAAGACAAAATAACTTGTCCGTGTCTTTGTAATGACAACCTGACATTAATGAAGACAAAATATCTTGGTTATGTCGACTTGACATTAACCAATAACATGACCTGTCATAAACATGTAATAGTAGGCTTAATAATCAAATGTAAAAAAAAATGTTTTGATTTATGTTGTAAGATTACATTAAACTGTCATATGTGGAAGGTTTTGATATTGACTGTCATGAGACCTTTATTATACTGTCATGAATGTTTCTGTTGGCCTGAAGTAAAGTGAAACAATTTGGACAGTTCATTAACATGTCATGAAGCGTTATTACACTGTCTAATGCCTTTATAACAGGCTCATGAATGATTCTGTAGGACTAAAGTAAAGTGAAACAGTTTGGACAGTTCATTAACATGTCATGAAGCGTTATTACACTGTCTAATGCCGTTATAATATGCTCATGAATGATTCTGTTGGCCTGAAGTAAAGTGAAACAATTTGGACAGTTCATTAACATGTCATGAAGCGTTATTACACTGTCTAATGCCTTTATAACATGCTCATAAATGATTATTTTGGCCTAAAGTAAAGTGAAACAATTTGGACAGTTCATTAACATGTCATTAAGTGTTATTACACTGTCTAATTTTGACATTGACTGTCATGAAACCTTTATTATACTGTCATGAAGTATTGACTTTACCTCAAAGTGAAACAATTTGGACTTTTCAGTAAATATTATTACACTTAATTATACACACAACAGTGTTAACTGCAGTAGTATCCCCTTTATAGATGTAACATGAAGCATATCAGTATTACATGTGGAAAATACCTTAACAAAAGCAATATAAGTCAAGACAGTCTGTTTTATTTGCATTGAGACACTTAACAAAAAATATATACATACACTTAAAACAGTCATGTGTTGTTTAATACTTAAATAGGAATAGCATAGCTGTGTGTATACTTACCATATACTACTTAC
This sequence comes from Hyperoplus lanceolatus, assembly GCA_026929865.2. Classification (NCBI taxonomy): domain Eukaryota; kingdom Metazoa; phylum Chordata; class Actinopteri; order Uranoscopiformes; family Ammodytidae; genus Hyperoplus; species Hyperoplus lanceolatus. The sequence goes on along the minus strand of CM049401.1, from coordinate 24,304,837 downwards.
TGTGTATTGTCTACTGTCTGTATAGGTCTGGTACTGTGTGTGTATTGATTTATTTTTTCATGTCTATGTTACAGTTTTACAAAGAAAAACCTACCAATACAAGGTTCACGAAGAAACAAGAGAAGTCAAGCATTGTGTCTTTTATTCTTTATTGGGCTTTTAAATGTTAGCTGGCTGTCATGCTCCATACTACGCACTGCCAGGGCAGTAGGCCTACACAGTCTCTTTTATTTTATGTATCTTTTATTTACTTCAACCTGATCTAATGTATATTTCTGTTATTATTGTGTGTGCTAATAGCTCTATGATTTGCTGATCTGCAATCTGCCTGTTTAAGCACCGTATTCACTTACAAGTTTGCACTAGTTGTATGCTGAAGCTAACATGCCTACACAGTTTGAAGGCTGAGTGCCATTTGCCCTCCTTTTGTGTTTAAGCTGATCTCTTCCTGGTGATTTTTAGCAGCCATTATAACATATATTATATAACATACAATCTCTGGATTGTTAATTTAAGGACTGGAAAGTGCATTTGATTTTAAAGTAGTTTTTATATCTGTTTTAAGTGTATGTATATATTTTTGTTTAGTGTCTCAATGCAAATAAAACAGACTGTCTTGACTTATATTGCTTTTGTTAAGGTATTTTCCACATGTAATACTGATATGCTTCATGTTACATCTATACAGGGGATACTACTGCAGTTAACACTGTTGTGTGTATAATTAAGTGTAATAATATTTACTGAAAAGTCCAAATTGTTTCACTTTGAGGTAAAGTCAATACTTCATGACAGTATAATAAAGGTTTCATGGCAGTCAATGTCAAAATTAGACAGTGTAATAACGCTTAATGACATGTTAATGAACTGTCCAAATTGTTTCACTTTACTTCAGGCCAAAATAATCATTCATGTGGCATTAGACAGTGTAATAACGCTTCATGACATGTTAATTAACTGTCCAAATTGTTTCACTTTACCTGAGGCCAAAATAATCATTCATGAGCCTGTTATAAAGGCATTAGACAGTGTAATAACGCTTCATGACATGTTAATGAACTGTCCAAATTGTTTCACTTTACTTTAGGCCAACAGAATCATTCATGAGCATGTTATAACGGCATTAGACAGTGTAATAACGCTTCATGACATGTTAATGAACTGTCCAAATTGTTTCACTTTACTTTAGGCCAACAGAATCATTCATGAGCATGTTATAACGGCATTAGACAGTGTAATAACGCTTCATGACATGTTAATGAAATGTCCAAATTGTTTCACTTTACTTTAGTCCTACAGAATCATTCATGAGCCTATTATAAAGGCATTAGACAGTGTAATAACGCTTCATGACATGTTAATGAACTGTCCAAATTGTTTCACTTTACTTCAGGCCAACATAAACATTCATGACAGTATAATAAAGGTCTCATGACAGTCAATATCAAAACCTTCCACATATGACAGTTTAATGTAATCTTACAACATAAATCAAAATAGTTTTTTTTACATTTGATTATTAAGCCTACTATTACATGTTTATGACAGGTCATGTTATTGGTTAATGTCAAGTCGACATAACCAAGATATTTTGTCTTCATTAATGTCAGGTTGTCATTACTAAGACGCAGACGAGTTATTTTGTCTTAGCTTATGTCAGGTTGTCATTACCAAGTTATTGTGTCTTAGCTTATGTCAGGTTGTCATTACCAAGTTATTTTGTCTTAGCTTATGTCAGGTTGTCATTACCAAGACATCGACAAGTTATTTTGTCTTAGCTTATGTCAGGTTGTCATAAAAAAGACATCTCATAAAATGTAAATGTGTCATTAAACGTGACATAATTTACCGAATGACACTTTATGACAACAGTCATAACCATTCATAACCATTCATAATGTTCATGACATGTGTCATGACAGTGTAATGACAGTCTTATGACAGTCTTATGACAGCGTTATGTATACGCCTTCAAATAAAGTGTTACCGTAAATTGTAATGGCCATATTTCACTATTTTCTGACGTGAGTTAGACAAACATGAGATTGATGAAATGAAAAAATCGTAGTGATCCGAAGAATAACTGTTAGCTGAAGCCCCATTATCTTTGTCCCACTGAGCAGGGCCGACGGACTGGGGGGAAAAGTGATAAAGTCGTGGGGGGGCCCAAGGCAGAGGGGGGCCCATAATTTTTTTTTTTTTTAACAAGCTAAATGTGTGGCCCCGATCTTCGAAGGCCCTGAACAATGCCATTCCAAAAAAAGAAATAATTGACTGGCTCGAGATAGGCCCCTGACCCTTGCAAGGAGATCAGGGGCCTGCGCATGACTAAGGCATGTGTGCGGGAGAGTAAGCAGGAGCAAGCCAACATTGAATTGAACTAGTGGCGAAAATAAACGCAGCGATGTTTCTATGGGGATATTTAGCTGTACAGAAATAAGTGCTGGCAATGCTAGGACAGTTTAAGACTCCACATCACTGTGGCAACACAACCTATCTATCAGCTCAGACAGCGCAAAGAATTTTAAGGGGAAAACACATTGTATTTATTATTTCAACTATTGAGTTATTTGTAGAACAGCATGCTAGTGTAGGACAACAAGATTTATTTTCTGAATTCAATGCTGCTTTATTTTTATGTTTTAAATTGGGAAAGACATGTTCCAAAACGACCTGTATTTTAAAAGAAATCAAGCAAGTAGGCTCAAAATAACCATTAATGAATTGTAGGCTATCGCATCACAGTAGGCCTATTGTCCACAATAATCACAGCCCCCCATCCATAAAGGAACTTTAAAAAGTTGAATTTGCACTTGATGTGCCTACACAAGTATATGGTCTATTATTTGTATTTAGTGTGTCTGCATAGTATTGCACCAAAACAGTAGAAGTTTTCTTTAATTGTGTTTTGTACTGTCTGTAAAATTATACCTGCACATAGCAAACAAAATTGCACATCTGTATTCAAATAAACAGTTGTTTATTTCTATAGTGCGCATTGGCATCTTTGAGCAAAATACCCCCAAAATCTTCGCCGAGCGCCGCGCCTCCTGTGACCCTGGCCAGTGACCACCTTGACTAAGACATATTATGGGGGAAACACCTGTAAAAGTAATGATTTGGTCATTCATCAGATGAAATATTGTGGGGTTGTCTGGCTCAGAGAGCCATGTGTATTGTAAGACCGCTTTTCAGGGGGCCCATCAGGACTTTTTGTATAGGGAATTTGGAATTTGGTGCTACGCCCCTGCACTGAGTCAATGTTTTTAACGTAACATATGATTAATTTGGACTTGTTAACTATGAAACCATAATATCTCAACATGAGAATTTTGGCCCACGTTGCTTGTGAGCAGGAAGCGAGCACAGAGTGTGTGATCATGAAGCAGTGGCTGTGTGGCTGTGACTGACACATAATATGCAGCTGGACAGACTGTGTGTTTGTAAGGGCAATGGGTCAAAGGGGGACTTTGCATAGGAGTAAATTAAATGAGGCATGATCGATTCGTATATCTGTAGGTGTGTGTGTGTGTCTCAGAGATAGGTGGCACTTTTGGGAGGTGGTTTCCTGGAATGTGCCACTAGAGCGGGACAGGATGTTAGCAACTGTTATGCACCACAACAACAGATCTGCTTCCTGTGTGTGGGTGTGTGGGTGTGTGTGTGTGTGTGTGTGTCATTTCTTATAAACTTAAAATCTGTCTTGAATCAAAACCAACACACAATAAAAAAAACATATATTGCTCAGACAACTCTAGGACTCCAAGAAATAATAATATTTTTTACTCAGATGTTGCTTTGATTGTAAAAACAAATTCAAAATGACAACAGAAAAAAAGTGACGCACTACTACATAGACTGTCTTTCAAACATATCAGCATACTCAGACCATGTGCACAACTATCGGCGTGTTTTTGTGTGTTTGTGTGTGTTGATTCTTTTTTCACACATACAGACAGGTGTGCAGTGCATGTGACAGTACTGGTAGTTATTGAAGAGGAGCCAGAATTTCCACACATAAAATGACACACACTGAGCTCCAACCTGCAGAAAAGATACAGCGAACCAGAAAAACAAGTCCATAATAACAGCTACAGACTAAAACACCCTGGGTGTCAGTGTGTGTCAGTGCTGACTCAGTGCATGAATGTGTTTTTAATTCAGCCTTCACAACATTAAACTCTCCTCCATTCTCCTACCTTTTCTCTCTCTGTGTCACTATCTCTCTTACACTGTCTCTTAGCAACCAGACACTTAATGCCTAAAAATAACCCCGCAGAAAAGAACAGGACAAAAAAATAAAGCATAAATGGCAATTAATCCTTTCATGTTTGGAACACGGACTCAAACAGACAAAGTATTAGGAAAGGGAATGAGTGGGGCAGGAGCAAGAGAGCGAGCGATGGGGAGACACAGAGAGAAAGGAGTGGGAGGCTGAATCTGCCAGCAACAGGTAGTCGTCAGGAGACAGAGGTTCACTCTGTGTGTGTGTGTGTGTGTGTGTGTGTGTGTGTGTGTGTGTGTGTGTGTGTGTGTGTGTGTGTGTGTGTGTGTGTGTGTGTGTGGCCCACTAGCCTTGGCTGGGAACAAGACAGAACTTTTCCACCCTCTCGAAAAGCAGGGGCTGCTCAAAGCAAACAAGGCTCCAGTGTAAACCAGCCTGCCGGCCCTGCAACAAGCTGGCAGCAAAGGCCTGTGTTAAATGCAGTTTGAAGGGGATAACACGCTGCTAGTCAAAAGACCCAGCAAAGGCCTTGCTGTCTTTCAGGGGCAAGCACTTCTATTGTGCCTGTTTCCTCCATCCCTCTCTTCCAACAACAACAACAACACTATGAAATAAACAATGCTATGAAACAAAGCGAAGGACAAACTGAGTCATAAGCACGCACACACACACACACACACACACACACACACACACACACACACACACACACACACACACACACACAGGTCGGCTGTGTATCGTCTGCAGCCGACACATTCCACAGAGGATTAACATTCAGGATGCGTGATGGCAAACTAAAGCAGCCAGACACCTGATCTTTACACCAAACATCTTAGTTTAGAAAGGAGTTGTTCTGATCAGAGCTGTGCTACATGGCAGAAATATCATACCACGATATTTTTCTAAACAAAAGATGTTTCTGCTTTAAGTCATTCCTTGAGGTAAATCTGTTATCATCAGACATCAGGATGATTATGTGTCCACCACCTCTGAACAAGTCATTTTGTTCTCTGTTTACTAACTGCTAGCAAAGTATCCAACTGAAACGCAATTCCTGGGGAGGATGTAATTATGGACATGTAGTACCCTGAAATCCCAGTCAGATTATTGTTAAACCCTGAGATGGCTTGCTACATGCTCAATGCTACTGTCAATCAGGAATCAGGTCAATCTAAAGGCAGGTCCCTAGCGTAGAGTCTCACATCATTATTGTACTACCTGCCTGTATACATGGCAATTACACATTAATGATGGGTACCACAGCCCTGCATACTGTGCTTCCTTTGTTTTCAATTGTATTAACAAATAGATAAAAAGAGCCATTTGTAGCTTGAGTTCAAACTGTTAATGAACATTTGAGCTGTCAATACCTATCTAGCTTCCTTTCACGACTGTATGATAAATGGCTACCAAAAGCTATAATTAGTCCAAATGATTTCCTGGCAACTCATCCTGCCTTTGCATGCATTTTATTGTTACTGTGGTTGTTGGAGCTTTGACAAAGACACCGAAGACACTCAAAAGCTAAATTGGGACACCTCTGGATGTACTGTGGGTGTGTGCACCTCTTGTTATGAGCGCTGTGTGCTGTTGTTCAGTGCAGAGGTGAGAGTGGAATAGGGGACTGGCCCTGGGGAATCATGTTTTTCTCCGCTTCTGTGCTGGTGAAGGCTTGCATTGACAAGGCATTTACAATGAGTAGTAGTACAGTACAAACACACACATTAACAGTGCGTGTATACGCTTAAAAAACAACAACAAAGTATCAGTTTTGTTGTTGACCAAGTTAACATGCTCCCATCCAACACATACACAACCTTGTTGTACAGTATGTGATCACCAGGGGAGAGGTAAAGCTTTCTTGAGGGTGAGGCAGAGGGCTGGTGGACTGGTATTCTGAACGGACCCTTGGGTGATGGTGAGTGAACTGGGGACATCGGCAGCTTGCCAACCAGCACTGTTGTCCTTAACACCTTTCTGGTGCTTAGGGGAGAGCAGCGTTGGAGCTGTGTACAACAGCTTGCTTTAAAAAGGTACTAATAGACCATATAGGGCCATTACAAATATTAGGGATTGAAAATTTCACAGCAGCATTGCATCATGGTTACGGTGAGAGAAACTGAAGCTTGTAGATTTGATTTACTGAGAAAGCAGGTCTTTGACCATGCAGAATCTATCAAAATTGGGACTGCTTTAAATGAGAATTTTTCATCAGATACTTATTCAATATTCCACTTGGTAATAAAGGATAAAAAAAAAAACTAAAGGATAACTGCTGGTGTTGCAACAGTTATGGCACTCAACTGACATAATTAAACTCTACAAAACTGTGTTCAGTGGAATCAATTATAATGGTGAAACAATCGGTCCAAGTTCCAACAAAGGACAGCACTGACAAACAAGCAACATCTTTGATCACCTCTGCTGTTCTTTAACATGTTAAGTTTATCTCACACTGGCCCACACACAACAGCGACAATACTCACACACTTTATGTATCTCAAAGAAATACACTTAAAGTCTCCGGCGTCAGACTGCGTGCCCTCAGTGGTTCCTGTGCGTCAGCAACATGTGTGTGAACAGCACCAAAAATACACACTTCTTTGCTTATTCCCATCAACCTATTCCTTCCTCCACTTCTAGTCTATTTCTCTATCAAACCCCCCCGCCCTCCACTTTGTGCGTCCAACCCTGTGTGTGCTTTCCTGCCATTCTTCTATCTCAGCTAATTTTAGATGAAGGAAAAGGCTCTGTCCACATGTGTTAGTCATTCTTTAAGAGGTTTGTGTTAGCACGTTTGGGATTTAGAGGACAGAGAAAGGAAGGAGGGAAAAGGTCAACAGGAGACAGAAGAAGAAGAAGAAGAAGAAAAAGAAAATGAGTGGTAGTGAAGTGCTGAAAAGGAAATACAATCAAGACAAGGTCACTGTCAAAACTAGAATAAAATAAAATACAATTGTTTAGATTAAAAGTGAATTTACTTGACAGTGGTGAACCACTAAAGCAACAAACTGCCATCAAAAGTAAAGATAAATTCAAAACAAACTAAACATTATAATTAAGCTCAATTTTCCCCTGAAAAGCACACACAAAATGCTTATAAACAATGCTCTCCTTTATTAACACAAGTCTCCTAAATGGGAATCAGTTGTGCTCTGAAACGCGAGCAAGAGGGAGAAAACATGAAACCAAACCTTATAATAAGATTTACAAAAATGCGGATGAAATTTGTGTGATGCTTGCTGTGAAAGCATGGTTATTAGCCTATGTAACTGGATCGTTTTTTCCCCGCAGTACATAAGACCGGCAAGAAAGGCGTTACAGTGATTACAACACATGCTGGCTGAGTCAGTACATTTCACATTCGCCATATTGTCATTTTGAACAGAGATTGTGTAAAAGGGGCGACTGTGGCTCAGTTGGTTGAGCGGGTCGGCCGATGATCAAAGGGTTGGAGGTTCGATCCCCGCCCTGCCACCTGTGTCATAGTTGTTGTGTCCTTGGGCAAGACACTTCACCCACCTTGCCTCGTGTGAATGTCGATAGTTAGCCTGCTATCGGTGTATGAATGTGTGTGAATGGTAACGTGTAAATGGGAACAGGTCTCCCTTGCAAAAGAGTCTTCGGACTCAATGGGATATACCTGTATACATAAAGGTTAAAAAAAAAAAAAAAAAAAAAAAAAAAAAGAAAAGGAGAAGAAAAAGAGAAAAGAATCAGGTGTATGCCGGTATACTTCTGCGGAAGGCTACATGTGACCGCTGTAAAAAGAGTCCCAAACAAAGACCCATATTGTGTTCACTGGTGTGGGGTGACGTGTCCAGAAACACACACACACACACACACACACACACACACACACACACACACACACACACACACACACACACACACACACACACACACACACACACACACACACACACACACACACACACACACACACACACACACACACACACACACACACACACACGATCCTGGCAATCATTACTGTGCGTCACAATGGGCTGTGAGGGGGGACACAGAGGGCAGAACACAGCGTGTTTATGTGTTTGTGTGTTTATCCTGTCGTAAACAGGGACAAGAGACACATGCCGTGTCACCGCCTGTCACCACTTTCTCTTCTTCCCCTACTGTTCTGTTCCTGTGCCCTTGGTCCTGCAGCCCTTGGCCTCGTCACTGCCCCCATCTCCTCCTCCAGCCCTTACCCCACTTGGTCAGCTTGTTAAGCATGTCTTCTTAAGCTGATTAAGTACTGCTGACCAGCCTTACATAACGCGCACCTCGCACAGACGTCGCCGCCAGACAGCTAGCAGCATACTGTATTTGTGCCTCTGTCTATGTGAGAGATTGAGGGAAATCAGAGATGGGAAATCTGCTTCAATTAACACTTGCGGTGGCATCACACACACACACACACACACACACACACACACACACACACACACACACACACACACACACACACACACACACACACACACACACACACACACACACACACACACACACACACACACACACACACACACACACACACCAATTTGCATGTATTACGGTAACACCATTTCTTTTTGGACTGGTGCCAAGTCAGTGCAAGGAGGAATGTGCACATCATGATGGTCTTCCCAAGTGTGCATAAATATGTGTGTGTAGTTGTTGTTGTGTGTTCCCACTGCAGGCTAGGTAGATAATCACTGCTTATCCCCCAGTTAGCATTGGGCTTCCAAGAGAGAGAGAGAGACAGAGACAGAGACACAGAGAGACGATAGCATGCACCTACAACACTGCAGCAGGGAGTGGGACACACACCAGAACAAACTCACACTTGACATGACTGACTGACTGCATAAATGATGAAAACCATCTTTACAACCCCACACACACACCCACACGCACGCTGCATTGGTGGTGCCTATAAACAAAGCCCTGCTCCAGATCTCATTAATTGGTGAAGTGATTGAGTTAACTAGGCAATGCACACGCGGGCAGGTTAGAAAGGTCGGCCCGGCTCCTCTTTGCTCCTCTTGTGCTTTGCTCTTGCCTCGTGGGAAAGATTAGAATCCTCAGCTGGAGCAAATAAAGCTGGACGTTATGCAAGAGCCAGAGAGAGAGAGAGAGAGAGAGAGATGGAGGAAGAGAGAGAGAGAGGGAGAGAAAGGCTGATGGTGATGTAACTTGAGAGAAGAGCAAAATGCAGAGATGAAGGGCAAGGGGAGAGAAGGAGTGTGTGACAGGAGGCCTTGAAGCAAAATGACCCAAGCTCCATTGCAGCCTTCTGTAAACACTAGTACTGTCAGCCACCTGAACACACACACACACACACACACACACACACACACACACACACACACACACACACACACACACACACACACACACACACACACACACACACACACACACACACACACACACACACACACACACACACACACACACACACACACACACACACACACACACACACAGAGCTAAAGACCAGTTTCGTCTTCACTCTCTCACATCCTTGGTCCAGCCACACATGAAACCAGACTTTAGCGATTTAAGGTCAATCTCTGTGTTATGTGTTACTGGCCTGCAATAGTCTGCAATATGCTTGAATTGCTTAACTGTATATGTTCACTGAAGTGATGAGTGCATTTACGTGTAACAGGCTGTTCCAAGTGGGGGTGTTTGTAAAATACTCTGTCAATGTATGCAAGATAGTGGGTTTCTAGCTAGTGTTAATTAAACAAGTTGTATAACTTTAATAATTATTTTAATAATGGGCAATCTTTTCACCTTTATCGATAAGTCAAAAGGTAGACGATAGCAAGGGGGGCTGAGAGACAGTAAAAGACAAAGGACAGGGGCTTGGACAAGAAGACAGGAAGATAAAAGCTAACAAGTTCACCTTAAATCACTAATTCACGTGCGACAAAATGCCCTACTCCTTTACAAGATGTGATATGACCATTTTCATAATTAAACAGCACAATGTCCTTTACTCTACTGGTGTTGACAAGGACATCAACTTTACTTAGGTTTGTATGTTACAACACTTTATATATAATTTATAATATAATATGCTACGCTGTTGATTGGGACTTTCCTCACCAAATAGTTAGTTGGTTTTTAAATATCGGCGGTGGCAAATCATGCAAGAAAAAACTAAAAATAACAGGTGTTAAGAGAGACAGACAGAAAAAAGAGGGAAACAAGTGAAATAAAAGAAATGAATGAGCAATGGGGAAGGAAGTGAGTTCACAGAGATAGAAGACAAAGGGAGAAATGAACTTTCTCCCCTCCGTCAGTACACTGCTTGGATGGTGTTATGTAAGGGCTGAGTGTACACACACACGATTACCTCCGCTTGGTGGAACTCATAACAGGAGGAGCTAACTCACACAATGTGTGGTGTGTGTGTGTGTGTGTGCGGGTTGGTACGTGGGTACATGTGTAATGAACATACAATGGCGAGACCTCTCAGTTACATTTCACGTACAAAGACACAAACACACCTATCATACACACAGAGTACTTGCAAGGTATTGTCCTGGGCGCTGATTCAAAAAGGGCTCAGATCATCCATGGTCCAGGGTGTAAGGTAGCACGGGGGTTCCCCATTACGTGACAGCTGCACTGGCTTACAGTTCACCTCCACAATACCAGTTTGATGACACACACATACACAACCAGCTAGACACACTTTTTAAAAGCTTACCTGTGTTATCATAGTCAAATTCAGGCAGAAACTGTAGCAAGACATAGTTGTAAAGTAAACAACACTTCCAGCAGTTTTTTTTTACATCCACCAAAACCTGGCAGTGTGCATTATTTGGCAATTGACTGACCTGTTGATATATTTAATTTTGGCAATTCTAAGTTACCTCTAGGCACACTGGAAATAGAGCAATTTCTTGCTGCTCTGACTAAAATCTTTAATAACTAATTGTTATAATTAAAAGTGGACCATCGCAGATTAAATGTACGGTGGTGACAAAAACGTGTTGCCCCTGTCTTACACAGAAAGAAGTTTACACATCAATGAGTCACACGCACGGTTCCCACATTCCCACACACACACCTCTACACTCTGCCTTCTCTCACAACTAACCTAAGGGAGAGAGCAGAGATCCCAGCTAATACTTGGGCCAGACGAACACAATAACCCTACTAACACAACACCCACACTCAAACGGTGAGGATACTAGCTTGGGGCCACTGAGCTGGAGAGAAAGCTGTGTATGATATTATGTGTGTGTATGTGATGGTGGGTGTGTCTGTGTGTGCGTGTGTGTGATTGACATCTCTTAGCAGGAAAAATGCACTTATATTTTACCTTGTTTCCCAGGTAACATGTTTAATCACATGCTGACAGTTAAAAAGCAGACAAAGCATGTTGGAGAAAATATAGAAGTGAAATATTTTAGATTAAATGAACAATTCCTGGGGGCACCCTTAGCTCAGTTGGTAGGGCGTCCCCCCCGGGCCGGGCCCAGCATCAAACCCAGGTTCGATTCCCGCCCACGGTCGTTCTCTGCATGTCACTAGTCCCCACTCTGCCCCATTCCACCTCTGTCTCTTCATACTGTCAAATAAAGCATGAAAAATGCCAAAAAATATCTTTAAAAAAATAAAGAACAATTCCTCTATTGCAGAGATGTAGCCATCTCTATAATCAAATGTGTAGATGCCAGATGGTACTATTTATTTAGGATGTGCACTGTAACCTTTGAAGTCACAACACCCTCATTTAGATTAGCTTTAAATCAGTGGTATGAGGAAGACCTTGCTTGAATTTCAATTGCCATGACTAAAAGATCCTCGCTGTCCATTACCAATCCATATGACAGCTTAGGTCCGTTTTCTCTTCCGCCAGCATACTTCTGCTTGTTCCTTTTTAGTATGTTATATTTCCCCCCTTTCCTTTATACATTGTAAATCCCTCTCACCCTGTGACTGGTCAGGGGATCTAGCTCACTGTTCTCTTTATCAAAGATGTAATCCCCTAAAACAATAATGTGTGTGTGTGTGTGTGTACAGTAGGCCTATATGTGTGAGTGTGTGTTCGCCCACCCACATGCAACTGCCTGGTTACGTAATTTCACTGGGCCACATCTGATGCTAAAAATGGACACGGATAAAATGATTGTGACCGAGGGCAGCACTACTGTACGGAGGCACTGGCGCACACACGCACACACACACACACACAGGACACATGTACACAGACAGCAGGGGCTGGGCAAGCTGCTAAACACTGCACTCATGAACCAGGGATGCACATTTAAAGCTTTTCTCTTAATTCGTCGTCAGTCATATAATTGAAGGTTTTTTGCACAGTGCGGTGTGTAACTTTTTGTTGTAAAAAAATGTGGTGGATCAGTTTTTGCAGGGGATAGTGTTGTAAAGGAAAAAGAAAAAAGCAGCTGTGAACCCTTTAGATGAAGAGGTGCACATCAAATAAATGTAAACAAAGTAAAGAGTAATATGTATCTCCTGCATTGATGGGTCTGAGTCAAAACAGTCCATTTCAGAGCGCCCCTGAGTGAGATGACAAAAAAATAAAATAAAAAGTAGGATATGTGGATATGTTTGGGTCACGGCACTAAAAGTGTGGAGAGTGGTACGGGTCATAAAACTGGCTGACACACTCACTTATTAACAAACTGCAGACGAAACGTGACGAGTTTCTGTGTGTCTGTGCGTGCATGCTTGGAAAGGGAGGATATGCTATATGATGTGCAGCACTGATGGCCGGCTTTGTCATTAAACTTTAATCACTCTGCTTTCCTATAAATACCATTCCAATGATCCAATGCATTATTCACTTTCTCTCAGTCCGGCATACACACAGAGATACACAAGCAGAGGAACACACACAGAGACACACACCTGGAGAGCCAAGAAAAAAAAAGCCAGTGCCCGGAGGAAGGAAGCCTTGTGAACATTTAAGAGGACGATGGCCAGTGGACCAAAATAGAGTCAGATGTTTGTCCTGCCGTGAGTGCAATCCACCCGGCACTTTATTCTGCCCATTACCACACAACTTGGAAGGAGCCTTTGGGCCGTGTGTGTGTGTGTGTGTGTGTGTGTGTGTGTGTGTGTGTGTGTGTGTGTGTGTGTGTGTGTGTGTGTGTGTGTGTGTGTGTGTGTGTGGACATATGTTCAAACTGCTACGACTTGCACTTGATACTGCGCTTAATTGTCTTAGAAGTCGGTCTATCGATCTGATATTTTAAGTTTTCAGGTCAACTCAGGAAGGCTAACAGAACACACACCATCTATACTGCTGCTTATACATTTTGACAGTGACTGACGTGTCTCTATGCTATCTGAGCCGTGTTAGCAGAAGACCACACTGAATCCAAACGTCGAGTCATGCTGGCTGGTAAATCAGGGTGTCCAGTGAAAGAACGAGGGACAGTGTAGGGTGACATGGAGCAGGAGAGAAGGGGGGGGGGAGGAGGCTAATGGAAGAGGAGCTGCCACTGGGGTATACGCCCATGGATTGGTGACACATAAATGATAGTGAGAGGGGAGGAGAGGATGGAGGGATGGGAGGGTCAATCGATGCTTAAAAAGGTTTCACTCCTCCAACAGGGACATGCGCATCATCTAGTTGTGCACACAAACACACAACAGTCCAAAGGAAAACACTATTACCTCTCCCGCCTATATAAACACAACACAAGATGGTTTAAAAGTCACGAGTTCAGCGAAGAGCCCTTTGTTTTCCAGCAAGAGGCGGATTAGCAAAACCCTTTCGACTAATTTAGGAAGAGGCCGCGAGGTGGTGTTCCTAAATCTGGAGTATAAAAAGCTCACACGTGATGCTTACATGTTGGGGTTGTCCAGGAAGATGAAATTAGATCAAGCAGCTACCACAGCTGACAAAAGACAGAGGATGTCCTCTTTCCACTTATCGCCATCCCTCCCAACACGCACACACATACACACAGACAAGCTTGCTACTGCTTACCCTACCGGACAAGAACGGCCATTTGGCAAGCAATCATGTGCCTTTATGTACACACACTTGCAAACATTCCAGCTGCCTATTTTGCACAATATGAGTGCTCAGTTGAAGGAGACAGCTGGCTTAATTAATGAAGTGTTAACTTAACATTGAAGTGTGTACGTTAACAAAAAGCCTATAAAAGACAAATTGGATCAATCTCTCTCAAGTTTGGAACACTTTGTTTCCACATAAACACGTTCTGAACACCTCTGACATGGCATTCCCACCTAAAGCCCCGCCTTTTTCAAAAGCACATAACTTTTCTGGCGCACGTACTACAAAAGGTTGCGGTGAGTTTGGCTCAAAGTTCAAAATGAGCACTGCTGACGTACTTATAAGAGAACAGGTCTGAACACGGAGGGAGAAAGGGAAACAAGATAAAGAAAGACAGACAGGCAGGCAGGCAGGCGAAAGACGGGTTGAAAAGAAAAAGCCCCAAACGTGATCTTGCATTCCTTACATGGGGTGCAGGGAAGGAAAGGGAGGAATGGGGGAAGGGAGAGAGAGAGAGGGGGAGAAAAAGGAGAAGGGTGACAAGAGAAGAGAGAAAGTTTAACTCGGCGCCAGACAGCCTTTCAATACCCCGACAGCCAGTCACACGCTCGCAACAAAATATCGACACGATTCGCACAAGTGTGGCACAGAAGTCCCTTTGGTGACTTCCCATCATCCGAAATTAGATTAGATATTTGCCCTCCACCCCCCCTGTTCCCTGGGTCCAGCACAGAGGCAGATTCCCAGATAAAAATAGCCAGAGGAACTATTCAAACACTGCTGCCTTTCTGCGGGGAGTGTCTGCTGACGGCACTGGACTTAAGGGGTTAGAGAGGGGTTAGGAGCTCCACTTGCAGCCCCCATGAATCAAGAGGCCTGGCACAGCAGACCGACAGCACAATCACACTTAACAGACAAACACAAGCACAACGTAATGAAGTTCAAATTACTGCATAGAAGTTTATTTTTTACAGTGAAAAAAAAAGAGAATATGACAGTTGCACGCTCCCCTTCAGGACTGCTGTTAAAGTGTGTATCTGCAAAGAACACAAAGAAAATTATCTGACAAAGGTTTATGCGTTTATTAAATGAAGAGTTGTCTATTACTTCTTAAAAATCTGAAGTAATTTTTATTTATGGCTTTTGTTTTATCCTTTACAAACACCAATAAGCTGTCCCATCCACGTCCACATGCCCAAATGCACCGAACCGCCGCCACGCCGACAAGCTATATCAACTTTACATGAATAACACATGGATTACTAAAGACAATTAACCATTCAACCCAAGCTCTGACTAACAATTGAATACAGTGACTCGCTAAAGACAATAACCTTACACATACTGTAAGGTTCACAGGATGCGATAGGCCATTTGAAAGTTCAAGAAGTTGTCAGCTAATTTTGATTCACAGTGCACAACATAGAAGATCTGTTGTTCTCATCCTGCCTGGAATCAGCAATTAGCAATCACTCTGTGTGCTGATCCCTCCAGTAAAGATTCACTCAGCATGGCCAGTGCTATTGGGGTTAATCTAAAAAAGATTAGGAGTATACATTACAAAACCACTCGGGCTAAGAGGCCTAAACAGCCACCGTTGGACGCATTGGCATCAGCACAGACACTCCGGGCTCTAACCTTAAAGGACAGGTCATTGTGTCGTGAGGATCCAAAACAAAACCTCATATCTGAAGGATAAGAGGAACAGATTTAACTGATCGTGTGTGTGTGTGTGTGTGTGTGTGTGTGTGTGTGTGTGTGTGTGTGTGTGTGTGTGTGTTTTTCAGATCAGTTTCAATGGCGCCATCTTCCACCAAGCAGCTGTTACAAATACACCCACCAGCAGTGACGTACACAATTTTTTTTGTAGTAAAAAGTAATCTGCTGCAGCCCATCCAAAGAAAGTGTCCCCTTCGTATTAAACACACTTGATATTCTTTAACAATAACATGCCATTCTGCACCTCACTCTCTAGTAGTGACCTCTACAACAATGTGACTCTGTAAACTCCCCGTATTACATTACAATGCACATGCATGCGCAAACACAAACAGCTGCAGAACAGCGCAGGTCAATCAATGCACACCAACACACCCTACCCGCATTCTGAACATGAATTTTGATACCCGTTTGAAAAAAAAAGACCTTCAGTATGTGTGTGCATGATTGGGTATGTGTGCTGTAGCTTTTCATATCAGACTCCTAGAATAATTGGTAATTGGGTATTATTTCCTTTACATTCTCCAGTCAGTTTATTCACACCGTACTGAGGAGGTTATAAAAAATAATATGCCCGCATATGAATGCATGCATGCCTTTGCAAGTCACTGAGTGAGCTTGTTCAGAAAAGGCTTGCAGAGATAGTAGCTGTTGTGTTTCCCCCTCATGTGTAATGCAACACAGCCGGCAACTATTAACCTTCTAAGCAGGAATGTGGGAGGTCCAAGAATTCCAATAAAAAGCAGCAGCAGTGTGTGTGTGTGTGTGTGTGTTTATATATGTGACACTCACACATGTGTTCTTGAAAGTGTTAGAGTAATCAGTCAACAACAGTCCATCCCATCCAGACTCATTACCGTCCCTGACCAATAACCAATACTGTTGATGTGGGGTCATGCTGTGGGCTACACCCAATGGCAAAGCGGTAAAACAAGGCTCAACTCACATCGCAGACACACAACAATGGCCCGAGGACATGTTTAGTTCCACAGCTGTGTTATCTAAGTAAAAAGTGAATTTTAAATGGCGCTCTTTAGGGGCCGAATCATCGCAATCATGCAGCAGATCAAACAGGTTGCGGGAGGCTGATAATCTATGGAATTTAGGTTAATGTGTTTTTCTCCGGGGGCAGGATGAGAGGGGGGGAGTGGGTGTACAGGCCGCCAGGAGAGCTGGACAACGGTCAGAAGCATCCGGGCCGTCAAGGGTAACGCTGCCTTGTTGGTTGTGGTGTCCCTAGTCAAGGGCGGCACACGGGACTGGTGGAGGTCCATTAGTGTCGACTGGCTGAGCACATTGTTCCCTTTGGTCACATTCCTGGCTAAATACAGACATTTCCACAACTGAAGGCACCCCCTCTACCAGAAGTCATTTGTCAACTTAGCAAAACAGGCATCCATCACTCAACTGTTTTGAAGGACTGTTGTGAAGGAAAAATGGGCCACGCCACGCTGCCTCTGCACTGATTATTCTCAATCTGTCTGTTATAAAATCAATCTGTAAAATTGGCATTTTTATGCTTTATTGATAGTGTAGAGAGAGTTAAAATGGGGCAGAGAGGGGGCTGGAATCGAACCCGGGTCCGCTGCTGGCCGAGGCCCATGGGGGGGACGCCCTACCAACTGAGCTAAGTGCGCCCCCCCCCAGACCAGCTTTAATGCTGGTGTGAACAGTGGATTATTTTTCAGTTGGAAGATAATCAGTTTTTTAAGGGGCATCATCTGTTTCAGGCCTTGATGTTGGCTGAGCCCGATCACAGCGGGGCTCTGTCCCATAAAGCAGGCTGTAAAACTGTAGTGGGATAATGGGAGCTAGTGGTTTTGCTGTGGTCAGCACTGCGAGGGAGTTTTCACTGATAAGGCTAATCACTGTGCTTATCATCACAGTGGTTGTGTGTTGAGATTGAAAAGCATATGCTTGCAATCGTGAGCACATATACACACACACATGGAAAAGATGAAATGTTCTTCTCAAATCCTTGCTCAAAAGCTACCCTTTTGTCTCCTACCCTGCCACATCATAAGGCATGACTGTGTGTGTGTGTGTGTGTGTGTGTGTGTGTGTGTGTGTGTGTGTGTGTGTGTGTGTGTGTGTGTGTGTGTGTGTGTGTGTGTGTCTAGAATACATGTAAATGGTAAAAAGGTTCCCGTATGTCAGTCATTGTGGGCAAGCAGCAAGCATCACAAAACAATCATAATTAAACTACATTAGTTAGTTAAATGACTGATAAAAAGTAGAACGTTGTGACATCTGCAGTTACACACACACACACACACACACACACACACACACACACACACACACACACACACACACACACACACACACACACACACACACACACACACACACACACACACACACACACACACACACACGTTTAACACACATGCAGAAGTGCAGTCTCTTCAGTTGCCAAAAGCACCATCAAACTATGAGCTACTCCGCACCATTATGAGTACAATGAGAGGTCTCTGGCCCCACAAGTCCACACACAATCAGCCCCAGTGATTGCCCCACTCCCACCATTGTCCCTTACTCCACACACACACACACACAATGGCCACTCCAGGGCCAGGGGTCCTACTATGCCATTCCTTCACACAAAGACACACACCAGTCCTTATCCCGTTAGAGAGGAATAAAAAGAATGACAGAGGTGGCAGAAGAAAAATTGTAAGCATTGGGGAAGGATGGAGGGAGGGAAATACCTGAAAAACAAAGGGCAAAATGTGTGTGTGTGTGTGTGTGTACCTTTTAACATATTAAAAAGGTACAATGTGCAATATAAGAGTATTTATTGGCTATGGTGTGAGATTCAAGATTATAATGCTCCAGAAGCTACGAAGGCCTTCAAGGACAAGAAGCTAGTTACTTAAGATGGCACCATCCACCACTGCCTCAAGACTTACCACAATATCAAGTGATGAGATGAAGATGTATTTAGGAATTTATTCCATATTACTTCTTCTTCACCTTCCAACGGGTGCATATCCGGCATACACCCACTTCAGAAACGCTAAGGCCGTTAAGTTTGTCCGTTCTGTGCAACATAGTGGCGCGGCCCGCTCCTTACAGATATACAGTGTCGTGCGAAAGTTTGTGAACCCCTTGAGCCTTTTGGAATTGTATCTATTTTAACCATTATTAATTCATTTTTTTCAATACCAGTATTTTTTATATGAAATAACAGATGTTTGTTTATCAATTCAACATTTTTCTTTTCCAGAAATCAATTGTTAAAATGGATAAAACAAATGATTTGACAAATGTTGTAAGTGCAAATGTTTGTGAACCCTAAGCTGCATTGCTTAAATCGAGCAAGGTAAACACAATCAGGTGGGCCAAACTGATTGATGAAATAGACCAATGTAATGAGAGATCTTGAGGGAAGAAACTGGGCGCCACTAGATAAAACAGAGATAAAACCAGGTCAGTTTAGGCCCACCAAACTGAACCCATACAGGTCAGACATGCTCAAAGGGGAAAAAATCTCAGAGGATCGCAGGAATAGAGTTTTGATGTTGCACATTTGTCTGGGGACAGCTATACATTCGTATAAAAAAGTTTGAGCTCCATCGGCCCACCGTGAGGCAAATCATCTACAAATGGAGAGCTTTAAGAGTGACTTAACATCTGCCTAGAAGTGGACTTCCTTCAAAAATATCTTCAAGCGCCACAAGAAAAAGGGATTTTTCAGGTAAAAGCCAACCCACACATTACATCTGGAGATTTGCAGACCATTTGCCACCACCATTCTTCACTTGGGAGAAGGTTCTGTTGGTGGTAGGCAGAGTTGCGTTTTTGCCTAAACATGGCGGTTTTGATTATGACCAAACAGATCAATTTTGGAGTAATCTGTCCACAGAATAAGACTTCAGGTATCTCCAGGTGCTCTCTGGCAAAGTTGTGACAAGCAGTTTTGTTCTTTTTTGAGAGCAGAGGCTTCTTCAGCAACCCTCCCTTGAAAGCCATGTTGACTGAGTTTTCTTCTTATTGTGGAACCATGCACATCTGTCCCAGATGTTGCAAGAGAGGTCTGCAAATCACTAGATGTAATGTGTGGGTTGGCTTTTAACTAAAAAAATACTTTTCTTGTGGCGCTTGAAGATATTTTTGAAGGAAGTCCACTTCTAGGCAGATGTTTAGTCACTCGTAAAGCTCTCCATTTGTAGATGATTTGCCTCACGGTGGACCGATGGAGCTCAAACTTTTTTTGAATTAATTCATAGCTGTCCCCAGACAAATGTGCAGCATCACAACTCTATTCCTGAGATCTTCTGAGATTTCTTTCCCTTTTAGCATGTCTGACCTGTATGGGTTCAGTTTGGTGGGCCTAAACTGGTCTGGTTTTATCTCTGTTTTATCTAGTGGCGCCCAATTTCTTCCATAAAGATCTCTCATTACATTGGTCTATTTCATCAATCAATTTGGCCCACCTGATTGTGTTTACCTTGCTCGATTTAAGCAATGCAGCTTAGGGTTCACAAACTTTTGCACATACAACATTTGTCAAATAATTTGTTTTAACTGTTTTAACAATTGATTTCTGGAAAAGAAAAATGTTGAATTGATAAACAAACATCTATTATTTCATATAAAAAATACTGGTATTGAAAAAAATTAATTAATAATGGTTAAAATAAATAAAATTTCAAAGGGCTCAAGGGGTTCACAAACTTTCGCACGACACTGTATAAGGCTCATTCTAAAAAGGTAATAAAAAAACACTTTTATACTTAAGCCATTATATAAATATTGTGTTCCATGATTTCTACCATGTTTGCTCTGAAAGATGCCAAAAATGTCTACACACTGTACCCTTGAGGAGGAACAAATAATGCAGTGGGCAAGTTATTATTGTGCGTGACTGTGAGTAGGTCCTTATGACCAGAGCCTAATCAATCATTAGCACAGCCTTTGAGGTGCACAGAAAGTGGATGTGTGACAGCGTAAGTGCAGACAAGATTCATACAAGGGACACGCTGACTGATGATAACGAATCATGCAACCTGTAGAATACCTCCACAGACTAAATCAAACACACACAAAGACCAGTAAATCAGGTGTGATGAAAAAAATTAAAATGAAGCAAAATAAAATAAAATTGACTACTCTCTCCCAACACCGATCTGCAAGCAATAGCAGATGCAGCTATGGGCCTCGCCATTTCCTGCGTCATCATGTCAATTCTCCTATCTCAGCGGAAATCGTATCATCTATTCAGGCTAATGAAGTGACTGTGTGGAAAACAGGAGTGCAAAGGGAAGTGTCCGGTGTTGGACAGAAAGGAAGGAGGTAAGCTCCACAGAGGCAGCAGCTTGCCGTATGGGACGTAATCCTACATCACCAAACATATTAGGTTGGGGATGATTACATTTTTTATCCCACACATACCCTCCTGCATTCGCTAAATGTGATCATTCAATGTTATTTGATCTAAGAGGAGCCTCCTGATTGCTACACAGCGACAGCAGCAGGAGATCAGACAGATAACAACACAGATTAACCAGTTCCATTATTCAACTATTTTAAAGTGTAAAGTTATATGATCAGATTTGTTGTTAAGATAATGAGACACAGTTGCTATTAGAGCTGCAACGATTAATCGACGAATCGATTATTAATCGATTATCAAAATAATCGCCAACTATTTTGATAATCGATTAATCGTTTTGAGTGATTTTTTAATAAAAAAAATCCAAATTCTCTGATTTCAGCTTCTCAAATGTGAATATTTTCTGGTTTCTTTAATCCTATTATGACAGTAAACTGAAACATCTTTGTGTTTTGGACATAGCAATACATTTGAGGACGTCAACATGTGCTTTGGAAAATGTATCAACATTTTTCACCATTTTCTGACATTTTATGTCCCAAAACACTAATCGATTAATAATCGATTAATCGAGAAAATAATCGACAGATTAATCGATTATCAAAATAATCGTTAGTTGCAGCCCTAGTTGCTATGTTTAGTGCTTAAATGATTGGTCAGTTAGTTAATCAAATTCAATTTTGATAACTGACAAGTACTTGAAACTTACAAGAAGGTACTTGCTCAGCCTCTGTACATTTGAAATAAGTCGAGCTGAAATGAATGAATGTTTATGAATGATTAAGAATTAAAGTTATTTTCAAGGCATAAAATGTGTGTTGCATGTTGTCCTTCTAACTTCTGATTAAATGTTATTGTTTAATTTAATTTTAGACTGAATATCTCTAGACTGTAACCCTGGGGTCAAATAACTTGGGAGGGGAATTTCTCACTATTTTCTGACTTCTTGAGGATCAAACTATTAACCTAGAGAGTAACCAGAAATGTTTTGGTAACACCCTAATCATTATCAAATGCAAAATGGTTCAAATCAACTTTCATGTAAACACAAAATAATTTAATAGAAAAACAGGAATCACGATTCAAAATAATACTTAGAGGCTCTATCAACAAAGTCAAAAGGACTGGTTGCATAGTGGCACGCACTTCACACCAACCACACAATAGCAGGACCAGCTAATGTTCTTTACCCTTTTTAAACAGATGACAAACACAGCCAACCTTCTACACAAACACACACGCCAACGGCATACATCAAACCCATAACCCGGAGCACAATCAATCTTTACTACCTTCCCAGAAGGGCTTAAGCTATCTGCAAGCTGCCACACAAACACAGGTTTCCTTGTAATAAAAGGGCTACTTGTGGTGGGATGTGGTGTGATGTCATGGTAGCAGCCTCCTTGGGGCTGAGGCAGGGAGTGGGTGTGTGTGTGTGCGTGTGCGTGTGCGTGTGCGTGTGTGTGTGTGTGTGTGTGTGTGTGTGTGTGTGTGTGTGTGTGTGTAGGAATGTGGAGGGTTGAGTGGCTGAGGCCGGGTGCAGCAGTGGGAGTCAGGAGAGGACGGGGTGGTGGGGGAGGGGAGGGGACCGTCCCAAGTGGAAAAGGGGTCCCACATAGTTTGTCAGTCACACACAGACACAAACACACACTACCGGCACTATGCCAAATATGCTTACCAGTAACTGCATAGGAAGTCATCACATTGTTGCAGCAGGAAAACAACTAATAAAATATGTATATTTAGTTTTTACATTTAGGGCCATAGACAATAAACTATAGTTGTATACTTTCAGATGCTATCAACTTGGTGTGTGCTATGAAACTATGAAAAAATAAACTGAATAGTTGGCACAAAAAGTACTTCCACTTCCTCCTTTATGTTGCCTTGGCTTCCAGTGAAGGGAGCAAGAACAAACTTATGCAAGTATTTCAGGAATTACACAAAATGACACACATACAAGCCTCAGCTGACAACTGGAAATCCCCCCTGCTCTCTCACTCCAATACGCTGACAGGCCAAGTACCTGACAAATGTATGCACAGTTACGGAGTTAATATCAGCTTGCCTCGTGTGCATATCTAGTTAGATCCAATCACCTCAACACCACCACCACCAGCAGCAGCAGGAGAAGGGACCCAAAGTAAATTACCAACAGGTCCACATCTCTCTTTCTCACACAGTCAGTAAAACAACACGCTCACACTGGGCTTCTAGGATTTTCAGACTGTTCTCTGAAATGTGCTGGATAGTGAAATTAGGTTGTCACGGTGACAAAGAGGATGTCGCTGTAACAACTGTACAGTAGCTTAGTTCAACCACTTCCTCTTGATCCAGAGTACAGTAGGCTACTAAACCTGCAGTAGATTTTACACCGGAATCTCGCTAAACCACGGGCTAGTGCAGTACTGCCGATCAACCAATCAACAGGTTTTCATCGTGTGTTTCCGAATGGAAACTGATGTAGATAGCCTAACTATCTGTCTGTTGTTTCATTAATCAGTAGTGCCTTGCCGACAACAACCGCGGCAAGTAAACACGAAAGACAATGGTGGATAAAAAGAAAATCAAAGCAGGAGTTACGCAAACTTACCGGAATCTCCAGGTGTTTTCATTTTCCCTGCTTTACAGACAAAGCTAACTTGGCAAAGACAGCAATCGGCTAAAGTTTGTCGTACAGGAAGAATTCCACAAAGTTGCTCGTGGAAAGGAAAAAAAAGTCAAGTCTCTCGGCCTCTCTCTCGCTCTCTTCCTCCCCCCTCTAGTTCCCAATCTGGAAAACTAGGTGAAGATACACGGCAAACTTTTGTAGCTACTGCTTCAGCAGCTTGTGCTTCTCGAGCCGCCTCCGTCTCTCGGTCCGTTTCCCCGTCCACCGAGCACACCAAGCGAAGGACTCTGTTTCCTCAAAGACGAGCGGCCAAAACGTCGCTGCTGCTGCTCCTCGCCTCTCGTGCCAAGACTAGAAGCTTTAAAATGTGTCGGAAAACGGACAACCGTCCCGACTCTGGCTTTTCTCTCTCTTTTCACAAGTTATCTCGCTAACTGTCCGGTAGCTGTTTACTCCGGCTCAACCGCATCTTCGTAGCTGTTTGACATCTCTTCGCCGCAAAGCTTTGTTACTTCTTTGACAGAAATTAACGACAGAGAAGGACCTCTCTTTCTTTACAGACTTTTTTCAAGTCCTCCACTCACTCTCACACCATTCAGCACTAGTCTCTCCTCCCCCCGTGCCTCTCTCATTCCTCGGGGTGTCGTGTTTCGCTCGCTCTCTTCCGCGCGGGGCCCGCCCACACTGACGGGAGAGGGGGGGCTAAAGTGGCGAGTCACGCCCACTCACCACGAGCCGGGGGCATGGGGCTTGGGCTGGCGTCACTGCAGCACGCGGCGTTGTCTTGGAGACCGACAAAGCGCGCTGCTGCCGTGCTTACATCATATCCGAGTCCTACGATTCGAGAGGGCAAGCTCGCCGTGACCATTTACGTAAATCAGGGGTTACTACTCTAACAGGCTCTTACATAGGAGGATAATTACACTTATGTAATTGTCCTTTTGAAAATGAAAGTGTCAGTGATTGATTAACAATGAAAACAGGACATTCAAAGGCAGTAGGCCTATTTATAAATGAAATATATTATTAGGCTATTATTATTATTGTTGTTAGTAGCCTTTTAGGCTACGTCATCAATTCAGCCGCCTGTCAGGTAAGCCCTATAACATTGTGCTAAATGTTTCTGTCGCCATGTGATTGAGAGCATGCTCAGTTCATTTACAAAGAAAACTTCTAGCCTACTGCTAGCTATTGAACACAGAAGTTCTGCATAGCCTATATATGTAACCTATTTTGAATTCAGCTCCACTCAAAACATTTTTTTCCTTGCAAAACGACACTAGAAAGCTGTTTTCACATCTATCTGCTCACAAGAGAAAAGTTTCTCCATGTAGGCCCTACCTGTAAATGAACAAGCCTTGTTATGTGACATCACAGCCAGTACAAGCCAGTCTTAGTCCCAAATGAAACAAGTGAAGTGGGTGACTTTTCAGGTAGGCTTGCCTAGGCCAAAAAACCAAAGTATTTCAAATTGAAAAGTTTACCTCATGGGATTGAGTGATGGAGTCAGACGAATAACAGATGTGTTGCAATTTTTCCTCTGGGGACCATAAATACCTGTAGCCTATCAAATTTTGTCACACTCCATCCAGTAGGCCTATGTGTTGGGTCATTTCCCTGAACAAGATAAAAACTTGACTTAGCCTACTGCTTGTGCTATAGAGCAAAAGTCAGGGGGAAACAAAATCATTAGGTTTCATCCTATAGTCACCATTATTATAGGCTACCAAATTTCACAGCAATTGATTAGACTATATCTGATGAGATATCTCATCAACTATCATTATTTCTAGATCGTCTAGAAACACAAATACCCCCTTATTCCCGTTATTTCATTCCTTGTCAGCAAGTTATAGGTAACTGTGCCATTGCAACATTGTGTAATAAATGGTACCTCCATATTCATAAATATTTGCTGGCTGTAATCTAAAGCATGACCTCTAGTTGTAAAAGTGCAAAAAGCTACATTTTAATGTGAAGTAACCGTTATTTTAATTTCTACTGAAATACATAGTCCTTATACATATTATCAAAGCAATGTTGAAAAAAAATTCTTTCTCATAAAATGTAAAAAACACAACCTTGTGGTTAATTTGAATGTGAACCTGCATCCTGTTCTGTTGCCAGTCTCTAATGTAACACAAACACCCTTTTCCTCTTTTTTTCATGGTGCAGCCAATCGTATCCGTCCCTTTACTCACAATCAAACACACAAACACACACACACACACACACACACACACACACACACACACACACACACACACACACACACACACACACACACACACACACACGTCCAATGAGCCAGAGTGTGCATTAGCATGTATTCTAGCATATGCATTTATGTCCAATTACTGCTTCAGAGCACAGACACACGTCATACGAAAGGCTCTCACTTGATCGGATGTTCAGCATGCTTTGTTTGACTGTTAGGACATGGTGTCATGCCCAGATTTGTTTCCTGTAACCTCCCCTCCCCGAACACGCTGACCTACTGCTTTCTCTTGTGCCACTGATACAAAGCCGTCATGTGTTATCGATAAGAGCACAGGACATGGGTGAGGCGTCATACACGGGAGGTGAAGTGTATCTCCTCTTTTTGCCTTGGCACCTGGTGAACAGGATGGAGACTTTGTGTTTTTATGCAATTTTTCAGAATTGGTGCACTCATGTGTTGTTGTCACATCAGCGATACACACCACCACTGCCATGCCTTGTCAACACAATAAGACAGCAGTAGTAAAAAAAAAGAAAAGAAAAAGTAAACAAAGTCCCCCTGACAGCAGCAACGTCCCTGTGGTGTACTTTACAAACAGGATTTCTCCTCCCTTTTACTGGCCATTCTTTCACGGGCTCAGGAAACCCACTCTGTTTCGCCTGATAAGAAACTGGACCAAAATGGGGTGGAAAAAAAAGGGCAGCTAAATTGGATGCTAAACCTTTACATTCAGGAAACTGTTATCCTGTGTCCTCTTCTTCAGAGTGGAAAAAAACACTGGACGTAGTTGCGTGGCATTTTCTCACACAGGCTGACAATGGGGCAATAAGAAAGGAACAAAAGGGTCGCACTATTCCCCCTGTTTATTGGTTTGCTGCTGTCGCTGATGGTGTTGCCCTCTGTTTCAGCATGTATCCTCCACACATCATCTATCATTTTCCCATTCTCTGACGGTCTGTATTTCTGGTGGAGGTGAAGAGCCCTTCAGCGTCCCACGGGCTCTTCACGCAGAGGGAAAGATGAGAGAGGAAATCAAAAGGAAGACGAGAGAAGTGATTTGGCGATCAA
Organism: Hyperoplus lanceolatus; assembly: GCA_026929865.2. NCBI lineage: Eukaryota > Metazoa > Chordata > Actinopteri > Uranoscopiformes > Ammodytidae > Hyperoplus > Hyperoplus lanceolatus. The sequence goes on along the minus strand of CM049401.1, from coordinate 24,277,649 downwards.
GTGCAGGGCTGGACAAATAGCTTCTCCGCTTTGATATGTCTGTGTGTATTTACATGTGTGTGTGCGTGACTGAGCACTCTCTATTGTTACGCAAGCGCAGGAGATGACATTTACAGACAAATCTACAGCACAGAACATTCTGAACACTGATAAACACACAGTGCTTCTCTCAACACCCTCCCTCTCTCCCACCCATGTCCTCCTCTTCCCTCCTCCTCACACACTCCTAATGTTTGTCCACCTCCAATGTTTTCTCTCCCCCATTCATTCTATACTTTGCCGCCCTTTGCAGTCTTGTCATCTTTTTCCACGCATCCATCCATACGTCCGTCCGTCCACCCTCCCTCCCTCCCTCTCTCTCACACCTCCTCTGTTCCTCTGCACGCTCCATCCTCTGCCACCTCTCCATGCCTCCTTCACACTCATGGCTCACTTTCTCTCCTTGGGTATTTTGTACTACAAACTCAAGGTTGATTGAGACTCCTTAATTGAATATGTGGAAATATTTCATGTTATTTATCGGTAGCTACTGGTTGCTTGGCATATAATGATATTTCTTTCAAACCCAATGAGAACAATCAGTTGTTTTTACTTTACATTTCTGAATATCTTTGTGTGCTAATTGTATATAGATATATAGATATATTCCCCAATTCCCCTGACATGCCATGTCATACTCCTTATATAAATTATAATACAGGTGTAAAATTCCCCCCAATTTATATATTTTTTTTAAACAGAATCAATTGAAACATTTAGAAACACATAATTAGAATGTTCTGATGGTATTTGATGTAAGGTAAAGGTAAATGTCTCATATCTGCAGTAGACTTTTCACATTTCATGTTTTCTTTCGATCCGGAATGGAACTTGGCGAGTGAAAGTGATGATGCGTTTGACACAGAGTGTATCACAGAAGAGCCTTGTCCTATTGGTTCCACATCATCTGTAACTCCCTCTATCTCCCATCCCGCCCTTTTTCATCCCCTCTGAGCTTTATGTGACTCTGTCCGTTCCTAATCGGAGTGACAGACAGACGCTCCGCAGAGAAAGACGGAGAGAATGAAAGGGAGAGCAGAGATTTTGTCATTGCAGTATTTGTTCGTACGTGAATGCTCACAGTTGGGTGGGTGCGGGTATATCTTCCCTATAGATGAAAAGCCTTACCCACCCCCATTATTCTTCCACTCTTTATCTAAAGCATGCTAAGGGATGTGTCATACCACGTAAGGAGGGATGATACGACTGAGATCTGTGCCAAACATTCACAACTGATACATAAGTTAGTGTAGGCCCAAGAAGGTCAAAATACTTTCTTAAATTGATATCAATGGAGCAACCTGCATAGCATGCCATCCAGTTAGCTCTAAGACACACACACACCGGTTTCTTCTGGTCTGTGCCTCTACAACACAGATGGCTTGGGTCAGTGTAATTACCGTGGACAATGGGTGTGGTAGCCCACTCACCAGTGCCACCACAGGCAGTACACACACATATACCAACATACACACACATGGACACAAACACGCACTCACAATGCAAGTGCACACAGAACCCAGTGGAAGCCAAGGCAGGATTATAATTCCTGGACGGGGCGTTAAACAACCAACAGAGGTGTAATGTGTACATAGGGTATGTGATGATTCATACCACTGGGGACATGAACAAACACACACACACACACACACACACACACACACACACACACACACAGCTTTGCATTCACAGACATTCAGTCCCTCCTTTAGTCCCTCCTCCTTTCTTTTTTTCATTCACCTATTCTTTGTAAGTGCTGCATTTAACTGACTTGATTTCCAGCAAGTGATCTTACATAATCAATTTCAGATGGCATTGTATGAAGCGCAGGCCTGCAAAGTTAAAAACCCTTGTTCAGAATCAGCTCGTATTCTTCATGTGGAGAACCTTGACTGAGGAGAAAAAGAAGAAAACGTTTTTAACTTGTGCGTCGGTAAAAGGAGAAGGGAAGATGGGTCTCTGGACTAAAAGGCGTGTACGGTGGGAGCAGACCGGATGAAAGGAAAAGACGGCAGCTGATGGGACAACAAGTGCAGCAGGGTGGCGGTTGATGCCCCCCCCCTCCGCCCAACACACACACACTCACACACACACACACACACACACACACACACCACACCACCCTCACCCTTCAATCTCACCCCTTCGAAAAACGGCAAGAGCAGAAAAGGATGGAGTGAGGGAGAGGTGAAAAGAGAGCAAAGCTGTGTAGAATAAGGAGTGGGAGAGAGAGAGAGAGGGAATAAGAGAGAGTCAATGGGTTCTTTGTCATCAAAGAAACTTGTTTATTTTCAAGCTTGCCAGTCCAACCGCCGAGAGACACAGCCAGATATCAGTCCCTCTCTGTCTCTGTTTTTCTCCATCCTTAACCCAAATAGGGTCACAAGGGGGTCTATAACTTAAAGTGTTTTACATTACGGTGAAACAACTTGCGACGTCAATCAATATTTTCTTCTTCCTTATAGAAAAGAGAAGAAAAAAAACGTCTAGAGTGTCCAACCGTCTAGTTGAGACACCAAGGCCTCCAAACAGTTCCCCTCTGTCCACATTCTCCCTCCCACCCTCCCTCTCTTTCCCCAGCTGGTATTCACACATGAGTAATGGGATTACCACAGCGAGTGTTGAGGTGATGGAGGAGGGAAGGAAGCGGGGAGGGGGATCAACGGGACATGGCTAAAAGAGGTCCACCTGGAAGGAGGGACAAATATTGGGGCCTTGGCTTAATGGTGGTAAACTGCAACTTTTCACCACAAACTTAGTCTACATTTATAAACTTCTGTCTCCAAATTTGCACTGACTGATTTCTCCTGTTTCACTTTGGTTAGTTTTTTAACTTTATTGTTCCCGTGGGGAAATGTGGCTTGGGCACAGTTCATATAACCTACTTCACACAGAGTATAACCAAGAACAAAACAAACAGACACAAACAAACATTAGAACATTGTCAAAAAGGTGCTTAATAGTTTGTAAGTTAACGTGCACTTCGCAGGATTGCATAGAAATGTGTACATGTGTAGGGATAAAGTGCAAGAGCCACTTAAAGAAACCAATCATGACTATATATTTTCAACCGCAAGGCCCCTAGACAGAAAATAAATACTCTCTCTCTCTCTCTCTCTCTCTCTCTTTTCTTTATGTTGGATTACCATGGCAATGAGGGAGCTATTCAAGAACAAAAAGCTCCTTTTGCGGTGGGCAAAAGTATGGAAAAAGCAAGTGGCCAGTGCCCATATGAAAAGCGGGGTTGGTTCGGTGTTGGAAAGAGAGGGTAATGTGAGAGCGGGCTAGGAAGGCACAGAGAATGTGTGTTATATTAAACCAATGTCTGGCAGGGTGTCAAGCCTGTAATATATACAGGAGCAGAGAGGGGGGAGAGAGAGAGCAAAGGAAAGGGAGATCAGTTAATTTAGCTCTGGGGACGTGACATTGATGGACGGGGGCCGTGGTAGGGGAGGGAAAGGAAAGGAAGAATGTAACCTGTTCAGATGAGTTGACAGCGGGGATAGGAGAACGTGAGCGAGTCAGGACGGGTGTTCAGGAAGGTGCAAGTGTCAGGCTGGAGAGGAGAGAGAGGTATGCCTGGCCGTGTGACAGTAGCTATATTGAGCACAGCGTGTGTGTTGACACTGTCTCCTGTATCTCACTGAGGAACAAACTCTTCCTATTGGCACGGTACAGAGCTTCCTCTTCCCCTCTTTGCTCCTCTCTGCCCCTCAGTCAACCACGCGGGTGCTCTCATCCTCCCATGCCGTTCTCTCCCTCTCACTGTTTTCCTCCCTTATCTTTCATTTAACCGCTACATCTGTCTGTCTTACTATCACCTGTTTCTACTATTTTTTTTTTTTGCAATTGCTGTGGACTCAGCTGACACACTTCTATCTTCTTCCTCTATCTGCGTCAGTTGAATTGAGTAGCCTAATGCTTTAATTTGAATGGATGAGACGCAGCCGTTCTTGGAAGAGCAACAATTAAGCATAAAAAGTATAAAGATCCAGGGTAGACCATTGCCCAAGCTCCCCTTTCATCTTGTGCTTTGCAGTCAAGAATGTAAGGACAAGATGAGGGAAGACTAGCAGTAGTTACTAAAACTAAAGCGTATTGATTGATGAACGTATATGCTTGACAATACTTTTTATTATAATTCAATATTTGAGGCCGCTACGATACTTTTTTATTCATCACTCAATTTTATGGCTCTGTAAAGCAACTTTCAGCTCACCGTTTTTTTTGTGGGTTTTAAGCCAAAAAGCACTAAAGAGACGAACTGTACAAATGTACACTGTTTTCTCAGCAACAAACATTAGACGGATAAAGTTGGCGATTAGCTGCTGAGCATAGTGGAGCATTTGGCAACCTAACAGCCAGATATTTCCCTCAGGAGTTGGTAGAGACCAGACACAGAGCTAAAATGAGAGTGAATATTGGACTTTGGTGGTCCAAAAATACTGTCCAACTCCAAATGAAAGCTGGCTCCCCCGGATGTGTACATAGACAATTGTTTGTAAACATGTGTCAGGTAAACTTAACACAAAGCTTGTTTCTGCTGCCCCCAAGTGGCCCAAAAATCTATTTTTTTCAGGTTTCAATCAAGAGGGAAATATCCGCCATATACCTGGATTGGACGGCTTCTTAAATGTAAGAAGGTGCTTTTCTCTGTTTTCTATCATTGTTACTGTTTGTGTGTGTGTGTGTGTGTTGGAGGCATGTACTGTACGTTTGGAAGAGGTCAGATCCAGCAACAGCCTCACCCCCATCTTCAATAAGTCATCACACCGTGCTAAGTCTGGGTCACTCACACCCTGTTCGGATTGGCTTACCCAGAGGTGCTTGGCTAGCCTGGTCCAACCAGACCATCGTACTTAATTTCATTTGTACAGAAGGTCTGGAACTGCTGTAATTGGCAAACGTTCACTCACTTAGAGGCGGGTGTCTGTTGAAGTTTAAAACTATTGGATCTGCTCAGTGCCACTCTGGATTAGCCAACCAATCGCATAACGTTTGGTCGTGACGTATGTCATGAGCCGGCTTCTGACGGTGCATTCCAGTTGTACAGGGAACTCGGAAATTTCCGACTTCACTACATATTGTAGTCTATTGATCTACCGCTACCAACGGTAACTTGCTAGAGCCTAACGCTTAGTTATTTGGATGAAAAAGGTTGTAGGCGTCCATACTTTCCCGAGCAGATGCACTGGAACACAGACAGGTTGGAACTCGGAACTACCAAGTCGGAAATTTCCGAGTTCCGAGTATAAAGGAACGCAGCATTCAACTGAAACTGGAGCGTGACTTCGACATCATTGTTTTCAGCCACTCACTCTGTTCGCTGATTGGACAGCCAAAAGTCTGGCTGGAGAAGGAACCCATGAATACACTACAGCCCCAGACTGACTATTGAAGTGAAATGAAAATTGAGCGGAAGTAGGTAGGCGGGCGGAGCCAGGCTAGTGCTTGGCCACCAGCCACTGCAAAATCCAACCCAGCCACCCAATACCACACGTTCATCACATACAGAGAATAGCCCCGAGACCTGGACAGAGGCCCCCTGCAGCCACAGAGGCTTGTTTCGAACATGAGTTCACATGTTTAACTGAGGGTGGAATGCAGCAGCAGGTGAAGTTAATGGGTACGATTCATACATGTGCTCTACTCTACTCCCAGTGACATTTGGGGGATATTTTTAAAGTTGGAAACCAACATTTCAATCAAAACAAGTAACTCTCACTCACACCCTCTCATTGACACACACTGAGCAGCCCAGAAACACACACACACACACACACACACACACACACACACACATGCCCCCTCTTTCACCAAGAGGAAGATCTGTCATAATCCGGCAGAACCCGTCTCCTTGGCCGGTACCCTCAGCTCCCATCATCATCATCAGCATGGGCATGCAGACAGCAGGCCTGTAGGTGGTTCAACTATGTGTAATACATTACATGCCAGTGCAGGGGAGGAGGACTGACACAGAGCATGTGTTACACTTGCTCAGTTTGATGCGCTCTGCCCTCGCACAGGCTCCACTGTGGGTGGCATTGCTATGTGTCATAATCACAATCATCCTTTGCTTTGTCGGATATCTCCTCATACGTGCGTGCCTGAATATGTGTGTGTGTGTGTGTGTGTGTGTGTGTGTGTGTGTGTGTGTGTGTGTGTGTGTGTGTGTGTGTGCGTGTGTGTGTTTGTCTTTGTGCTGCTGTACTGTAGGTCCCTTTGTGGAGGTGCCGTGCAGTGGGCTCATTCACAGTGTGGGAGCTGCTGTTATGCGGTGGCGCAGATTCATTTTGTTCTGACCTGTGTGTGCCATTGTGTGTTATGGCGGTTTGAAGCCTCAACTAATTATCCGCTCCTCCTGGGAATAATTGCATTGTGCGAAGAGAATAAGTCAACGCTACTGTTCATTTGGGAATATAGACAATAGAATAATCCACGTTTTAATACGAGAAGACTCAATCAAAAAAATGTTGTAGTGAGCTAAGGTAAAATTGTAACTGTGCTTAACAGCATCTAATGATCTGCTTCAGAGGATGGGGCACCTTGAATAACTATGAACTATATTGGCTGAAGAAGACAGTATAAGGATGTTGAAAGCCTGGGTTAAACTACTGTTTCCAAGGTCAATGAAATATCTCAAGCAATCTTTGAAGTTGTTATAGTTGTCGATTGCATTGGCTGCTATGTCAGACTTTGTTGGACTTGGAGCGAGCCTACACCTGTTTTGCAGGCTTGTTTTAGTTGAGAAGTGTTTAGCCCCATGGACTAGCCCCAGATTTGTTACCTTTTGGAACCAACCACAAACGTCTAAATTTGAACGGGAGCTTGTTCGTCAAATACAACATGGGGAGCCCACCTACTGGGCTACCCCCCATTTCTATGGCATGGCTGTAACATTTGTAGACTTGTTTTCACATTGCATAGTGTCAGGGTCACATTATCTTAAAATCTTCAACGTGTACAGCTAGCTGAAGTCCTATTAATCAACACAAAAAGGGGATGAAAACAACAACAACTGTCTTTGTTAACATGTGCCTAAAATGTCCTGCAGCTAGTGTTGTACTTGCATGTGGGCATTCTGGATAAATAATGAAACACAATTAAATCATTTTTCTTGTACAATGTGTCGTCATGTTCTGCTCATGTGATCTTCATCTTTACATAACATTTTGTACATTCATCACTTATCCTCTTTCAATAAACACTATCACAGTGCTATACAATATCCTTTCATTGTCGGGTGTGAGGGTTCACCCATGACTTTGGACATTATACTTACCAGCATTTGCAGGAGCTTTTTAGCATCTTGTAGGCCCTTCCTCAGCGGATGGAGTCAATATATTTGATGGTCCACACTGGATACCTGACAGGTTTTGCAGCTTTTTGATCAGTGACTGTGTGTGGAAGAGAGGAGGTGTTATGTTCTGGAGGGTTTCTCTGTGGGCAGTGGGAGAGCTCTGGCTGATGTGTCATACTGAGGGCGGATGGCGTCCCTGCTGAGTCTATACTGTGAGTGTGTGTTCGTGTATGATTCCGAGAGCTGTTTAAAATCCCATAAAACTGTGAAGGAATGGAGGAGGCACTTGAGTACTAAATGACTGCCACATCCTTATCTCTCCCAAAGCGCTCTGATGTTAATTTCCGTGGCGCATCGGTCTCCTAGCCTTCATTCATTCAGGTTTTTTTTGGGTATTTTATTGACAAGGTGAATGACAGCAAAGATAAGAGGAGGCGGATAAGAGAAGAGAGCCGCTCAAAACATACATCATATATCAACAGTCTCTCCGCGGGGGAATCATGTGATGCTGATTAACACCTTTGTTCTCCGTTTAGCCTGCAGCACTACATTTTAAACACTTCATTGAAACTGAATAGACAGGAAGCCAAAGAACAGCCAAAGCATGAAATGAGAGTTCATCGGCCTCAAGAAGCTAAGCTTGCTTCAGACACGTTTCTTTTATTCACGTACTTATCCACACAAACCTTGAGGTGACTGAATTACACTGCCTATAGAAGGACAAGGCCAATCCATTCATTAATGTGTTTTTTTTTAAAGTGATTTCCCGTTGGAGCGTTAAGAGATCTTACTGCAACAAAAACTCAATTATTGTCCTCGTCCTACGCATTCAAGAATCAACACATTGGACAAATTATTTGTGCTATAATACTGTGCACAGTAAAACAGCAGAGAATGAGTACACCTTAAGTGTTATATCAGAGTGAAAAGCAGAGTTGCAAGCCTGTTTTTCCCCCTCTGACCTCACCAGTGTTTTACATACTGCTTCACGTTAACAATACTGTATTTAGTTTTTACTTGTTAACAAGTCTTTTTTTTTGCTGATGAAACTGAAAATACTGCTACAACAATTGATTGGTTAATTGATCAACTCTAATATAATAAACAAATATTTTTGCAGGGCATTTTGCCTCAATTTGAGAGTGATAGTAGTGAAACAGACAGGAAACAAGGGGAGAGATAGAGGGGTATTCAACAAAACAAAAGGTTTATGTAAATGTATCTTGGGATTTTTGAGAGTTTGTCCAAGAAAAAAATTGTAGCGTAATTAAAACGATGTCACCTGAAGGTCAGGGAAGTTGTGATGAGATTTTTTTTGGCTATTTTCTGACTATTTATAGAGGAAAATAATCAAACAAACCAAAAAATACTACCTAATAAAATACTGCGCTTTACCACTACACCACCCAGCACTATACAGTTTGGGTCAAATACACCTTTTGTTTCAATGAGTGACATTGGTAAGGGGCAATAGGTCGACGGGTGAGGCAACAGTATAGCTTTTAGACTGACATGCAAAACACACAACTTGCAAACACACACACACACACACTGCTGCTCAGGGAAGGAAACCAAATCTGTCTAGTGGCACTTCACCACTGGCACTGCCTCTCACTGACACCAATAAAACACACACACACACACACACACACACACTGGCACTGTTCCTGGTTAAACTGACAGCTGGCATCCCATCTTCTCGTACCACTGACACAGTGAGGCCTTATTCGTAGCCAATTCCACCTTTACTGGGGGTCTTCCAAAGCCAAAAGAATTACTACTGTGTTAACCGACTCCTCACCTAACCAGATATGTTGCTCTCCAATTACCCGCTTGATGCCATAGTGTGGCTTACAGTCATGGAGAGTGACTTTGCGGGCATGTTTTCAAAGATTATGTGAAACATATAGTGCAACATCAGCGCCACAGCAAGTAATTTGCTCCCTCCTGTAATAACTATCTGGACATGCCATGACATTTTGACTCAGTGCTGTAACATAGAAACAACATTGTATGCAAAAAATGGTATGAATGATACATCTTACTGAAAAGAAACCATCCACATTTTTATTTATTTATTATTCTTTCTGACAATTCCACACAATACACAATTATCTCTTTCACATCATACATCATACTTTGTGTTGTCCGAAGGGTACATTAATTAAAGCATATACAGTTATGAAAGTTAACCAATTGAAATGTGTGCATGGTGAAAATCTAAATCTACAATGTGAAAAATCCTCTTTTGGTGTATTGTCCACATGTTTATGGTTTATGATTTTAAAGGCCTACTTCACCGGTTTGAATATGAAGGTGTATTAAATTCTGAGATCCTATGTAGTATAAATGTGCAAAAAAAATTGAAATCGGTTCATCCTAGCCTGAGAAAAGGCAGAAAGAGTGTTTTTTTTAACCCTATATTTCTCTTTCTCGTGATATCACAGAAAGAGAAATATAGGATTAAAAAAAAAATTACTTTGTAAATATTACTGTGATGTCTTTTACTGTGACATCACAGTAATATTTACAAAGTATGTTTTTTTAACCCTATATTTCTCTTTCTGTGATGTCACGAGAAAGAGAAATATAGGGTTAAAAAAACACTCTTTCTGCCTTTTCTCAGGCTAGGATGAACCGATTTTAATTTTTTTTGCACATTTATACTACATAGGATCTCAGAATTCAATACACCTTCATATTCAAACCGGTGAAGTAGGCCTTTAAAGTATTACAATACAAAAACACTATTACGAATAAAGTCCAGCAATCAAAATCTTAGCCGAGGAAATGCAAAGAAGTACTAACAGCTAAATGTGCTTGAAGTAACAAAAGTCATATAAATCCTTACAGCCCTGGTGAGTGTTATGCTCATAGATTATTGTTACTGATAGCCTACATTAACATTTTATTTCTATTTTGTATTTCTACAGCAGGTTGAGGTGGAGCTAATTTGAATAATAAACTGTTTAAAAAAGAAAAATGTTTCCTTTTGAAATATGACATTCACATAAATCCATAGCAGATGGATCCAAAATGGATACATCGATGCGACGACACAGCAACACAAATCTACCCGAGTCACCCTGGTGATAGGATCACATGCTCACCATCACCGTCCGTGACTCAACTCGGAGGTGGGTGTCTGAAAGCTGTCACACTTACACACTCGAACATCCTACCTAATCACCCACCTACTGTGCCACACAGCAGGGGGGAAGCAGGAGAGCGGAAGAGGGAGATGGACTGAAGGAAAGGCAGTTAACAAGAGGAGGGAAATGGACAAACACACATACTTACATTTCTTCTTGATGAGAGGAGGGAAACGTTTGGGTATGCGTGTCAATTAGCAAAGATGTCCCCTGACTCATTCTATGGGAGAACAAAGTATGAGACTCTGCAGCCCTCGTCTTCACAAGCTGCTCTCAACCCACATGTCTAAAATCACCTTTTTTAAATGTGTTTTGGTCAATATGGCATCGATGAGATCAAACCCAAGGCAACAAATGTTATTTATTTTTTAATTACTGTTGGGTAATTGACATCACGAAGATACCAACTGCACAGTTGTGAGATTTTGTTCCATTTCCTAGTAAACTGAATATCTTCAGGGTTTTTCCACTATATAGACCAAATGATTATTTAATAATTGGGAAAACAATCTGCAGATTGATTGTGCACTGAAAATAATCATTAGTTATGGTTATTTTAACCCATTGTCGGACACAACACACAATGATATTATAAATAGGGTTTGTTTAAAGTAGTGCTAGAGCAGATTATACGTTCATAACCAGACTGTAACTGCGATTATTCAAACCTTTGATCAGAAACCATTAAAAACCTACACTCATCATCAGAGGTTTTATTTAATCTTACCAACAGCCCAAAACCCAAAGATAAAAAGCAATGCAAGACAAGGAAAAGCAACTACATTTAAAATTTTGGAAGCTGAAATCAACCAAATGTTATGGTTTTTACTCAAATAACGACCTAAATGAAATTTGCTTATACAAATATGTAGATTAAATGTATTTTTATTTTTTTTATACTGATAAATCAATAAATGTTTTATTTTTTTTAGAAAATGTTGATGTGAATCCTTTGAGAGGTGCATTTGAATAAATGTTTTGTCCAATTAAAAATTATATATAATAGATTAATGAACGCTTTATAACTATGTTCATGAAACCACAGCTTATGGTAGCAGCTGATTTGGCCTCTATTGGGAATGATATTAAGTCTAACGGCGCCCTCCTCTGGTGAAGACCTGGCATTACAAGTCAAGGTACACTTCCCGTCCGAAGACGAGGTTTCACAAAAACAAGTGATGGAACCTTGTGAGGTTCAAGTTGAAACTAGAAAAGCTGATGGAAGAGACTAAGAAACAAGACAAGAGGCATCAGGAGGCGGAGGGGGAGGGAGGTCCATCTGTACAGTTTTTGTCTCCTGTTTTATTTGGATGAATGAAACACTTTCAGTTACAAAAATGACTTAAAATGAACAACACTGTACAATGAACAAGTAGAGTTATTTTCTCCTTTTTTTGGGGATTTCAAGATAAATACACTAAAAGGCTAACTTGCTACCACAAGGGAGAAGGGGGGGGGGGGGAGATGGCTGCTCACAGAATGAAAGACACAAAGCAGGGCTCACACACTCACACACACACACACACACACACACACACACACACACACACACACACACACACACACACACACACACACACACACACACACACACACACACACACACACACACACACACAATAAGGAAACAAGCTGACTGATGTGATATGGGGAATTAAAGCTACATGTTCTGGGAAGTTGGTAACACAGTTTGTTACAGTTGTAATGTGTGTGTGTGTGTGTGTGTGTGTGTGGGGGGGGGACCTTTTGTCCAATGAACAAGGATTTTTATTTTTGCAAAACTGCACCTGTCCCAGTTTATTGCAACCCCCACCCAACCCTGTCAGGCACACACACTCACAGGTGGAAATGTACAGAGCGAAGCCCTCCCATCTTAAACCGCCTACAACAAGAAAGCACTACCAGAGAAAACCTTAAACTTCCCCCATCATTGTTTGACTGCCTACTCTTTCACTCTCTTACACACACAAACACACAGACACACACAGACATACACAGACAGACAGACAGACAGACAGACAGACAGACAGACAGACAGACACACACACACACACACACAGACACACACACAGAGGGGTGAAGGTCAGACAGGTAGACATTTGGATCAAACATCAGGGCAAACCAAATGAAAGGGGAGGGTTGGGGAGTGGTGAGAGAGGGCTGACAGCAGATAGCAGTTACTCCCTCGCAGCACGAGCAGAAAGGACAAGAACTTAAGAAGGATCAGAACAGCTACAAAGATACCAAGATAAACTTCATCATCATCATCATCATAGTCGTCATCGTCATCATGATCATCATAATTATGAGAAGCTTAAGATTATTTTTCCAAAGACAAATACTTAAAAATATACATTTCATCATCATCTTAATTATCAATATTATTATTATTCAACCTTTGGACAGCTGAGGTGAATGCTTCAAAGACAGGCTCGCTAGGTGACGGAGGGTTTAAGGGGAGAGCGGAGAGGAAGGGATGGATGGATGGATGGATGGATGAATAGAGGAGGCTTTGTGTTGAAGAGAAGTTCAAGTTAGAGCTCTTTGGTTTTAATTCTTTAACATCTGACTTGCGTTTGCTGTGTTGCTGAAGAAACCTTTGGACTAAAGCTGTATTGCAGAAGAGAGAGAGAGAGAGAGAGAGACAGAGAGAGAGAGAGAGAGAGAGAGAGCAGGAAGGTATGAGAGGGAGGAAGATGGTGTGTGTGTGTGTGTGTGTGTGTGTGTGTGTGTGTGTGTGTGGATGAGAGTGGATGGAGGAAGAAGTGGCAGCTTGTTTGTTGTTTTTTCTTTGCTCCGGACACTGCGTCTCTCTGGTTTCGGTGACAACAATTACATCCCTCACACCTCTATGTCCATCTGATAGATTTTTTCAATCAAGTATTGATTCTTGTATTTCAAAAGGAATAGTGTGACATTTGGGGGGAATGCGCTCATTTGCTCTCTTTTTTTGTTGCAAAGTGTTAGTTGTCAGGACTTATACTGCTCTCATGGCAAATGAAAGTTCTTACTCTCGGTTCAGTATAAAACTAGGTCTAAATGAGCTCTGTCTTAATATACAGTAGCTCAGCAACACTTATTTGCGATACAGAGTTATCAAATCCTAATCATGTAGGCCTGGGTGGTTGTCAGTTACCCCTTTAACCAGGCAATAACCTGTGACACAAGGCTGAGCTAAAAAACATTCCCCCGAGTGACCAGTGAGGGGAGCTCAGGTTAAAGGCTATAGGGTAAGTTAAAGTTTGGGTATGGTGTTAAAGATGCATTTGCTGAAAACACCACCACTATTGTCTACAGGTAATAGAAATTTAACTTTAGTTTGTTCAAAAACCTAATTGTAAAAACAAATTGTGTTGTTGTCTAGGCGAGTGGGGCATGGAACGGTTTCTTGGCCAGCTGCCGTGACTTCCTGGAGTCTTGTCGTCCCATCTGGCTGCAGGTTTCAGTTTCATATGTACTGCAATGTGAATATTCACTGACAAGAGAGGTGGTATCAATCCTATCATCTAACTCTCGCCATGAACACAAATAACCGCATTTCCCCCCAAAAAAGTTTCTTTAAAGCTTCGTTAGATGCTTTTGTAAAGTTAAATTTGTGATTGTGTGGACACACATTATAATGAATCTGCCGGCGAAAGAGCCACACGGAGGAAAGTGGAGTTTCTGAACACCTGGGTGTACGTCAGGGTTTAAAGGAGAGTGTATATCGTGCAAAGATCTCATGGCAGGGCATTTACTTTGGTATCATTCACTTGGGGGGTATCCCCACCACACAGATCTATACACTTCACACCCAGTCCCTCAAACCCTGAGGTTCACAAAAAGAGTGGCTGGTCGGAAACACAGCAGAGCTCTGCTTCCATTTCCTCTGAATGCACACAGAGAGCAGGAGAGCAAAATGAGGGAAAAAACTAAGCAAGAGAATTGGTCACATGCACACCTCTCCATCCAACTTCCAAAGTCTTAAAAAACACACACACAGTTGTGAGAAATGTCTGAATGCGTCACCTAGCAACCCCAGTCTCAGCCGCTCCCCTCCAGTTACCTGCCCTACGGCACTCCCCCGATACACAAGGACATCAACTGGTCAACATGCCCTCTCATCAGGCAATGAAGACCCAAAGGCAGAGAGAGGGCTGTTTGGAGACCTTGGAGATAAAAGTTGCTCTCAGTCAAAACGCTTTTTTAAGCCAAAAAATTGATCCAGATTTGATCCTAGATCTGTGGCAAAGAGCAGCTTTAAGCCCCACAGTCCGTGTTTGGGCAGAGGAGGGAGCACTGAGGGTCAGATATATGGAGAGAGGGCTGATGTGTTCAAAGCTCAACACAGACAGCAGGGGGTGTTTTCCAGGGGGGGGACAGAGGTGTGTTTGTGTAGACCGGTAACATAAACCTGTAAACAACTACTTTTGACCTTAATCTGATTCCCATGGAGAAAAGGCTTCGGCGTATTCAATGATCTGTAAACTTCACAGATCAATCCCTTAACTTCTCCGTTTTATCTCCATTTAGGACAACAACCTTTGACCTTACTCTGTCTGCCCCCGGGCCACACAAACACGCTGCCCAGATGTCCCTGGTCCACACTTGAAACCCCCACATTTTTAAAGCGTTCATCTATTTGGTTTATCATCAAAGAATATGAGGTATATGATGAACTATCTCTCCTTTTTACATCCTTACAGTGGATGACGAAAAACGCTGAGGCCAACTTACAGAAAAGTGGAAACAAAATGAGACAAAAAAACGGAAAAAAGCCACAGAGAGAAAGAGAGAGAGAGAGTGACAAGTTAGAAAACAATTCTTCTATCCTGCCTCCTTCTATTCTCTCTATCATGTAAAAAAAATTACTTTATCCGTCACCCCAGTTGATCTTCTTCTTTTGTGTTTTTTGGTTGTGTAGCTGTAAAGCTTTCAGTGTGTTTCTCCCCTCGGAGTAAATATAGCGAACAGAAGGGGCACCGTGTCTCACAGAACACCTCATGCTGTATTTCAGACACTTTTCCCCATACATAAATCCTATATAAGCTGGAGAATGGTTTCCAACTTTTCAGTAGACACAAAAGCATGTGTCTGTCCAGAAAATCTATACCAAATTCATATTCTTTTTGTCCTGTAAATAATGAGGTGTTTGTCCACACGGTGCTGCCTTTCGTTACTGTCAGCTTCCCCTCCACTTTAAGAGGAGATTCGTCTTGTTGAGGAAGAGAAAATCTTTATGGCCGACCATCCAATCAGCCACGTTCTCTTATTAAGTTCCGACTAGTACTCGGGTTTGCATTTCTGGTATTATTTGGTTTAAAGAAGAAAGAAAGAACTTCAGCGCGTGGCAAAAAAATAAAAAATAAAAATAGAAAATAAAGAATACAATTTTAAAAAAATATCACAAATACATCCCAGTCTTGGGGAAAAGAAGCACCTATAGAAATAAATTACAGATAAATAGCAAGAGAAAAAAAAGATAACAGGCAAATAAATCCTACCCTGAATAAATAGTACAATCAAAAGTCTAAATCAACGTAATTAGAGAAATAAAATAAAAAAAGTCTGAAGAGAGATAGTTAAAATTTTTGGTCTAAAATCAAGTTATTATCATCAATGTTTTTTAGGATCTTTTTTTTTCTCAGTCTTTTTTGTACATTTTTTTTTCTTTTTAATACATTAGCGATAAGTAAGCAGTAGAACATAGATCTTTTTTTTCTACAAAATCTATAGAAGCACTAACAGATACATTCCGTCTAAGAGTCAATGTGGAGAAAAGGTTTGGCCCTTCTATACGGCGCAAACCCCTCACATCTAAAGTTTGGTTTGGTGAAACGATTCTCGCTACTGTTTTGTGGATCAAACCAAATATTCTTTGGATATGCTTATGTCCAACTCTCCAACCGTCAACTTGACTGAGGCCTCTGCTGTGTGCATTTATCTGTATCTGAAGCATGTGCTGGGGATGAATGACAAGACATCACTGCATACCCAATTCATTTTTTTCAAATGGTCTCCAATAAACACTTACATACAGGAAAAAACGCACAGTTTTCACCTCAGACAAATTGACTTTAACCCTTTCCTGTGCCCTCATGCAGAGAAGGCAGCTCCTGATGTTTTCTACTGTGTTTTTATTTGGTTCAGTATTTGGTTTTGGCATTTTTAAGGTTTTGCTATTCAACTCTTTGTTTTTGGCTTTTTGTTTGTGTCTTTTAGTTTTTTTTTCATCTGCCAGGACAGTCTGTTTCTTTATCTAATAAAAATCTGGAAGCTAAATTTTCACAGTATGTTTTTCCAACCAACCTGATAAAAATCTCTAGCACGACTACGAAAAAAATAAGGGAGCTCTTGTAGTAAGTAAGCGAGTAGTTATTCCAAATGAGTAATAAGCAGTAAAGTACAGTACATAAAACGGCATCAAGAGACACAGCAGAGATAAAACAATCAGAACCAACCAACAGAAAAATAAAAACAGATTTTTTTTTTCTTTTAGAAGATTTCAGTTCAGTGAGGTCATTTGTTTGGCGATAAACTCCATCCAGGACCAGAGGGCTGAGCCGGAGAGAGTGAGAGGCAGAGGAGGGAAGGAAATGTCTGTCCTTTTTCTTCTTCTTCTTCTGCCCGTCTGTCCATCCCTTCATCCATGCTACACAGTTTCAGAGTGGGGGCAATGCTGCAGCCCTAAAGCTAAACAGACGGACGGACAGACGGAACCCTTACGGCTTTAGCTCCTCTCTCAACACGTTGTCCTTCCTCCCCTCCTCCCTCCAGCCACATTTGGTTAGGGTTCTTTTTGGTTTGCTTCTGTCATTCATTTGGGTTTTTGGTTTGGGTTTATTTTTGGTATCCTTTTACAAAAAAGTGGGTGACACCTGCTCCACCTCCCTCACTACAGTGTGTCCCTCCATACGCCTGTCCCAGTATATACCCTTCTTTCTAGGGGGGTTCAGAGTAAAGGATCAGTTCCCTAAATAAAGCTACCCCCCTTGTGGTATTTTTCTTTTTTTTGGGACAGGCCAGGTTGGAGGGGATGACACCAGGGGGCGTCCAGTGGTAACGTCTTGTTCCCAATCTCCCCTCCTGTGTGTCTTTTATTGTGTTCATTATGTCTTGGCTGAGGCTCTTTAAGAGGAGACAGCCTTGAGAATGCTTTGGTTTTCCATTTTGAGAATTAATGGCAGGTCTGAGGTGGAAAATGACAGTGAAATATGATTGATGGGGCGATGATGGAAACAGACAAACACCAGTAAACATGTCTAGACAGACAGGTGTCGGGGGGCGTCTATGCTGATTGACGAGGCAGGAATGAGAGCCGGCTGTGACTAAACCTTGTGTTTATTGACTTATTTAGCCTTCACTCTCAACGGTTATTACTTCAAATTCTCCAATCACAGCCCTATTTCATACTTTCGAGACACTCGCACTCACACTCTTTAACAAACGTTGTTTTAACGGCGTGTGAAGTTTTCTCCAGGGCATGTTTATTTAGCCATGGTAAGTCCACAATAAGGTGTTATCTTTAAGAGTGAGTGAGGGAAGAGTGGCTTGATTAAGAGCACATAATGTCACATGTTTAGGTCAACAATGATTTCGTTTACGCCTTGAAATCAGCTAGTGGCGTGTCAACTCTATTTTTTGGATGCACAGCACTTGAAGGGGACTGAGACAAGCGTCTTTTTTATACTCCAGAATAGTCACAATAAGAACAAAAAACAACAACAGCTATGCATATGATGAAGGCGAAACGATGAGGATGATGAGGATGATGATGATGATGATGACGGTTAAAAAACCTCAAGAGCTAACACTATAAAAGGCTGCAACAATAAATAGGAGCTGGAGTTGTAAAATTAGACTAATAAATAATAATAATAATAATATAAAAAAAAGTGTCCTTCTTAAAGTGTAAAAAAATGTACACAGGATAAGAAGTCTCCTCAAGAAAATCTGAATTAAAAAGGGAGAATGGAAAGCTATTGTATGCTCTTAGAACCAGAGGTAGGCAAAGAGACTTAACATGTAAAGAAACAGGAGTGCTGGCAATCATGCATACATGAGCTGTTGACCCGTTCAGCAACAACCTTTTACAAAACAACTGGCATGAAAACCCATAAGAGACACATAAGCGGACGCAGACAGACAGGATGATTGGATGGCAGGATGGATTGGCGCTCAATGTGTGTGTGTGTGTGTGTGTGTGTGTGTGTGTGTGTGTGTGTGTGTGTGTGCTTTGTATGTGTAAGTGAAAGTTTGAGTAGCAGTAGCAGTAGGGTCCTGGTCCTGGATAGCTTCAGTATTTACACGTCCTTTTGAATAAAGCTTTTCTCTCCGTATTTTTGGTTTTTGGTATTTGGGATTTTGGTATGGTTGTCGTTTGGTTAATTTTTTTGTAGTTTTTTTCTTCATTGGGTATTCCTCCTCCGCTTCAGGTACATTTTTGGTTTAAACTTCTCCTCTTCCTTCAGACCCGCAGCTTTTCGAAATAATAAAGAAAAAGAAAAAAAGAAGGAAAACGTAAGCACAGTCCTCCTATTTGCTTTTTTTCTTTTGTCCTTGCCGCCATTCCTTTGTCACATAGTAAAGTTATCTTTTGTCATTTTTGGTTTATGCACTCCGACATGCATCTCTGCAGTCTCTATGTCAAAGAGTCAGTGGTTTGTTTTCCTTCAGAGAGAAAGAGTGGAGAGGTGCCATGTCGATATCACGTGTTATTGACAAAAAAGGTCCCACGCTGCCTCCTCTCCTCGTCTGTTTGGATAGATAAAGATTTTTGGTTTCAATCTTCCCCTTTTCCCCCGCCCTTCTCCCCTCTTTCACGTCCTTCCCTCCCTCTCTCCTCTTTCATTCTGTGTATTTTTGGCATCGAAAGACTGGGAGAGAAAGAGGGAGAGAGCTATTGCGAAAAGAAAAAAATAACGGAAGAAGAGCGCAAGAGAGATAGTAAGAGATAGCTTTGGTGTGATAGGCGAGGGTTGTCCTTTCCTTCTGTCCTCCCCCCTCTCTGATTGGCCCCTTGGCACGGTCACTCAATCTTGGCTCCGCCCAGAGAAGGTGGGCTGTGTGCCAATTCGCTGGAGGAGCAGGAAGAGGCGGGGCTAGAGCAGGGGGAAGGGGAGCAGGGGGTCGGGCTGATGCTGCTGGCCGAGGGGAAGGGAGAGGCCTGGGATGCTTTGGCTACGGCCGCGCTGATCAGACCAGCGCTGGGGTTGTTGTGGCCCATCTGGAGGAAAGCCGGGTGGTTGAGGAAGAAGGAGGAGGGAAGGCATCCACCCTGACCCCCAGACAGCATCACCTTACTGCCCCCCTCAAGACTGGAAAGAGGCAGCTGGCCACCACTGGCTGCTAGGGCTGAGGGAGAGGGAGAGGGAGAGGCATAGTTAGCTTTTTACAGTATATCAGAATCAGTCAACATTATTCATACTCTCTCTGTGTTATTTGGCAGTTATGGAATGTATGTTTTTTCTGCATCCTTCTCAGGTGACATTTTTGGTGTGAACTTGTCCTCCTTACTACTTGTCAATCAGACCCTTCATAAAGGAAAACTAAAGCAGTCCTCCGTTTTGCATTATGAGCATTTATTTGTCACATTTTAAAGACTGATATATTTGTCATTAATAAGTGATATTTAGCTCTCTTGGGTTGTTTTTTGGTTGTTAGGTGTTTAATTTTATGTTTTCGGTCGATCAAAGCTCGGTCAGGCTTCCTCATTTACTACACAAGTTAACAATTTCTTACAGTGCAAAACCACACAGGAGAAAGTGCCTGAACTGGTTGCATTCATCAGAATTGGGTGGAAAATAACCGTCACCACCTTTGTTAGATGAAAACACAGTGAGAGGCCACAAGGTGCTTTAGGGCTCGGTTGCTCTGTAAAAAACATTCAGCTTTCTCCAAAGAACACAATTGGACACTGCCAATAGCGGTAAAAGATAAAAGATTGTGGTTCAGTAATAACTGAATATTACTCTTTATCTTTAGAAAGATAATCTTTTGGGATCAGATGAAGCGCTGCAACAGGTAAGCTTACATGAGTGGTCTGTTGTTATGGAAACAAGGTTGACAATTGGTTGTGAACGGCATTTCATGCAGCGCTTCTTTCACACACTAAATGTGAACGCGGCCTAATAACATTTGTGATTGCTTAGCAACAGCGACGCAGATTATTTTTTTTTTTTTTTTTTTTCTCTTTCATTTTCACAGAAACCATTAAGCACCCAAACAACTCACAGCTCAAAATGCCTTGTGGGTGCACTGCATTATGGTCTATAGAGGCTATTGGTGAAGAAACTGCTATATCTGCCTCTTCAATGATTGATTTATTCGTGTGAACATCAAAGTGGAAAATGTAGCTTTTGCTCAGGGACTTGATGTTTAAAGTTGACCGTCCATTAATGGTGCATTAAAAATCAAATACAGTCCCCCGAACAACTAAATGAATTGCGAGAATCATCCCAAAGAACAGCATTTTCATTTGTGTTGAAGTGTTGAATGCTGAATTTGACCCAACCATGCAGTGACAAAATGAAGAGATGAAAGGCTTAAAGATGAGTGAGACAGCACAGGAGCACACATGCAAAAAAAACTTGTCCCACTCTAAAACATTATCACTCACATTATCACTCACATGCATACACTTGATCGGATGGAGTTATGGATTAAGATGGCAACACACGAGAAATAAGTCATTCTTCATTCTTTGTGACAATATCTGTCTTTCTGGATGAGCAAAAACCCTCCACTGCCTATTCATCTATCTCTCCAGCCTGCAGTCGTACACAGTGCGATTTGATTCACCTACCATGCATAACTGTATTACTCATCAGCACACTTCTCTTTTCAATACATCTCTCCCTCCCCCATTCTTACCCCCACACCACATTCTATGATTAAAAATTAGCTCTGCTGGTGGCGGTCAGGAGGACTGTGGGGTCGTCATTTCAAAAGGCAGGTTGCAAAGTTGTTGTTGTTTTTTTGCCCTGTGCTATTCTCATTCTGTGTTCAAGTGTGGGAAGGTGTCGTGTACAGTATATGGCTGAGTTTGAGCATTTATGTGTGTGGGAGTTTGTGAGAGACAAAGGTTTGTGTAAGTGTTTGAGAGGAGAGAAATATATTGCCAGAGTGCTGAAAGCCAAACATATTGTTATGTTTTCCACAACCCCAAGGCTTTTTTTTCAGAAATTAAATACTAAAGCACACCTTGACCAATGCATTTTATTCTGCTTAACAATGGTGCTGATGCAAAGTTTGCTATCTTTTTTTCCCACTCTCCTGAAATCAACCCATTTCTGTGTCTCTTTTCCCTTTCTCTCTCTCTCTCACACACACACACACACACGCACACGCACACGCACACGCACACGCACACGCACACGCACACGCACACGCACACACACACACACACACACACACACACACACACACACACACACACACACACACACACACACACACAAACACACGTTGGATAGTGGCCAGGGAATTGTTACCTAGAAGGGCTTGGTTCATCCCTGTGTTAACTCCCATCACAGTGTTCCTGTTGTGTCACACACACGAACACACACACACACACACACACACACACACACACACACACACACACACACACACACACACACACACACACACACACACACACACACCACACACACACCACCATACATGTGCGAGCATATAAACAAACACAGACAGGCAGAGGAAAAAGGGTGGGAAAAAAGCAGGTTTAGCAAGGCAAGGACAAGCAAAGAGCAAACTCAGCCCTGCACATTTTAAGAGCAGTAGTTTGCTTAAAGTTGGGTGAACAGGTGTAAACAAGAAGTTAGAAATGCAGAGCGGAAACCGGACATCTTGGTAAATGTTATAATTCAGCAAAACTCTCCTTAACTATGTACTTACAGTATCTCACAAAAGTGAGTACACCCCTCACATTTCTTCACATTTTTCTTTATATCTTTCCATGGGACAACATTGAAGAAATGACACTTTGATACAATGTAAAGTAGTCAGTGTACAGCTTGTATAACAGTGTAAATTTACTGTCCCCTCAAAATAACTCGACACACAGCCATTAATGTCTAAACTGCTGGCAACAAAAGTGAGTACACCCCTTAGAAAAAATGTACAAATCGGGCCCAAAGTGTAAATATTTTGTGTGGCCACCATTATTTTCTATCACTGCCTTAACCCTCTTGGGCATGTAGTTCACTAGAGCTTCACAGGTTGCAACTGGAACCCTCTTCCACCCATTTATGACAGCATCACAGAGCTGGTGGGTATTAAAGACCTTGCGCTCCTCCAACTTCTGTTTGAGGATGCCCCAAAGATGCTCAATAGGGTTTAGGTCTGGAGACATGCTTGGCCAGGCCATAACCTTTACCCTCAGCTTTTTAGCAAGCCACTGGTCGTCTTGGAGGTGTGTTTGGGGTCGTTATCATGTTGCAATACCACCCTGCGGCCCAGTTTACGAAGGTTGAGTGCACATGGTCAGCGTCGTACACAGAGGTTGGCTTTGGAAAATAGACGTATGAGTGCTGCCAGCATTGCTGAAGGGCTTGAAGGGGTGGGGGTCAACCTGTCAGTGCTCAGACCATACGCCGCACTCTGCATCATACTGGTCTGCATGGCTGTCATCCCAGAAGGAAGCCTATTCTAAAGATGATGCACAAGAAACCCCACAAAAAGTTTGCTGAAGACAAACAGACTACGGACATGGTTACTGCAACCATGTCCTGTGGTCTGATGAGACCAAAATACATTTATTTGGTTCAGATGGTGTTAAGAGTGTGGAGCGCAACCAGGTGAGGAGTACAAAGACAAGTGTGTCTTGCCTAGAGTCAAGCATGGTGGTTGGAGTGTCATGGTCTGGGGCTGCTGAGTGCTGCCAGCACTGGGGATCTACAGTTCATTGAATTCTAACATGTACTGTGACATACTGAAGCAGAGCATGATCCCCTCCCTTCATAAACTGGGCCGCAGGGCAGTACTGCAACATGATAACGACCCCAAACACACCTCCGAATGACCACTGGCTTGCTAAAGAAGCTGAGGGTAAAGGTTATGGACTGGCCAACATGTCTCCAGTCTTAAACCCTATTGAGCATCTTTTGGGCATCCTCAAACGGGAGATGGAGGAGCGCAAGGACTCTAATATCCACCAGCTCCTTGATGTCGTCATGAATGGGTAGAAGAGGGTTCCAGTTGCAACCTGTGAAGCTCTAGTGAACTGCATGCCCAAGAGGGTTAAGGCAGTGATAGAAAATAATGATGGCAAAACAAAATATTGACACTTTGGGCCCAATTTGGAAATTTTTTCTTAGGGGTGTACTCACTTTTGTTGCCAACACTTTAGACATTAATGGCTGTGTGTCGAGTTATTTTGAGGGGACAGTAACTTTACACTGTTATACAAGCTGTACACTGACTACTTTACATTGTATCAAAGTGTCATTTATTCAGTGTTGTCGCATGGAAAGATATAATGAAATATTTGAAGAAATGTTAGGGGTGTACTCACTTTTGTGAGATACTGTATGTGAAAGGGTTCAGTGATTTAAAGACAAGAATACAGCAGTTTGCAATGAACTAAAGAGTATGGCACTGTGTATCCACATGTGAGTGTTGTATCACTGTCGTATTCACCTCAAGTTTGCAGCAAAATCGGTGATGTAGTTAGACACATCACCGTTCTTTTTACCCATACGCCATAAGCTGTGAACACAAGAACCACACACACAAATACACACAGAGTTAAAAGGAACTGATGCACAAAGGGGAGCAATTGCACCCATTGGCATGTTGGGATATCAGTGTGTGTGTGTGTGTGTGTGTGTGTGTGTGTGTACACAGTATCAACCATTTCACTACAAACTGCGGGTGAACCGAGCATGGAGCAGTGCAGCATTCATGATGGGTGTGTTCATGTAAATGTGTGGTCATGTGTAGTTGTAGTGTCTCACATGTGTTTTACATGTTTTGACTAAATTGACAGAGTGGTTTTTGGCTTTCACAGATGGAGAAACAATTACCTTTTTAGCGCCAGCTCACCCAATAACACAAGTAGCACCTGGCCAGGCAAACACTGTATTTTTATTTTATTTGTTCCGGTTTTGCAATATTCATCTTTGAGATTGTTGCTGCTGGGCCATATACAGGAAATATGTTGAATTGTGTCTGATGTTTATAGCTTTATTTGAAAAATTCAAGAGCAACACATTTTGTTTAAGTTAAAAAAGTGTTTAAAGAAAAGTAAAAAAAAAAAGAAAAAAAAGGCATTAATATAGGACCATCTTTTCAGTAGAAAGTTGTTCCATTAAAAAGCTCTGAGTAGTGGGATTCCTACATTATACAGACTAACAGGGACAAAAATGTTGCTGTTAAATTCTTAAAATGTAGCACTTTAAAGCACATCACAAACAAATGTCCACTCTTCTCTGCCATTTGGGGCAGAGGCTTGCAGACATCACAAGGCCAAATTTGCTTGTGACTAACGAGTTTGTACGATATGATCTGAAAAGCTGGGCATCCCTGCAGAGAAGCAGGAGTCATACTTTTATTTAATTTGAATTTTTTATTTGGGTGAACCGGCGCTTTAAAAAAAAGGTTGTGGGATGTTGTCCTGACCACAACTGTTTGTGAAGTAAACTGTGGGCTATCCCAGGTGGTACTGCCTATAGTGCCTCTTACCCTGTGTTAAGGTTGAGTGTGCTGTGGCTGGGCATGGCTGGGCTGGCCGTGCTGCGTGGAGGGGGGGGAGGTGTCACCGGGGAGGGGGCAGAGGAGCTGAGGGAGGGGTGGGTGGAGGTCAGGCTGGAGGTCAGGGGGCAGACGGAGGACATGGTGGTCTGGACTGTGGTGTTGCTCAGACTGGTCACGGCCTGCGACAGCTGGCTGGACATCTGACAGAGAGAGAGAGAGAACCACAGATTAAAACTGTAGACAGCTGAATGACAGGGTTTTTGAACAACTTTTGATGAAAAAACATGCAGGAAAAACATTCAGCACTTTGATGCATTGATGAAAATTAGATTTTTCAGTGTGATCCAGTTCAGATACTGATACAGCCCGCCCGATATCATAATTATTAGACATTTCTTTGTAGGCGTTGATTTTATGTGTAACGTTAAGAAGGCTTAAACCCTCTGAGGTCTAGGGGTATTTTCTCCGATTTTACATACTTCTATAAATACCTATTTCAAATGTGCAAGAAGATAAATCATACCAAAGTGTTTTATATGGAAATGTTCAGAACACATTAGGCCTTTGTTTTCTGAGGTCTACTTATGTCCTAGACCATTGAGTATATAAATAATTGGCTTAAATGCTGAAAAATTAATTGCGATTTTTTTAAAACCTGGAAATGTGTGTGAAAGAAGAACCTTTAGTCATCCTGTTGAGTTGTTTTGGCTCTTAAAATTGCTTCTCCTAAGCCTTAGCTTCAAAAACGCAGTGGAAAGTTTCCAAAACACAGTAGGGGAGTGCACAAAACATGACTAATATAAAATTTGGTCCAGACGCTTTTTGGTAGAAATGTTGTCTCTACTTTCAAAAGACATTAGGAAATTAGATTGAATGAAGACTTTGAACCACATATGGGATGTATACTAATAAAAGAGGAAGCTTCACAAAACAGTTTTCAAACAAACCATTAAGTAAATATAAAAACAATAATAACAAACTACTTTCACACTATGTATATACTCTATGCACTATTTACAAGCTAAGTGGTAGCTGGGGAGCTTCTGGGTCTTGCTTCTCACGGTGTTTTCTAAGCCTGTAAGGGACTAACAGTATCACAAGAACATTCCCCGGAAACAGAAGGACCTCTAGTTTGAGATGATGTTTTCATTTTATTTTTCAGCCATATCTTCAGGGAGATATTAATAAAGATATGCGCGCACGCGACAGCGCAGCCGTAGACCTCAGAGGAAGCAACACAGCAATTCTAATTTAAAGAGCAACAAATATACACAAATGCATAAAGGTTTATCTGAACTGCTCTGAACGGTTTGAATGCAGAAGAACATCAGAACTCTACTTGTGAATTGCTAATTAAGCAATAGCACACGAGAGGGAGCATGTTGTCGCTCTATATCAGCACTGCTGTGATTCGGTCGTAGGCACAAGGCCGCAGGCCGAGTGCCAGAGAGAAACACAGCAGTGCTGATATAGAGCGACAACATGCGACCTCGAGTGTGCTATTGCTTTTATACAGCAGTTTTACAACTGAAATTCACAAGTTAACTTTAAAATGTGATCTTTAATCATTTAAGAATGTATTTGCTTCCGCCAACACAAATAGTTCGACAACAGCATTCAGAGCGGAGCGCCTTGCTATACAACAACTTTACGCGAGTGAGCTCGTCTTGCTTTGTTTACTCTGGTAACATTAACCACGGCGGCCCGATGTCCCGTAAAAATCACCAAAGAAACGGAACGGCAGATCTTAATCTAGTTGGTAATAAGGTCCGCTGCCCAATCCAAACCCCCACGCTTCATTTCCCAGAGTATATGAGTGTATTTCGGCCCGGGGGAAGTAACGTTATACAATGAGGTGGGAAAGCTAGGCTAGGCTAAAGCTATGCAGCGCTCGTATTATTCAGCAGCCTGAGTTTATCTCCACACACTATTGCTGTCTTCAGTAACGTGAGTGTGAGCGACTACCGCACACTGTCTCTGTCTGTGTCTGTGTGTGGCAGCGATGCCCTCTCACAGGGGAGAGACTCGCCACAGTCAACCGGAGTCACACACACACAGATAACACACAAGTGAAGCTGTGGCTCATCAGTGAGCCGCGGAGTGATTTTGACAGTTGGTCTACAGTTTGGTGAACAGTCTGAGTGATGTTGTTCGCTAATATCAGCACTCCTTCAGAACGCTCAGAAGGTCTCTCGTCCAATCAGATCACTCGCTCAGAACCAACTGCTGTAAAAATTCTAATATTAATGTGTGCTATAACACATAGCTATGGTCTTAAAATTTTAATTTTGTTAAAATAATTTAGATTTTAAATGTTTTAATAAATTGTTAGTCCGATATCCGATACATAGATTGCAGCCATATCGGCCCCGATACCGATATTGGATCGGAGCGGCCCCATCCCTAATGCAAATGACACTAACAAGAGTTAACAGTGATGTTGGAGCCTTACCATGTGAGGGCTGTAGCAGGGCTGTTTGTGCGTCTGTTGGGCAGTGGGGGGCTGGCTGGGCAGGGGAGGGGTGGCACTGGACGGATTGATGCGTTTCTCTTTCTGCCGGCGGTTGCAGAACCACACCCGGATCACCTCCTTCTCCATGTTGAGCTGCTCCGAGATCATAAGGATCTCCTCTGAGGTAGGCTTCTGGTTCTAAAGGAAGGAGGAAAATTCTGATCATTTTAGCCCACACAATGGCCTTGTTGAATTTGACATTTAACGACTATGCGAAAAAATAATGACTCAGAAAACTTACAGTAAAGTGATAAGATGATGCTTTAAAATCTCGTAAAACTCTCTTTTCCTGCTACACAATTAGTATAACGTCAGCAACTTAGTCATATGTAGTGGTGACAACATTGGCATACATTGATCTTTTTTTACATAAATCAACACTGTTATTAGTTATCAAGGAGGTTTAAATAAGTAATTATTAAATGAATCAGCATTTGTCACAGAGTACTAACTGTGTCATTTTAAAGTGAAAAGTATTCTATAATCAGCTTTTTCACGTTTGTAATCATTTCAATCTCTGCTTTTTCTAATGAAATGAAAAGGTGGATTATTTTACCGTCATGAATGCACGTTCCAGGGCCACGCGTACATTCGTCTCAATGCTGGTTCTCTTCTTTCTGCGGCGACCGGGGAGCCCGTCGAAGCCCATGGAGGAAGAAGAGAGGGAGCTGGGGCTGGGCAGGGTGCTATCCATGGACATGGTCTCTGATGAAGGAAAGAGAAGGAATGTCAGAATAAATATAACAGTCATACTCTATGATGAATGAGTATCGTTATAGTCTGCCTTATTTTTTTAATGGCCAACCCCCCTTCAACAGTCACTAAAATTTTATTGTCTTTCGACTTTGAACGTTTTGAGCAATGGTGTTAAATATTCCTGTTTCTGTTTTGTTTTGTTTAAGGTTCAAGGTATCTTTATGATCCATAAGGGGCAATTTGGTTCACAGCCAGCAGTAGTGATTTACGTTGTCATGATTCTTTTATAATTTATTTTGATTTACGCCATTTTGTGTTATCTCAACTCCATTGAACATGAGGGCTGTACCTCCAATAAGTGAATAAAGGTTGATTGATGGATTGAAATGCAAAGTACAGTTGTTTTGATGAGGGCTCACCTGCATCATTGAGCCACTTCTCCAGCAGTGGCTTCAGCTTGCACATGTTCTTAAAACTCAGGTTGAGGGCTTCAAAGCGGGAGATTGTGGTCTGACTGAAGTCATTGCCGTACAGCTTCCCCATGGCCAAGCCAACATCTCCCTGGTGAAGGGACACAAAGGAGGAAGAACAGTCTTTACACAATTCAAAAACACAAAACCTTCAGTGCTAATGTAACACAAAGTTACCTGTGTGAAGCCCAGTTTGATGCGTCTCTGTTTGAAAGTGCGGGCGAACTGTTCCAGCTCCTCTAGGTCACTGGGCTCCTCGGAGTGCGAGGTGACTGAAGGCACCGTGGTCATGCCTCCACCAACGCTCATCTCCAAACTCTTATCTCGCTGCAAAAAAAAAGAACAAAAGTGAGAACGAGAAGGAGGGGGAGACAAAAGTGTTTGTTCATCACTGCTGCAGAGGCTTTCCTTTTTCCACTTTCTAAAAAGCGTTCAAAGTTTCCTCCTGCTATCTTACCTGTGCTTGGAGTCCCATTCGAGCTGGACCGGACAGCAGGCTCCCTTGGTTTTGCTGAGGTAGCGAAATAAGATTTGGCGTCGATAGGAGTCCTGACAACAACAACAATAAAAAATCAACTATGATTATAACAAGAAAAAAGCTGATTTTATTTTAAGATCCCCCCAACTTATTTCTGTGAAAAATATAACTGACTGTTCCAGTAAGAGTCCGGCCCACCTTGCTGGCCCTGCTGTGCCTGTGGGAGGAGGAACTGGGCCGGAGAAGGGAGCGAGTGGCCGGGCATCAACACCAACTGCTGAAGCTGCAGCAACTGCTGGATGTCCTGTACCATCAAAACAGAATGGACAGATCAGATCAGAGACAGAATAAAAATGTATGAATTTATACGGACATTTAGATGAAAACGTGTAAGTATATAATACAGTATATCTGAGGAGAGCAGCACATTTGGACATGCATGGAAAGTAGAAGTAAGAGGAAAACCAGTGTTATTGTATAACGTTAGAAAAAGAAACAGAAAATGTGTGCATTCAGGCATGGCGGGAAACTGTGAATCATGAAATAAAATGTACAAATGCATGAATAATTGTTCCATGGCTTGATACTGGTTCCTCAATCAAGCTGCCCATCAGTGGCTTTGATTGACATTCAGTACCTGGGCGGTGAGCTGGATGGGCTGGGAGAGGGTGAGCTGGGGTGGAGGAGGTTGGACAGGGACACTTTGGGCGCTCTGTTCCTGTGTGCTCTGTCCCTGTCCCTGGGACTGTGGCTGGGCCTGCTGCCCTGTGTGTCCCGCCTGCTGCTGCTGCTGCTGCTGCTGCTGCTGCTGCTGGGGCTTGCTGATTGGCCGCTGCAGCCGCCTGAGCTTGCTGATTGGCTTGGGCAGCTGCGTGGGCAGCGTGAGCGGCGTGGGCTGCACTGGACTGCTGCACAGCTGCAGCCAGGAGCTGCGCCTGAGCCTGTTGCAGCAACAACTGCTGCTGTGGTGGCAACAGAGCTGTCAACTATAGGTGAAGAGAAAAAAAAGAAAGAGAGGGGAGGAAAGAGAAGAGAGGGAGAAAATATAGAGTAGAAAATAAGGCAAATGGATAGGGAGCCAAAGTGTTCAAAAAGCAGCACAAAATAAGCAAGCAAGGTTTTAGCAAAGCAAAGTGTCTTTGTCACATATTATGAGTCTGTCTTACCCCTGCTATTTGGGAGCTAGTCAGCATGAGCTGTGTATGTTGCAGGGCTGTCTGCGAAGGGGTCGGGCCGTGAGAGAGAGGAAGGGCCGGGGACATCTCACCACACTCCTCCATCTTGTTCTGTTTGGAGGACAGAAGATATAGACGGGCACATGTAAAGGAACATTCGCACACACATGTACATCGAAAATGTAAGGGCTAAAATGAGCTTTATCGGCCCAGAACATTCCCATTATTGTTGCTAAAAAGAGTAATGGCAGTGATCCATTCTAAAATAAATGGCAACAATAAACTGCCTAACGCATGCCTGCAGTGCAAAGACAAAGACAAAAAGAAAAAAATACCAAAAACACAAGACAAATGAGGCAAATTAGAAAAACGTACAACTACATAAACGTACCTGGCTATTTAGGATCATGATAGGCAGTGTTGATTATTTCAATTTCACGTGTAAGATAAAGTTCATAGTCGGCAACATGCAAGGGGATCAGACATGTGCCCCTGGTCCGTCTAAGGGAATGGACATCCACTAGTCCCTCTTTTATTTGCACAAAGGGATGATCTTTTCTCCAAGGAACAGGCATGTTTGAGCTGGCAACGGGGGAACTCTTCCAACTTACTGATTTGCATATACTCTGTGGTATGCAAATTTGGGCAATTTAGACTTTAGGTGAGTTGTAGCATTATAGATTTGTTTCAATTTTGAATGGGCTTATTGAAAGAAGAGTGCCATCAGACCCTCTACGCTCTATTTAATCTGTTGACACTCAAGGCAGGGCTAAATAGTCGAAAGGAAAAAAAAGAGCAACTGAATACAACAGAGATGAAAACAAAGCAGAGGCAGCTATACTGACAATAAAGGTATAGTGTGTGACGTTAAAAAACACAAAAGATGCACAAACATAGGCCCAGACATATGCACCGACATGCTTGGGCAATTCAATAACATGGACACAGACACACAGACATACACATACACACACACACACACACACACACACACACACACACACACACACACACACACACACACACACACACACACACACACACACACACACAAACTGACCTTGCTGCTGCACAAGTTCGGTGAAAGAGGAAAGGGATTTACTTTCATTGACTGAGCCTACAGTGGGAGAATAAGACATACATATTATCAGAAACAATATCCAAAAATGATTTAGAATGCATTTTCTATTGGTTTCACTTTCTTCTAGACAAGTTACAAATTACTTTAAAAAAACACACATCATGATCTTTGTTTTAGTGATTTACTGAAACACGCGCTGATTGTAATTGCTTACATGACAATATTAGGATTTGCCGCTTTTTCTGAATTTTAGCATTCATAGTTGAATATTTATGGATTTTGCTCTGTTTCAGTAATTGAACAAAACAAGCAATTCAAGATGTCAACATCTCCTGAGAAGCAAAAAAAAAATGTGATGTGCATTTTCCACTATTGTCTCACATCAGGATTAAACAACGAGGAATCGGCAAACTGAGCGAGAATGGAAATAATCGGACCCTGCAATCAATCACAGAGGTGAACGCAGTGGAATATAACCGTAATAATAATAATAACAGGAGTCAGATGTACCTGGTGGTGATTTGATTCAGGTCCATTCCGCTCTGAATCTGTGTGGGAGGGAAAGGAAAAAGTGAGAAATTGAGCAAGTGATCTACTGTAACAGACAACTGTGATATACATGTGTTATACATGTTCAACTTTTTTATATACAATATATATTTGCTGCCACTGGTACATCTTACCTGTGCCCTCCATTGGTGAGTCAGCCCCTCCTTTCTCCACCTCTGCTGCCTTTGACATCCTGATATCTGTAACAGAAAGATCACACCGACAAATAAGTCAGCGAGGTTGATTCTTAAATCCGACCAACAAAAAAATGCAGACAGAAGCAGAATAATAAACATCTGTGAAGTATGTGATCTTGATGACGAAAGGGGAAAGAGAATAGCCAGGGTGTTGATCAGAGATAGGTGAGGGTTGAGGGTTTTTAGGCCACATGCAGCGCTTGCCTACACACAGCAAACCAAACAATGTGACTGAATCATTCAAAAGTTGAATCCAGCCCACATTCATTCATTCTTTCCAATTAGTGGTTTGTACATTAGAGTAGGTTGGTAAGGTGTTTGCTGGTTCTAAATTTAACTCAAGGTTTTTATGTGGGAGCGATTCGGTTCTAAAAATACCTCAAATTGTGTGTCATTCATTACAAGACTAAATTACTTCTTGATTGATACTGTATTTGGGACAGTCCCTATGCCCAACAGCATTTATGGGAGATAGGCAACACATTAAAGTCTTTAGTATATATTTTTTATTAGAGGAATAAGTATGTTTTGGTGTAGGAAAGACGGTAAAGGAGATGATTTGAGGAGGATTCGGGTTTGGCCCCTTGTGTTTGTGTGTGTGTGGTTTTGTTTTATCAATCAACCCAATTTTCAACGCAAGCCTTTTTATCTGTCTGAAACCAGAAACTGTAGACAAGTTTCTCTCTCTCTTTCTCTCTGTCCCAGACAAGAACAAACACACACACACACACACACACACACACACACACACACACACACACACACACACACACACACACACACACACACACGCACACACGGAGCAACTTCCCTTTTGTGAAAACATGCAAATCTGACCAACGACCAACTAATTATATCTGCCACCTGCATTGCATTCTCAGTCTCCCTCCTCTTTTTTCTCTCTCTACCCCTTTTACCCCTCCTCTCCCCTTAATCTCTCCTCTCTTAGTCTGTTTTTTTTTCTCACATTGCCGATGAGAGAGCACTGACACCACAGCAAATGGTAATCCTCCCATCGGCTTATTGCTTTACTTTTATTAAAATTATTTAAAAAAAAATACTCCTATCTGTCTCCCTGCATTGCCAACAAGCAGGTGGTCAAGCCCGGTTTTCACCATTGGGGGGCAGCAGTGACACACAGAGAAGATGGCAAAAACCTGCTCCACTGACCACCACTGACCTGCTGCCAATTATAAATAGCCAAGCCATCAGTCCAGTGCAGTCATTACAAAAGGTTGAGAGCCAAAAGCACATACAACTGCAGAAACACATTTGTTTCAGTCAAAAAGATGCGAGAACAGTGGACTTTGGTACATGCCGTGTTTTTTAGGGGAAAGAGGAAGTGGCGATCAGCTAGAAAAGCTCCACTTTGCCGCCATACTGGCTATAACCCAGGGTCAGGGAATACACACACACACAGACCCACAGACACACACACACACACACACACACACGCACTGACCACAGGATTTCCCTTTAAATAAATGGACTTCTGCAAAAAGCTAATTTTGTCACCTCTCCCAATTTGGATGCAAACATCTGGTAAATCCATAAAAAGGGTATTGGTGGTTATTCCATTATTACATGAGACTCTGCTTTTGACTTTGCACGACCATGTCCAATGTTACTAAATTTGTTGGTGAAAAGCCGACTGCTCCAAAATTTCTCCCTCACAATCACAACTTAAAAAAAAATCTAATGCAGAACAGAACTATTAATATGTGTCATTTAGATAACATTGGACTGCCTTGTGTTCAGTGTACGTCAGCAAAGCCAAAACCCCACCATATAAAATGATTGAACAGCTCATAAAACAGCTGTAATGTGAAGTGCCCAAAGTGCCGCCTCTTGTACTGCACAGCCCGTGCGCAGGACACCCGGGGAAGGTGTGTATTGATTCATGTTTGAAAATGGCCTACAGACAGTAGCATGGTGGATAATGTGGTCAGTAATACAGTGGCGGGACAGTATATCAAGATGCTGTGTCTTTTTCTCACTTCCCCTCCCGACTTCCCCTTGTACCGGGTTGAACGCAGAGTGCTAAACCCAACACTTACTGTCAATGAGGCTATTAATATTAGCCTGCTCTCTCTCTCTGTCTCTCCCTCTATCTTTTACATTCTTCCTCTCTTTTACAAAACATTGCTGCACACACAACTCATTTCACTTGAGAAAGAGCAGAGTTACCTGTTATGTTTTGAAAATAATTTTTCTGACCCTGTCTAAACCAGCAAGAGAATAAGACAGCATCTCTTAAAAGAGGTTCCTAGTTTGTCTCTGTATAAGGGGTACAAATTAAATGTACA
This sequence comes from Hyperoplus lanceolatus, assembly GCA_026929865.2. Lineage (NCBI taxonomy): Eukaryota > Metazoa > Chordata > Actinopteri > Uranoscopiformes > Ammodytidae > Hyperoplus > Hyperoplus lanceolatus. The sequence goes on along the minus strand of CM049401.1, from coordinate 24,243,018 downwards.
GTACAGAAGTAAGAAAAAGGTGCAATTACTATGTCTATCTCGTCCACCATTAAGGTGTTACAGCGTATACTAATCTTACTACACAGCTCTAGGTTTATCTTTGAGAGCTAGGCCAAGCTTAAATTGTCTTAAAAAGAGCAAATGTAATGCTGTATAATCCTGTGTCATGAATAAGTGATGCAATAGAAAGGAAGAAGGAACAACAGTGTCCGTGCTAAAGTGTGTGGACTGTTTCTGTTATTTTCCTTTGGGGTATTTTGACCGAGATGAAACTCAACTGCAACCCCCCCGAGACCCCTGTACCACCGCTACCCCTCAACCTACTTCCTGATTCAGGACACAAGCTCTTCACCAAGGGGGGTGTCTGGGAACTGGAGTCACAGCACTCGTTAACTAAGGATTTAAGGTGTCATTTTGATCGCAAAGAAATATTTTCCATTTAAAACTGAACTGAGACAAAGGAGTTGTCGGCTCAACCGGCTCATTGTGCTTCTATAGCACATCTGACGGAGGGATATGAAAAATGGTGGAGTAAATATTTGTGAATGAGATTTTGGAGATGAAAAAAAACAGAAGAATTAAAGCAAGGAATTAAAATGGAAAATCTATCAATGCAGTTAGAAATTAAAGGAAATGTCACATTAGCAGCAGGTTGAAATTTCATTACAGTCATTGTTGGTTATTTAATTAGTTACATTACTGTGTGTCTGTATTGTCCACCACACAATACCACCAACTTAAAATGCTAAATATATGAGCTCATATAACACCTGATGATTAAAGGCAAATTCTGCTGGAGCAGATGCCACTGTGGCAGGCCTTCGTCAATGAGAACCTCTCTTACAGTTTGTACTGTATGCATTTTCGGGAAATCAGCCCTGTGTGGCCAAAGCCAAAGATTGATATTCCTCAATTATCGTACTATTATTTTGGCATGAAATAGAAAAAAAGTATTCAATCAAATTGAAGATGACTTGAAGAGATCTGAGATAATAGCATGTTACTTAATTAATTATTTGCTTCTTATTCTTATATTCTTATATTGATAGCTTTTATTGCTGGTTTAACCTTGGCCTTAAGCACATATCTTTTACACTTGTATCTCTCTAGGTGTTTTTCTATTCTAAATTGGAGGATCAATAAAGTATTTCTGATTCTGATTAAAATAATAGTATATAATGTGTCATCATTTTTAACAGGGCGAAATTAAAATATATATTTTTTTACTTTAACGTTCTAGACTATAACACTTGTAAGGATCTTTGTTTTATTTTGGTAGAATATTAAGTTAATATTTGTAGGCCTTTGTGTTTCAATGTGGTGGGTTCGTTGTGTGTTGCATTCTGGTGTTCAGTGTCACTCAGGTCAGAATACTGTCATTTACAGAGGGTCATAAAGGGTGACAGTGTCAGCTTAAGAAGTGACTCAGTGTTTTTTTAATCCCTGAATCACTCCCTGATAAACAATCAGGACGTCATCAAATACCATTGTACATCTTTCGATAAATCTTATCAGCACATCAAATTAGGCGAAATATGAGCTAATTGACATTTATAATTGTTTACTGGTAATTGGTGAGTCAGCTGACTGCCTGCTGCACTTTTTGTCTGATCAATGTGTCTGCCACCACCAAAACAAGGCTGTAGGGCACAAGAACAGTCTAATTTAGTTCTGCATTGTTTTCGTATCAGTTTTCAAATACTGAGAAAGACAATTATATAAAGGCATTTCCCCTTTCGGTTATCCGTCTCTTTTTTTTTAACAAGCACCTTCTTTTCTGAATGCTTTAAAAATGTGTTTGTGAGGGGGAGTACTCGTGGCAGACCTGGGTTCGAATCCGGCCCGGGTCGTTCTCTGCATGTCATTCCCCTCTCTACCCCTTTTTTTATTTTTTTATAAATAATTTTTTGGCATTTTCAAGCTTTATTTGACAGTACAGAGTTGAAATGGGGAGACAGAGAGAGGGGGGATGACATGCAGTAAAGGTCCACGGGTGGGATATGAACCCGCGACCACTGCAACGAAGGCCGGAGCCAATATGGTACACGCTCTATCCACCACGCCACCGGAGCGCACCGTCTCTACCCCTTTTCATTTCTGTCTCTCCAAACTGTCTAATAGAAAAAAATTCAAAAACGCAAAAATGCCCCCCCCCAAAAAATGTGCACAGTGAATAAAACGTATCAGCTAAATATCTATAAACTGCCACAGTGAAAGGTGTTTTTGATGATGACAAATGACAAATAATCACAGCAAAGAAAAATGCAAGCTGCATCACTGGTTTTTCAGAAGAAATAGACATTTCACAAAAACCTTTTTAAAACGTTTTTTTTTCCTCCATATTTGTTGGCATTCAGTATTCAGTTCAAACACTAACAGACACGCACACACACACACACACATACACACACACACACAGATGCATGCTATGGGCTGGCGAGGTGTCTGACCTTTACCTATGGTTGCGACAGGCGTCCACCCATCCATCCATCCATCCATCCATCCATCCATCCATCCATCCACATCTTTCTCTTCATACCTCTTGCTCTTTGATGTTCTCTAATTAGCTGAGCTTTTTAGACCCAGTGACATTAATCAACAGTGCAGACACAGTTCTCTTTTTCAAACACACACACACACACACACACACACACACACACACACACACACACACACACACACACACACACACACACACACACACACACACACACACACACACACACACACACACACACACACACACACACACACACACACACACCACACACCACACACATAGCACCATCTCCCTTGCGCAAAGCTTAATTGCTCTTGGTAAATGAAGGCCAGCAGAGCGAGAGGGCTGCATAGACAGTCACTCACCTGGCAACCACATACTGGAGAAGTCCTTTGCTGCTATTGCCGCTGTCTTGGTCATATCTGTGTGTCTGTGAGTGAGAGAGAGTGTGTGTGTGTGCGCGACGTAAAGACAAACTCTCCCTCCCTCCGTCTCTCTCTAACTAAAAAGGAGGAGTG